>JBBMOI010000011.1:655000-1140000 GCA_038088405.1 Porites divaricata
CGCCCCTTATGTGCTAACTCTCACACCTGCAGATCAAAGACTTCGATTTCTCACCAGCTCACCCCTGCAGACGAATTTCTCATTCCTAGCATAAAAATTTGTTTTTACAACCTTAACTGACTCATTTTTGAAATTTTTTTTACCTCTAGCCATTGTAAGAAAAGAAAAGTCCATATGAAAGGTCATACTTTCCCAGAAATCTCCTATTTTAGGAGGGAAAGTAATGGACTGGAGCACTGTGCAACCCTTTGGAGTGCTCTCCTAGTATTCTCATGAATAAAAATCTTACATCTTTGACTCAAAAAAGTTGTCAGGTGTAGTTCCTTCAAGGTCAGTCATAAAAACAGCCCTCAATAGACAGGACTCCTGGCTTTTGAGGTGCTTAGAATTTTCTTTAAGAGTTTTTCATGACCTGAGGGTTTTTGTGACTTGAGAATATTTTGTGATATACTTGAATAGCTGAGGAGAATGTGTCATAGATTTTTGTGGGTCTTTGTTTTCAGGGCTGCACATGCATACCACCTTAACACTCTGTTGGAGCAGTTACTAAAGGATGCTAGCCTGTCTGTTGATTGGAAAGATACTATTTTGCCACTTGTGAAGAGAATTAGTGGGCAGGTACTTCATTACATTTTATATACTTAGGAAAGTGTAGTAAACTCGATTAATTTAACTCTGAAAATTTAATAAGTTCATCTGCCTAGTCCTTGTCAGTTTGATTTTTTAGATTGAGGTGTCTTGATCCTGTACTCCTCAGTTTTTGTCAATCAGTTTAAATCTCTCTTTTTGAGTGATTTCTTACTCTGCCCTAAATTGCTCAGAGTTGTTTGTGAATGGTGAATCTATAAAAAGTAGCATCACAATCCAGCATGCTATGGCCCAGGTGTTATAATGATAGTTGGGCATTCTGGTGTCTGTTACATTTTTATTGCCTGTGCTCACAACCTTTGAAGACTAGATTTTTATGATGAGAGTGTAAACTGAAAATCAATGTTTTTGTTTTGTGATTAATTTGTGGCATTCATTCATCAGGGTTTGTTTAGGTCATGGAAAACCTGGAAAATTCATGGTATTTAAGAATTTCATTTCCAGGCCTGGAAAGTCATGGAATGTAATTATCAGGCCTTGAAAGTCATGGAAAATTAAAGTTTTGTACGATAAATTAGTTACTGCAGATGACAAGGCAAGGACAAAGTAAGATATAGAGGAGTGATTAAGCAGTGCAAATGGCATGCATTTTGAGTTTGTGTCTGTTGAATTGTTTAAGGTCGAAAAATACCCTAAAACAAGGAAAGTTTAAAAAATTTTTGAAACTGACAGCAAAACTGAAGGTCTTGGAAAACTTGAAAAAGTCATGGAATTTGGAGAGCTCAAAAGATCGAGTACGAGCCGTGTTCATTCATTCATTCATTTATTTGTTTAGGTTACCCCTGATGTTCACAAAGATGATGACATGGACATTCGTGAGTATGTGAAGTTCAAGAAAATTCCTGGTGGAAGCAAGAGCGACTGTGAAATGATCAGTGGTGTAGTGTTCACTAAGAACATTGCCAACAAAAAGATGTCTAGTGTGTTACATCACCCAAGGATACTGGTGTTGAGCTGTGCTATTGATTATCAGGTAATGTCAGTCTATAAACCCTTAAACCCCAAGAACTGATCAGCTTCTGATTTCTCTTTTAAAAACAATAGTTTTAAAAGGTTTAACTTTTAGTAAGATCCTTTCAAGAGCTTGAACTATTCCATTTGAATAATTGAGCTCTTCCAGATCTAGCAATACATCATATCTCACAGGTCAGATAGATGGCTTAATCTAGCTTGCATGCATCAAAAACAGCTTTAAAACTAATTTACGAAAGCTTTCATGTCCCTACTTATACTTTTTGAAAGAACACAAAAACAGGACTAAGTTTCGTAAAATTTTTACCTATCAGAAGTTTTCATGGGATCATAATACAGTTGCAGTTTGCAAACAACATTCATCCACAAGTTTAATTATATTATACAAATTTTTCTTCACAGCGAAATGAAAACCGTCTTGCCTGTCTTGATGCACTTATTCTCCAAGAATATGAGTTCCTTAAAAACTTTGTTGCCAGAGTAGTTTCTTTAAAACCCAACATTTTATTGGTGGAAAAGACTGTTTCTCGTCTAGCTCAGGACATGCTGTTGAAACATGGAGTCACACTTGTCCTCAATGTTAAAAGAGTAAGTAATGCCTTTTGATTATTTTGAAATTTTCATGAGAGTTCTTAGAGAAAGTTACTAGAAATTTTTTTCTGTCAAGCGCTGAATTTAGATCAATGGATGCTGCACAAATGTTTGACAGGTTTTTCCTGGAAAACATGCAAGAATTCTACCAATATTAATACAGTTAACATGCTTATTTGGCAGAAAGTGATTGAACACATTGCTAGATGTACCCGTGCAGATGTCTTGTACTCCATGGAGCAGCTAAGTCGACCTCAACTTGGGACATGCCAGTCATTCAAGGTTCAAAGCTACACACTCAAGGTATCACTATATGCTCTTTACTAAAAACAAAACATGAGTGTGTCTTAAAGTGGCTGAAAGCAGTTTTCAGGATTTATTGTCTGGATAAATACTCCATAATAATTATGGTATGTAATAAATGCCCAATTATTAGTACATAAGTTGTTGAATTTTTTTGGTATTACAAGTTACTATTGATAGAACCATAACCTGTCAAGGCACCCATAATTTCATGCAGTTCTAAAGCAAAAGCAAGTCGGTGACCCCCACTTTTTATTTTTGAACTGAAATTGCATGTCATTTTTACTTGTCTTTAAAGTGCAGAAAAATTATCTGTGTCAAGAGCTTAGAGCTACTTTTTATCAAATTTAGGTTTGAAAACTTCCTTACTTTTAGCTCTTTGATAGTACTTCATTCTAGATATTTTGACATGTCACTTTTTTATTTATATATAGAATGGAGAGTCAAAGACCCTGATGTTCCTTGATGGTTGTCCAGCAGATCTCGGATGCACTGTGAATCTCAGAGGTGGAAATAGTTTTGTGTTGTCTAAAGTGAAACAGATCTTCCAACATATGGTTTATGTTGCATACAGTTTAAGACTTGAGCTTCATTTCCTCATGGATGAGTTTGGTTTACCCCCAGATGCAAAGAATCTTATTGAGGAAAGAGAAATAGCAGCTCGGAATTTTGCAAAGAGAATGAAATTTAATGACAGGGATTCAAATGAGACAGAAGCAACTGGTGAAGAGAAGAACAAAATGGAAATTTTACAACAAGATTCTAGTGAAGGATCAGAAGTGTTTCTTTTGGCATTAAAAAGCACTGTTTTATCAAGTTCTCCATTTCTTGACTATCCTCTTCCATATTTGCTCACAGAAGCAGGTAGAAACTTTGCTTTAAGATCCACACTACCCACAGATATTTACTGGTCAGCCCGTATTGATGTAGAACACAACTCAAGTCACTTAACAGAGGAGGATCTAGAAAAGTTTGAATTCTCAAATCCTAATCAGCGACGCCTAAGCAAACTTGTTTGCATTGTAGAGCCTCATCCAATAATTTCAGCTTCATTGACATTGGATAAAGGGGATCCTTTATTCCAAGGGCTACTTGCAGATTTTCGAGCTCAAGGAGGTCAGATTCAACTAGCGAGAAACTGTGAGACAGTATCACGGGCTCGGTGTAGATGGCTTGATGGTGCTGTTAAGAAAACAGAAAACCAGACCAAAGGAGACCGGAGGGGTGCTGAAGAAAATTATCATGCTGAGAGAGATGTTGCAAAAATAACAAACAAAGCAGTGGAAGAAAACCAGAATCAGTCTGCACCAACCAGCCCGCTTCACCTAAACAGGAAGGTGGGTGTGGATGTTTACTTTACAGCTGCTACATACATGTATAACGCTTTGTTCATGACCAATCAGTCAATCAGGTCAACTATCAAAGTTTAAGACCATCAACTGGCGTGATACAATTCACTTTGACTTTAAAGATGGCTGCCACACAGGTTGTCGAAATGTCAGGCACTTCCAACAACAGTCCTATTCAGGACTATGCTCATCTGAACATCCTGCTCCACCTGCTTATGTTAACACCTTTAGACCTAATTCATGGAATTAAAACTTTCTATGTAGACCTCTTGGAACCTCAATTAATTTCCAAAGAAAACAGATTTTTAAAAAATGATACCAAGACACTGAACTTGGTCCATTCCTACTTCTATTTTTTTTCTTTTCTCAGCCAGCACTTAAATTTATTTGCTGGTGAATCATTCTCATTGGCCTTATTAATTCATTAGTCCTTTCTTGATGTCAGATAAAAAAATGTTGTTGATCATCATTAATCATCATCTTTTGAACAGAATACACTCATTGAGTGAATGTTTGTATGCCCATTAGTAGTAAGTTTTGATGCATGTACTTAGGAGTCATGATCTATATACTTATAAGTTGTGTTTCATCACAAATGGAAAAGTCGAATGTTGATCCAAATTTTGTTTTGCAGCAAGTGGACTGCCTGGATCCTTATGTCCACCAAAGAATTGCTGTTTTATTCATTAGTTATTCAAATGAGTCAAACAATTCACCACGCCCCTGTATAAGTCCATGGTGAGTAATTTATGGACTGACTCTCTCTATTCTGATAATTTATATAGATTTTTAAGTTTACCTGATACTGCCTTTATTATTGGGGTGGAATTAATTTATGCTAACTAAACAAATTTAATTTTGCCATTTTAAAAACATAAAAAACAGACACTGGAAACTGGAACACAGGTTTTCACACAGGATTCAAATGAAATTTAACATGTTTTGTAATAATTTTGCACTAAATTTGCAATCAACATAAGTCAGTAAGCAGCTTTTATGAAGGAAACAATTTTAAACCTCATTTAACTAAACAGCCTTCAAACATGTGTACGCTTTGGCCAGTGTGAATGGGGCTTAAGTCAGTTTTTAAGTTGCTCTGCCCACATGTGTTGCCAAGTAATATGCATGTGTGTTTTTGTCTTTTATTTCTTCTCTCAATTCACTTTTAGCTTTTATGAGTGAGTAGCTTTGCAGGTAGGGCTTAAAGAAGTGCATGGCAGCTATTGCTAAGTTGTCATCTATTTAACACTACGATTGAGTTTATCTCCAACAATTTATGTGTAAACAGCAAACTAGCCAGCTACAAGTTAACATCTTATGTTTTAATGATGCAAAGCCATTTTAACTGTTGTTACTTTTTACAGGGCTGTCTTCATGGAGTTTTATGGACGAAATGATATCACTCTTGGTGGCTTTCTGGAAATATACTGCTTTAGGTAAAAATGATTATTGCTACCTACACTAACTTTATTGTTTAAGTTTAGTTTATTCCATGGTATATTGATGGACCGAGGAACTTATTTTTCAGGCCATCGTATATCTGTCCGAATCCAAATTGTGATGTTCCCATGGTGGACCATGTGCGATACTTTGCACACGGCACTGGCTCTGTGTACATTCACATGAGGAATCTGGAGTCTCCTATCCCAGGATTCCAACACACTATACTCACCTGGAGTTGGTGCAAGGAATGCAAACAGGTTTTTCAAGTTTTAATTTGTTTTATTTGTCATGGTTCTGTAGTATAATGTGTAAGTTTTGAACTTAAGTGAAGTTTTCTTGCCATTTGGTTTCAAAGGGGTGCCATCCAACTTTCAACGTTTGAAAACAAGTCATATTAGTGCTGTATATGTGTTGTGTGACAAAGCTTGTGGTGGTTCATTGAACTGGCATGATTTTGGGTTTAAATGTTGTTTTATTTCATTTACTGTGTTGTAGTTCAATTTATTTTTCAATCAATTCAGTATGGGAGTATAGCACCATGTTACAACTGGGCCTAACCCTTTAAGCCCTGATGTCAAACTGTCCAATATTTTTGAAACAATCACCTAGAGGGCAGAACCAACTGTATGTGTTACAGAGGCAGAGAAAATGTTGAGTTTGCGGTTCTATATTTTGGAATTCCCCACAATGTACTCTGTTCCCCCCCCCCCCCCCCACATCAAATTTTGTAAAATTATTGTTTTTCCTCGATACCCACATAAATTTGTGTAATAGAGCTGTCTATATTAATTTTTACATCTTACCTGGGTGTATACAATTTGTTATTTTTTGTCCATTTTTTTTCCCGGAAAATGACAAATTTTATTTCATTTTGTTTAGGTGACTCCCATTGTTCCTCTCTCCACGGAAGCATGGGCATTTTCCTTTGCTAAGTATCTGGAGTTAAGGTTCTATGCTGGCAGTTACAAGCGCAGAGCAAGTGTGGAGCCCTGTGGACACTCACTACACAAAGATCATTACCAGTACTTTGCTTATGCCAATATGGTCGCTTCCTTCAAGTTAGTTGAGCTTTCTTGTTCTGCTTCTTCTGGTTTATTTCTGCCTCCATCAACTCATAAATTTTCAATCACCTTTTTCTGCCAAAGTAGTGTGGTTTTAAAACACCAGTTTTGCGGTGTGGCATGATTTGCCTGGTTATCATTACAATGTTTGTGAAAGAGACAAAAAGGATGTGCCAGGCTTAAGACAAAGGTTCAGGGTGGCTTCAGAGGTGTGGCACTAACAAGGGTGATGAGAGAAGGAAAATGAATCTCTACATAGGATGCATTAGGGACAGGGTAGGGAATTGGTGCAGGATCTCTACAGGTGTTATGAGAGATGGTGGGAAAGAGGACAGAAAGTGGGTTGACATAGGAGCATGGGTCAAAAAAGGGGTTACTATTATTGACTGGAGGTAGATAACTGCCCACCTACCCCTCCCCTAAAGTCAACATTAACACTTAGTTGGGAGGGCTAGGTAGTCAGTTACCCAGAAACCTCAATTGATCTGATAAATAATGAGGTGATGCAGGGAGAGAATATTAACCTTGAAAATAGGAGGAGCAACAGGAGTAAGGAGAAGAAGATGGTAGGGGGGCAGGATCCACTGAAAAAGAGGCAATTTAGTTGCATAAAATGCAGCATTTTGAGACCTGTTGTCTCAAACTTTTAGACAAATCTCCCCTTTCAAAAGATCTGTAGTCTTAGATAATGATTATAAACTTGTCGTATTTAATGGTTTCAGGTACCGACCTATCAAACTGTTTGAAATAGCCATCCCTCCTCCAATGATCTCAGTCAAAGAGATGACAAGAGATGCCAGCTTTTGGATAAATGATTTGAGGGCCATGGCAACAAGGTAAAACATTCAATTTTACACTCAATAGTAGCCTGTGAGCAAAAAGAGCTTGCAACTGTGTCTCTGGAATTTGAATATCTGCATTGAAAAAGTTGATTCAAAATGATGGGCCGAGTTGATCCAAGCTGGGTTAAGATAACCCAGGGTCAGTGCGAGATTTGAATTCAGATTTGAAAGCTTGAAAAGCATTTCAGTTTTAATTGTTTTTGTCTATAAGTTGATGATTGGAAGCTCTAAAAATAACAGAGAAAATTATCCGAGAAAAAACTTTTGAACACAAGAGAAAGAAGCTCGGGTTAAATTTAACCCCGGGTTAAGTGCTAATTGGCCTTCGAACATCTGGGCCCTGATTGGAAGAGATGACATTATCAATGATCTTTCATGTTTTTTAATGTTTGTTTACAATCACACTCGTTTCCAGTTCGTGCTGATAGGCGGAAATCTGACAGCTCAGTTGACTGGGAGCCACAGGGGAATTAGAGGTGGAATTCAAATTCCAGAGACGAGGTTGGAAGCTCTCCTTCCCTTCCAGCGTGCCCTGGAAAGCTTGCTCGCAGGCTGACTCAATAGTGTTTATTTGACCAAAGCATTACCTTATACAATGGAGCTGTACAAAAATTCAGACAAGCAAGTTGAAATTAACATTAGCAAACCATTCACTTTTGTTTGTCTTTTGTCATTAAAATGTTATGTTTGTCTGACTTTTGTCATTTAATGGCAAAAATTGCAAAGATCAGACAAACATAGCTATCAGTCATTTTGATGTCATTTAGGAGCTGTGCTATTAGTTATTTAGTGGTGCACTACTATCTTTGAGCTTAGAGGTAAAGTGATGGTGAATTCTTGATTTTTTTTGTCAGAGGAGAAACAGTTTTTGCTGCATTTTTTGACCGCCTAGAGTCCTTGAAGGATTTTTCCGCCCAACCTGATCACCAAGCAAGAATGCAGCAGTTTTATGTGGCCCTGAGAGTAAGAACTTAATATTCAGATATATTTTTCTTTTGTGTTGTTGGTATTATTGGTAGAAACATCAACATAATAATTATAATGTAGCCTGCATGACAAGCATTAAAAAGGGGAAGGGGGTTTCTTCTTATGACAGGTATGAAAAGTGCAGAGACGGTGAGGAGACAGATTGTCAATTTTAGCAGGGCTCTGCTTTAAGGAAATGTTACGTGGAAAATAAAAAAAAGACAGTCAGTTATATGAGCTCAATGCATGTTTTCTGTTTAACATTTTGTTAAAATTGCAAACGTTTTCAGAATCTTTATTGTTCTCTCTTCATTCCTCAGAAGCTGGTAATCTTTGTTCTTATAATATTCCTCTTTGTTCTTGTTCAAACATTTTAGGACGAACATTCTAGATTTTTGGAACAGTGTGAAATTGTGGAAAAGAAAGCAAACAGTCTGCAAACTCCTCAAAACCCCTTGGCGATGGAGAATAAGAACTCTTGTGAGCCCTTAGCTCCTGATGATAGACAGGCATTGGAGTATGTGATCGCGAACAGCTTGAACAGTGTTAAGAAAACTCTCTGCGAAGTTGTTGAGGGCTGGAATAACAGGTGATACTACTTCTTCGTTATAGATATCTCTCAAATATGAAAATCAACTGATGTACAGTTGAAGCTCTATGAAGTGGCAACTCAATATAAGTTGGCCATTCAACAATAGAGTTTCTTTTCTATTTACAGAGTGATTAACTGGCTGCTAATAGATGACGACTGTTTCATAGAAAGCCACTTAATGGAGATGCAACTGCATGCTCTCAGCTTGTCGCATTTGAACGGTGCATGTAAAAGGCTTACCTGGTCTACAGTCATTCTTTATGTAATATATTAAGCATGAGATGCAGTGTTTCATCACCAGATGAAATACCGAGGAGAGAGTTGAAAATATGATGTGTAGAGGAGTATTTTTGATGAAGCTCGAGGTGCTGGTGATGAAACACTGTCTTGAATGCTTGATATTACTTCTCAAACAAAATTATTTTAGAAGGAGAAATTAAGGATGCAAAATAAGCAGTTTTTCATCTTATTTCCAAGCACTCATTAAGTGTTAATTTCCTTTGTATTTTCTTTATGAATTATTAATAAGGTTGAGAAGACAATATACTTCACTTTGTTCTAACTCCCTGTTCTCTAACTTGATAACTGCCATTTTTTATTTCTCTCTATATATGAAAACCTCTGAATTATTTGTAAAAGCCTACAGGAATATGTCCAAGCAGAAAAGAAGAAAAACAGCAAAGCGTCTTTTACCAAAGAAGGAAAGTTGCTCTCTTCTTCTTCACTGCAACTTGAGGGAAAATCCACGGAGACTCTTAATGTATGTGGATTTTTGTTTTATAGAATTAAATAAATTCTTTTGTTTGGAATCATTTTAATGGTGAAGAATGATTTTCTCAGTTTGAAATGCTTTTGGCAGCTTTTTTTTTAAACCTTTAACATGCATATTCTCCACACTGAGTTCCAAGCAGGTGATAAGTGGAATAATTATTTGCATCTTTTCTTTGGTTGTCTTTTCCTTTTTTCTTGTCACATCTAAATTAAAAATTGTTTTTTAATGTCAAAATGTAGACTTTTGTTACCCTTTTTGAAGGCGTACCGGAAGATGGCTTGGTTCTTTTAGATAAAGGAGAGGAAAGAAAAATGGCGAGGAAAAAAAAAGCGAGCAATGTTGTTTCCCTCCACTTTTCATATCGCTCCCATTTTGTGGCTGTACTGTTTAGATTAATTTTCTTTTTTCGTTTTTGCTTTCAGCAGCAACTGAATAAATCTGCAGACATGGTATTAGGGTTGGGTATGAATTCTACAGAAAATCGGAGCCCGTCACTTACTCCTTGGGGCTCAAGGTCAGCATCTCCTTACCCCACCCCTGACACAAATGAACCTGCAGGTGAAGCATTTAGCAGTTCAGACATGGAAGTACTTCAAGTTACAAGCAGTTTTCGACCCATTACAATGAATGATGCGATGAATGTGGCGACACCCTCAGACTCCCCCACACAAGGAATTCTGCCTGTGGGAGGGGTGGTCAGTGGCCATTCCTTGCCAGGTCTTAAAAGTGACCATTTTGCAAGGGTGAAACTTCAGAAAAATGTTGGTGGTTGTTATAAAGCCTTTGTTGTCTCCAGGCTTAGCGGGGAAGAAGTACCATACCCTAAATTTGTAACTGAAAAAGATAAAGAATGTCCTGGGGTTACAGTGGATGGTGCAAAGGAACCTTATGGGGCTAGGGTGGATATTGCAGTGGTGTCTACTGGTGCTAAGGAAGGTGATGTAAAGGGTCCTCCTGAGGTGAAAATGGATGGCTCAAAGGATCCTCCTGAGGTAAAGATGGATGGTGCAAAGGATCCTCCTGGCGTGAATTTGGATTGTGCAAATGAACCTCCTGGGATAAAGATGGATAGTGAGAAGGACCCCCCTGGGGTAAAGATGGATGATGAGAAGGAACCTCCTGGGCTAAGGTTGGATGGTGCAAAGGAAACCACTGATCGGGACATTGTGAAGAAAAAAGAGGAGGAGAGGTCTTCTTGGTACGTGATTGAAGGAGAAAATCAAGATTCTGGTATTTTGGATAATGTCATAGACATGAAAGGCCAGCAGACTGTAAGTCAGGATCATTTCTGCGCCTCGGCGGAAACAAAATTAAAAGAAGCAGCTGTAAAATCCCAAGAGGATGCTCCTACTGTGGTAAAAGCAAATGCTTTTTCACTTGGACATCGAAGGGTTGCTTCATCCCCTTCAGAGATTGCAGTTTCACCAGCTGAGAGCAATCTGTTGGGCAGGGTCAGTGATTTGAGTGGTGGGACCCAGCTGGAACGAAGTAGAAGTGACTCTGAGTTAAGTGCCCATGTAAAGCAACATGAGACGCAGGTATGTAAAACAACCTCTAAATAACATTAAAGTGGCATGATTGAGAAAATAAAGACAAAGTAATTGGCAAAAGTACCTCAACAGACCAACAGAATGAGTGTGGATAACTATTAGCACTCAGATCAATTAGCACTGCCCACCCCCCGTGGTACACAAGTTTGTCAAGCCGAAGGTTTCCGATTATTCAAACAAGCTTCGGGTCGGACACGGAGGGTGTCACGTGGAACAAAAGAACTACTGTTTTAAGTTTGATGGGCAAATTCAGGTCGGTACAATAGACCATTTCTTGATACGCCTTTACTGATTGACAGCTATAAGTGCTTAATTAATAGAGGTTATCCAAAAACTAAGGACTAGGCTATAACCGTATCACAAACTAAGAAAAACGAGTTGTCAAAGCAAACTGCCCTGACTGTTATCGAAAAATTTTCCTCAAATTTGCTATTGGCAACTTGCTCCCAAAACTTGCCGTTTCGTTATTGTGAACGTTTTGTACTCAACAGTAGTTATTAGTGACAAATTGTTTCATCTATCAAGGCCCTGGTATTGTATGAGATCTAGTCTTTTCAGAGATTAGGGATTGCAGCATAGTTGCTTAACTTACGCAGATTAGCACGTCTCATTCGTCTAAAATTTATGCTGTTATGTGTTGCCAGATGTCAATGGAAACCACCTTGGAAATTGTCGGTGAGGGCAGCATTGATATAATTAGCCAAAAAGAAACTGTGGCTGATCCTGATGAACTGGATAGCGGCTCAAACGAAGAACCTGAGCTCAGGAAAGCGAAGACACTGCCATCGGTATTTTCCAAGAGTGAGTCAGTGATTGTTTGATATTACACTAGTTGAAAGAATTTTTAGTTCAGAAAAGCAGAGATGGGTGGGAAATCTGTGAAGGTAGAGTTCTACATGTAGTGGTTGGTGCATTGCACTTGAGAACTGAGGGTTAGCGGTTTAAGGGTTGGCCCCCATGCCACCAGGGTCTCTTGGAGAGTTTTAGGAACCAGTACCAGGTGATCTGTGACGTCACTGCGGGGGCCTGGGGAAAGAAATTTTAATGCTGTATCCCATAAACCAACGCGGACGGGAACAGATTGAATTGAATTGAATTGGTGCGCGCGTTGGTTTATGGGATACGGCATTAAAATTCCTTTCCTCAGGCCCCCGCAGTGACGTCACAGATCACCTGGTATAGCGATGTCGGCGAGAACGCCAGAAGAAAGTAGGAGTGATAAGCAAATCAATTGACCTGCCTGTGGGTTTTACGATTTTCCACACATCTTTGGCGTCCTCTTCAACTACCCTTAAGGTACCGCCGCCCCAGTAACGGACACTTTTCGTGTATCCTGAGGGTATCCGCTTATAGGGGTGTCGCCTCCAACTTGATTTTGTGTTGTTTGCTTATTTTCGTTTTTTGTACTACCTATTACATTAATGGCAGATGATGTTTTACCATGGCGCCATCCTCATACATTAATATTTTACCTCAACAGTCAATTTATTTCTTCGTCTTACCTTTTCAACTCTTGATAAAGAAGCGCTGTTTTTATTTGATTTGTACGTCTTTAATACTCTTCGTTACTTCACCAACTGTATCATTGACGGTGCTAATATCTTAACCTCTTTATGCTCGCACTGTGTAATGATGTTGTATGTATCTAGATCATTAGGTTACCAGTTAATCGAGGTTACTCTCGAGCTACTTGGGCTAGAACTGGATAACAATGGTTAATGATTAGTTGATTCACATATATACAGCATTATTGTACAGCGCATGAATGGAAACATTGCTAAACATAGATCTAACAAGCTGATGGAATAACAGAAAACAGCCAGTCAATTAATGATGAGGGAAAGTGATTAATTTGATAACCATCCTTTGCAATTGATCTTTTTCATCTGACGTCTTCGTTCGTGCTCCATTTGCTGAATTTGTGGACTCAATTCACCAATTTGTTTTATCAACTTTTGCATTTAAGGAGCCGCGGCCGCGGTTTTGTTTCGCACCCAGTCTGTAGGGCCTCCACAGAAGAGAAGTTCAGAAAAGAAGGGTAGGGCTGGGGCACGTTTATTGAACTCCAGTCTCCATTTGGATTTTCGATGCTAGACATACTCTCGCTAGATATATGAGAAACGTAAAATTTACTCACAAGTTTGTTCTTTGATGCTTTCCTCAGTATTTTTGATTTTCAGTGCCCCTTGACGTTTGTCATGGGTTTTCAACATTGTTTTTTATTTTTTTTGGATCTGAAAGAAACCTTGTCTCTTATTTTTGAATTTTAATTGTAAGTAGGTAGCAAGACGTGATTTCTGCAATCTTAAGATTTTTCGATGAGCATATATATTGTTTAAGTACTTACGTTCTTAGGGCTCCGTCACGCATTCCTTTCCGAGGATTTCGTGACGAGCCAAAAGAACTTTTGCGTGGGAGGCTATTTAAGTACTGGTGTTAATAGAATCTGCTTATGTGTTGTACTTTTCCCAGCACATCAGTCATTATGAAACTATAAATACTGATCTCATGCTCATATCCATCTAACTAGGGTGTAAGAATCGTTCCAGGTGATCTGTGACGTCACTGCAGGGGCCTGGGGAAAGAAATTTTAATGCCGTATCCCATAAACCAAAGCTGACGGGAACAGATTGAATTGAATTGAATTGGTGCGCGCGTTGGTTTATGGGATACGGCATTAAAATTTCTTTCCCCAGGCCCCCGCAATGACGTCACAGATCACCTGGTTTATAAGGTATTAGCATCTTTTACTTGCAAGAATAGCTACGTCATGTCAGCTTTAATTTTGTGTGTTTATTTATTGTTTTTTTCTTTTTAGCTGTCTCTCGTTCCCAGTCCTGGGCAGTCAGTCAGTGGCAAACAACAGTGAAAAAAGGTAAAAAGGAGTAAGACTAACAAACTGTGTATTTAATTAGAAATTTTGAGAAATTTTACTTTCAGACTTCTTTTTATCCTTTTGTTTATCTGTTTACTTTTGAATTTCCACAGTTCCCACGGATGCGGACTCAGATGTCTTTGCAGATGGTAAACTAACTTTAAAACGTTTTGAAACCTTCACTTGTCAAATGCGAGGCTTAGCCTTAAAAACCTTTCACAAAACGTTGACGGCAGGTTTAACACATACATTATATTCGTTATCAATAGTCCTTCAACTGCTTTACAGCTCAAATATTTATGAGTCGTTTGAGAGCAATTTATTTTATAGCAGCGGACAGATTGTGAAGTTAAAATTTTGGTTTACTCGTACTATACATCGTAAGCATAAATATAAGCTCAAGTGGAAAGGACAGCTTTTGGTTAAATCTCTTCACGATGGTAAAGTTACATCATCAACTGGGGAAAGCTGAGAATTGAGTTTTTTTGTCTCACGTGATTTTGAATATAAACCCATTCACCATGTTTCTTAATATCTTTGTTTTTAAAGGTTCAACCAATGTAAGCAAGCGTGCTAAACTGAGGAAAATGGTGCCTTCGTTTATGTCCTCTCCTACTTTCCAACCAGTTGCTTCAACATTGTGAGTAGATAACGCCATAACTGATTCGCACTCAGCCCCCCCCCCCCCCCCCCCCACACACACACACACACAGTAATGCAAAAAATAGAAAACGCAGGGGAATGGATAGTGCATCCTTCCCAGCAAACCACGCGCGCAACGTAAGAGCAAGAACTATAAAGATATTCTGATCCGGACGCTGTAGCTGTCGATCCTACTTTTATTGCTTTCCTTTTGCACTCGCAGACATACGTCCATGGCCTCTTGTGCCATTCTTTCAAATTTCGTTCAAGAGCAGTGGATTCAAAACTACCTACAATACCTTTCGAGATTGTCGCATGCACTTTTTCCGACAACCGATCTCGAAATAGCTGAATACAAATCAAATACTCGGCTAGTTATTTCTTTGGAATACCCTCATTCGCTTACTGTTACATTTTGCTTTCCTAGAGTTATTCCAGTGAATAGCATCATTATGTTTTCTTTCAGTCCGAGCCATGAACACCATCTCCTCCCCCCTGGGGAGAAAGTTCTGGTGGTGGTAAGCGAAAAGGAGACCAGTTCCATAATTGCTTACACGCTAAGGTGAGTAGTTAACACCGGGAAGGTGCTAAGAAACATTCGCCACTTTAGAAACGAGAAAAGGACTGGAGCCGAAATGTGTCCCGCAATTGTTTCTGGGATCGTAACATGGGACGCTCCGGTCAGCTGTTGGCCAATTTTTATTCCCTGTCCCCCAAGCAACAGTCCCAGAAGTTATTGCAAAGTTAACTCGGCCCAGTTTCCTTTTCGTTTGTTTTGTGGCGAATTATACCCGGATGTAACGTTTCTTTTATTACAACTTCTGAATTTATTGACCTTGCGCCAAGAGAGAGAATATCTGCCTACAAGATTAAATGTCTGATACATTTTGTCTTTGGCAGCACTACAGAATATAACGAACGACTCCACCAGATTCAACGGACTCTGTCAGACATCAAGAATGAAGCGACTCGAGAACTGCAGATGAGTAAAAAGTAGGTATGGTTTGGGGGAGGGTGCAGTATAATTCAACGTTGCCACTCCCTACCGTACTGGGGTCACAGTGCGAATTCTGGCGATGTCACCAGTAACAGTATGGATGAAGGCGTCCGTATTCGGCTTGATTATGAGGAAAAACATTTTTTTAAGTATTCAATAGTTGAATTTGCCGTAAGGTATGGTTTAAAGATTATTAAAGCGATAAAAGAACTGAACCAAGTCTAACTAAGATTTTTTTCGTATGTTTTAAACGTTTTTTTTTAAGGTAAAGTGTCTGTTGATCTTTGAAACATAAGAAGGTCCGTCACAGTTCCGTGTCCTAAATTCTTCAAGTTTGTCATTTGTAATCAAATGTAATATCCTCTAACCAACACCGTCCATAATCTTTTGTAGTTAGTTATTACGCCAGACTCCTACACCCCGCCTTTTAATAGGCCATTTCCGAGTTCCAAAAAATCTCACTTTCAAAACGAGGCTAAGTGCGAAACCTTTGTTGTGAAAATGAGTTTTATTTGCCTAATAATTGAAAATCATTTTCATATCAATGGCTTCGCACTTAGCCTCGTTTTGAAAGTGAGCTTTTTTGGAACTCGGAAATGGCCTATTCCGTGCTCCTCGCGCACCCTTGAGAAAGCCTATGCAGGACTAAGTTTCGTGTTCAAGAGCGTTTTGTTGTAACTAACCAAATGGCCTTACTCTTTTCTCAGTGAATTTGGTAAATCCGTGGAGGTTTCTGTGAAAGGACGAACACAGTTAGACGGTCCTTGTGACAAATTTGTCCGAGTTAACTCCAATCCCGACTCAGCTGAAGGTAAAAGTATAGCAGTTGATTAAACAAGAATAAACAGGTTAAACCGGTTAGACATAAAGGAACAGGTTAAACAGGTTACAAAGGACGTAGCAGGCTAAGTTGGGCAAACAACAAGGAACTAGGATTTTTCCAAAGAAAGGTGTGTAAAATTTGATTTCATAAACGAACTCTCATTTTCTGCAATTAAATTTTCAGATTTTGTGCATCTTGATATAGTCGATCCCGAGACAGTTCACGAGGCAGGAAACGATGGCGAAACCATAAATGTGAAGTCATCCGATAATCTCGAGTTCATGAACAACAGCGTAGAGATTAAATTAGAACCTGATCATTACAGCAAAGTGGATAGAGTGAGATTCTCTAAAGTTAAACGTGGTGCGGGTAAAGATGATACGAAGAAGACAGAAAATAGTTTAACTCAAAACAGTCAACTCCAGGATGACATCGGTGAGTGATATCTTTATTATTCCTGCGATTGTTAACTCTAGAACTTACCCTGGTATGGAGTGCAAATTGCTATGATACTGTTTACTGTACCTTATCTATTATATCAAGCATCTGATATCCGAACACCGAGATTTCAAATAATATTTCAGTCACGAAAAAGAGTGTTTGATCTGATATCCAAACACCGAGAAGTAACATATTAAACATTAGAAGGAGTGTTTCAATCGATATCAAAACACCAAGAGCCATTATGGCTCTTGAAAACACTGATATGTAATATATCAACACGAGAAGGGTTGTTTAATCCAACATCCAACATTATAAGAGGTGGGTATTTAACAATT
Source organism: Porites divaricata (assembly GCA_038088405.1). NCBI lineage: Eukaryota > Metazoa > Cnidaria > Anthozoa > Scleractinia > Poritidae > Porites > Porites divaricata. Next base: position 672,206 of record JBBMOI010000011.1, read on the forward strand.
ATTCCTCGAGTCCGAATGGGCTCTGAGTCAATAGCCCATGAGGCCGAAGGCCTCATGGGCTATTGACTCAGAGGCCATGAGGGCGAGAGGAATAATTGTTTTAGTAAAATCCAACTAGCTGGTCAAAAATATTGAGAATAAAGAAACTTTAGCTAGTTAAAGGTAGAGTTTAATCCTTTTTTGCCGCCAAAAAGCCCGCGCTTTTCGCTACTAGTGGGCTATAACATATAACCTAGTAGTAGCTCAACCAATCAGAACGCAGCATTGATGATAGACCACTAGTTGGATTTTATTAATCAGGATTAGCTGCTGTTAGGGATGGATACGGTATTTTATTGACGTAAAGCACCTGGCTTCTGTGCAACACAACCTGTTGCTTCTCGGCTTCACGTCTCGAGGCAAATAAGGCCTTCTGTACAATACAATGTGATTAACCTCTTGATATTCTCTCATTTAGATCTTGTGCAGTTTGGTTTTCAAAGTGCCACCAAGACGCCAATTGAATTTCACTTCAAACATCGTAAGAATTGCAGTTGAAACTTTTTGCGCCTGTTTTCTCGTTAACGTTATAATTTCTTGTTTTAGGGTTTTTCTTGATTCAAGTGTTATTTAATAGGTGATTGTTTCTCTTACATTCTATTTGCCCTGGATTTCCTGGGGAGGAAAGACTATACGATGATTTGGACAAAGAGCATTCCTACAATCTGTTATATCCTTTCCCGTATGAAATACGTATTTTTACTTGATTGCATGAGGAACAGTTCTTGCACTCACTCGGACACATCATGCCACAAAATCACAAACTCAGTCTCCTCTCATTCTTGCTTTTGTTTCTGTTTGGCTTTCCCTTAGAGTTTGCAGATAGCACCTGCCGTTTCTTCTGCAGTATTTACTTTGCTGAGCAATTTAGGCTGCTAAGGAAAAGAATCTTCGCTGACGGAGAGGAGAAGTATGAACTACATTTCGTTGATAGATTACATGAACAGGTCGTATGGAACTAGAAAACTGCTGTACTCGCTAATTCCGTGAACTCCGATTCCAAGGCGGGCGGGCGGGGGGGGTAGGATACTCGGCAAGATTTTTAGTAGGGGTGTGATATGCCGTCACGCAGTTTGAGTGGGTCTACAGCAGTGCACCGTGCGCGTTTTGTTTCGCCAAGTTAGTTTAAACGCTGCGCGGTATTTTTCCCAATCGAGTATTCAAAACTTGATCAATACTTACGGTGCGCAACAAGTCGCCACTTTACAAACGAGAAGGGGACTGGAACCTAAATGTGTCCCGCAATTGTTTCTAGGATCGCGAGTTAATTGACTAATAAGGTCAATAATGATCTGATACAACTCACTTTCACTTTGAAGCTGACCACCGCACAGGTTGTCGAAACGTCAGTCACTGTCAATAACAAGAGTCCTATTCAGGACTATACGTTCACCCGGCCGGACGATCATACTCAACCTACTAATGAAATGACTCCTGGGTTCAAACCTTTCACAGTACCAGAAGTCTTTGTGAAAGTTAGTTCCGCCCAGTTTCCGTCCGTCTCTCTAGGCACTCAGTATCCATCTTAGCCAGGTGATCTGTGACGTCACTGCGGGGGCCTGGGGAAAGAAATTTTAATGCCGTATCCCATAAACCAAAGCTGACGGGAACAGATTGAATTGAATTGAATTGGTGCGCGCGTTGGTTTATGGGATACAGCATTAAAATTTCTCTCCCCAGGCCCCCGCAATGACGTCACAGATCACCTGGAGAGATATGATAGAGAGTCAAATAAAGGGACTAAGAAAGGCAGGGGCCAACTTTAGGTATCCATTTTATACGGGTGTCCGTGAAGAGAGAGTCAACTTTGTACCCAAACTTTTGTGATGTTTGTTTCAGATACATTCGCTCCCTTCAACACTCAGTAGTTTGGGGGGCTCGTGGAGGAAAGTCAGGATCTGCTTTCTTTAAATCATTTGGTGAGTACGTCTTCATTAAGTACTTTTATAATGTTATGCAGTCAGAGTAATCGCTTGTGTAACAGCTGCTTATAAGAACAAAGTAGACGCTGGGAGCATACCCTGATCAAACGTTTTTGTGTATAGCCGAGGTTGCAAGTTGTATGATCAAAACGAGAGCCATGACACCAAAGTAAACTAACGGCATATCTCTTCTTGTTATAGTTTCAAAGTCCGAACGGTATAAGGACTGTTGTGCCGCGGTCATTTAAACTTTTATGATGTGGTTTTGCACTGAATGTTTTGCCTTGACCTGTTGTCTTTGTAAACTGTCTTTTTATCGTCTGTGTTTACTGTAATTCATTTACAGATGACCGTTTTGTTATGAAGCAGATGTCGAAACAGGAGTTACAGTGTTTTCTGGAGTTTGCTCCTCATTACTTCCGCTATGTCAATAAAACACTTGATGAACAGGTGTGTGATCACGTGACCGGAGGTCATTACAAATGCCAGGCCCTTGCCTGAAATCACCAACCCACTCACACCGCAACCCTTTCGTTTTAATTTGCGACCTTTTGTTCCGAAATTCTCTCTTCGTAGGAAGGAAAAATCTTTAAGTCTCCTGACAATTTTTTTAAAAGTCATAGGGAGTTTTCCAAAAAAGCGACATGGCCTCATGCCCAATCTGATGGAAATGTTGCTCAAGAATTTATTGCGAACATTTGCACTTCACCTAGACTTTCTCAAAGTCGTTCGCTTGGTTTTCTGGTCTGGTGTGGTAGGACCCGGCACGAACGTCAAGCTTTCGCTCGCTCGCTCGCGCTCCGCGCTCACTGTCGCGCTACGCGCTCAAAAGCTCGACTTGTGAGCAAGTCTATACTTCACCGTTTAACTTTTTCACAAGAACTAGAAGGGAAGGAATGGACAGGGGAGGTGCCCGGGGGGCCCGCCCCCCTTATTTTTAGATCAAACTGAGGCCCGAAGGGCGGAAAAAGTTTCTTTTGTTTTGAGACCGGGTTCTTCACCCCCCCCCCCGCGTATCTCAGGGTCTGGATGACCGGGCTTCCCCCCCCACCACCTTACCTGAAGGTTTGAATTTTCAGCGGTAAATATTCTTCACATGAGTATTACGAGTGTGGTGTTACATTTCAGATATAAATAAAATTCTTATTACTGCCTGTCAAAACTGCTACCAGCGTTCAAATTGACCGAAGAAGTCAAATCCACCACTGATGTAGGAATTATCAATGAGACGTCTTAGTACCAAAGTAGGTGATGTTCAGGGTTTAACAAACCATTGTCCCTGGGGTAGAGTGCTTCCAAAAGGATTACTGTACTTGCGAAGTATTTATGTAGAAAATAGGTGACTCCTGACCCACTGTTGTAAAGTTCTGAGTTGCCTTTTTTTTGTCACTAGCGACCGACATTGTTAGCAAAGATCTTGGGTATTTACAGAATCGGTTTCAAGAACCCACAGTCAAGCCTGAGGCAAGATGTGCTGGTAATGGAGAACTTGTTTTATGATCGCAAAATTGACAAGGTAAACTCTTGGGTGTCCTGTGCAGGGACAAAAAGAGGCTATGTATTAATGTCAATGTGCGGATGGCTTAATTTAAAAAGAAAAAAACACTAAGTGTAATAATTGTTACCTTAACTGTCTTTGCCTAAATTGTCTATTGTTGCTTGCATTGAGGATGGTTTGTCAATGTTCCAAAAATTAAATCAGGGGAGACTACTTTATTCCTGAGGTAGTCCGGTTTGGTTAGGATTAAATCGGCCACATTGACATTGGTTGATACATTATATATTTCCTCATTTCCGTCTAACTTTTGTGCTTTCTTTTCAGACTTTTGATTTAAAAGGATCCATGCGTAGCCGTTACGTTCAGACTTCAGAGATGAAAAATGATGTTCTTCTAGATGAAAACCTGCTTGAAAGTAAGTAACGCAATATCTAGCCTCTTCTTAAATCTTCGTCACGCGTTCTTCTCCCACGTGTTCGTGGGAAGGAATGCGTGACAAAGCACGAGAAACCTCTACGTAGAAGGGATTTTGCCGCTGATCTGAAGAGCTCTGAATTCAGGCGCGTTTTCCTTTCAACAAAAATTGCGCTTGTGAATTTTCCGACATTTTCACGAGCTCGATGGAACGGTACATTTCGGTTGCACAGACACGACCCAAGCCACCACGCGTTAGGTTATTGTAATTGTCAGTAGAACTCAGAGGAGCTGTACTGTGGGAAACAATTTTTCAAATGGAAAGGGAAATGACTGGGCCTCCCTGCCAAAGGGGTCCGTTCCATATTTTGATTTGTAACCGAAATTTTCGGAATTTTGGGCTGAATGGAAAGCTCCCCTGATTTAAACTATTGTTGTTCGAAACAATTTTCGTTCCTGGGTTCTTTGAGGAAAGAGACCCTGGTAACGAGTTTGTTGAGTTCTTTGTTTGAAGTTTGTGTTTCTTCATCTTTAGTGATCCGTGAGAGCCCGATATTTTTCCGGCCACACTCTAAAGCAATTCTTTCACGCGCCATTCATAATGACACGGAGTTCCTGGCCCAGCAGATGGTCATGGATTACTCTCTCTTAGTTGGAATAGACGAAGCCCGATCAGAACTCGTTATTGGAATTATTGGTAAGTCGGAGCGGACAAATTGATTGTTGTTCTCTTAAAAGCGCTATCAGCTTTTTTTAACATGTTAATCACGATATCCAAACGCATAAAATTACGTAGGATGTTAAAATTGTTAAGTAAAGTCATCGTTATTATCATTGCTGGTTTAATTTATGAAATATTTATTTATTTATTTACAATATTGTAAATATTACAATCTATTAATGAACTGAGTATTTCAAAATAGAACATAGTCGGGTTATTCTTTCATGTTACGCTTACGCCAAATAGATATATCCTTCATGTAATAGTAATAGACTGTTTATCTCCCTGTATACCCTGTAAACAGTAGGTCTATTTGTCGTAAGCGTAACATGAAAGAATAACCCATAGTCGTGTGCTAAGTGCCCTGGCCTTTGAAAAGAAGCGAGGCTGGAGGTTCCTTTACGAACCTTTCTGTATAAAACTTGTAAATGATTATGGTCATAGGTTCGTTAGCATGCGAGTAACATGATCAGGAAAGTTTATAACAAAACAAGGTCACCTCTAGCCTTGCTTCTATTCAAAGGCTACGGCACAAAGCTGTAAAATGGCCCATTGTACACAAGCACATGGAAGCTTTTCGTGGTTTAACGGCCTGTTTTCGTCTGATGTTTTTTGTGTTTTCGGTTTTGCAGATTTTATTCGAACGTTTACGTGGGATAAGAAGTTAGAGATGTATGTAAAAGCGAGTGGGATTTTGGGAGGACAAGGAAGGATGCCCACTGTGGTGTCACCTGAGCTTTACAGGATACGATTCACCGAGGCCATGAAGAGATACTTTCTTATGGTCCCTGATAAATGGACCGGTCTTGGAAATGATCTTGATTAAGGAGCCTGCTTAGCTTCAGACCCAGACACGATTGAACTTCGCGCGTGGCACCCAGAAGAACTGAATCGGAACGCTTGTCCACACCTGCACTTCAACAGGTCCTCAAACCCCTAAACCCTAGTATCAGGATAGTCATCATCATTTTTTTTTTCCACTGTCCAGCATGTACTCTTTTAATTCTCCCATCGAGGCAGTACTAGCGTACCCTCTCAGGATCACCAGACTCTTCTCTAGACATTTCCCATGGGACTGATGTTGAAACGTTTTTACTTGGTGGTCATATCTTTTCTTCTCATAACCTTACATCTGGCCAAGTATTGTTATTTTAAGGAGAAATTAGATACTGGTCAGTCTTACCTACATGTTGCTTAACCATCATTCTGTAAATATCCAACGTGGATTAGAGCCCCATACGAGAATATCAGGCTTTCAATTGTTTTTGGTCGATAAAGTTGTTTGTAAATACCTTGAAAATCATGCTTGGTAGAGTCAAGATTTCATTCAAAAACACAGACTTTTGAACTCGAAACTTCTTATCCACAGACTTAAAAGTAAACATCGCCTTGTATATTGTAGTATCCACTCACTTGAGTGTCATGCAAAAGAATTATTCCGTAGTATTCATTGAAATTTAACTGTTATACTCATCAGTAGTGAATTTTTTTTATGATAAATGGAATTTTTCCAATGAAAGAGAATATATTTCTACTAAAACACACAATTGAAAGGCTCTTTTCGTCCATGAGGACGAAAAACCTGGAAAAGTTTATTTTTTTCCAAGACAAACAATAAGTTTTGTAAGCGATAAATTCAAAAGAAAAGTTAAGATAGAGATAGATAATACGTTAGAGAAATATTGGGAAATTAATGATGCAGGTAACAGCTTAAGAAATTATTTATTTGAGATTACTTTGCCTATAGTGGTTGTTCGAGTGATAGCAACTCCAAAGAATACAACATTTGCAACAGTTTATGGAACCAGAAATAGAAAAAATCTATACACGGGAAGCTTTATCTTAGTTTCAATTTCTGGAACAAATTTTTTGTTCAGTTCTTAAAAAAATAGCGATATAACTTACATTGAATTTTGTTAAATCCAGTGTCCTGAATCAAATCAGCTTATGGAGGGACTGAAAGAAACACTCCTTGATGAGAAAGTAATGCATGGTCAGGTGGTTTGCTAGTGAAACTATACTGCAAGCAGTAAATTCATCAAGCAAAAGTTAAATAAATATAACTCTATTTATTGCATTTGATTGTGTTTATAAAACAGTTACTTGACTTGTACTGAACTTTGCGACGAAAATATTTTCAGCTTTAGTCAGAATAGAAATGTCTCTTCTGTTTTCTTGTCTTGATAATTTAGTAACACTTAATTTTAAGTTCGAATTGGAATATCCCTATAAGCACTACATAAAATGTCCTAATTTTATACCTTTCTAAGACGCTTTTTGCTACTTCCCGAACTCTGACATTCTTAAAGTTTGATTTGCAGACCTTATTTCTATATTGGGAACTTGAAGTCACCACAGGGCTCGAGACAACGGAACCAAAATAATTCACGGGATAAGGGAGATGGTGATGAATTGGTTTGCTTCTTTTTCTAGCTTCCGCTTAAGTTAAGTTCTCTAGCGTTATTACCAGCCACTTCCGCCTCGTTATTGGCATGACAAGTGAAAACGTAAAATCCTGAAACGTAAAGACTAAGTCCTCGCCTATTTTCGAGGATGGGATGAGTTGTGTATTGCTGTCGTGGAAAACGCCTAGAAATAGATTGATCGTAAAGTTTCGACGGTGGAAGTTTCATTTGAGAGAGATGAACCCAGATGTAAGGCCAGGATGTCAAACAAAGATTTTGTACAAAGAGGAGATGTCGCGCATCCAGGGAGGCGAAGATCGGGAACATTAGCAAAGTTTAAGTGTTCGTTGTACACGCAATTGTTGTGTTCAGGTGGATATCACTTTATCTTTGACCAGGAGGGTAAAATCACGTAGAAATCAAGTTGGCCTTCGCTGTTTATCTGGTTGCCAATCTGCATATTCTGTTTTATTCTGATGTTTATGATTGAGATCGCTTAGCAGCAAGCAATTTGCGTTCACATCTTTAAAATTCGTCTGGTAATTGACTGATCATCAATGTAAAGAATGGCGGTACTTTTCTGGAATAACATCTATAAGGCCTATTGACGATAAAGAAATAATACAGGATTAAGAAAAAAAGCAATTAAAAAAGGATTTTTTGAAATTCTTATTAAGTTATGCTAGAAGAATTGAAGAAAATCGAGTCAGCATAAAAACGATTTTCTTTTTGAACTTGACTGACCTTTAGACTCCATCCAGTTCCTACTGAAGAGACGGCGGAAATATTTCTGCCAGAAACCAAATAGGAATCGTTAAGACAGCGAGAAGATGATGTGACCAAAAAATAACACGTGAAATCACCTACAACCTACCTGACCCGTGTCACACAGGCATGTTGTAATCACGTGACCAGGGCCTAGCAGCTCTGCAACCTGTGAAAAAAACCGTATATAAAACTATAAAATCAAAGTACCATGCACTGATGAAATGATGCTCTAGTTCATAAGCGAGTGGAAATTAGGGCAATTCCAAAATGTAGATGCATCTCAATATCGAGATTACTAATCACTCTTGTGTCGTGTTTGAAATCCGGACGAAACACTCGCACTCGTGTTGACAGTATCCTCCTTTGTTTTGTATTGCTCTTTCTGTACCATTCTCTGTACTTGTTATTCATTATTGTTGAAGAATCAGTGAGTGAATACCTTGACTGCAGCAGCAACATTCAATCCAGACGATGCTCCTACGAAAAATCCCTCTTCATGAAGCAAAAAGAATGTCTGTATTCAACAGAAAGAAAACAAGAACTCTCTTCGGAGAAACATAACACATAAAGTACGTTTACAAAAGTGCTTCAATTCACAGAAACTTACTCACTTCATTTGGCCTCTTTAACTAAAAGTTACTTATATCATCAGCGAAACAAGACTGGGGATGTTTCAGTAATCTCCCAAGTGAAAAAGAAGTAAATGGGTACCTCAGTGGTTAGAGCATACACCTCCAACCATTTTTAGCCACCCCGCCCTAGTTCGTATCCAAGGGTGATCAGAGACATATGCGGGATGAGTAAGTTGCTGGTCCCAGTCCTTTCTCCAACAGTTTTCCCCGGGAACTCCGGTTTTCCACTCTCCACCAAAATGCAACATTTCCAAATATCAATTCGTTCTCCATAGCGTACGAACACGCGTAACATAAGTTCGCAGGAATCGAAATAACGGTTTTACCATTTCTACAGCTTCCCTATCAGAAACAAACACAGCATTATCAATTGGAGCTCCTTGTAAATTGCTCGTGACTCGACCCTGACCGATACCTGAAATAAAGGTGAAAATTGAAGTGAACGGCATATTTTTTCCTGCTTTGTGAGCAAGGTAGTTGTCACTCAGTCAGTCCAAGACGGGTTGCACGAGGAAGCAGTCGACTGCAATTTCTCAGTGAGTGGTAGCGGGGGGGGGAGGGGAGGGGAGGGGAGTCGGAAGCTGTGAACACTCTCCTCCCTTCCCCACCCCGCCTGTGTAGCTGAGAGGTTGCAAACAGAGTACAAAGACAAGCGTATGGGCCACGATAAAGCGTACCCCACCCCCGTCTGGGATTACCCCCCGCTACATTTTTTGTTACTTCCCCGATAATCAAACAGCCAGGGTAGGGTGAAGCCACGACTCAAACTCCAATAATGGTTACCTTCCGTAATGGAGCTACCATCACTTCTTTTCAGCTCTCCATATTTGAAATAATTGTACAGAACACTCCCCTATTATGAATAAAAAGATATGATAAGGTGCATTGTCAAAACAGTGCAACAAAAAATGTTTAGGTAGTGTCTCAATTAAGGGCGTTAGAAAATATAAAAAGAGTAACTTGGTAGCTGAGTAAACTAGCAAGCCACGGATGAAGAGATACTGTATATCACATTTCCCCTAGCTTAATACAAGTCTATTTTTAGCCCAGGAAGATTTCCATAGTCAATGAAATCATCACTTTTCTCGTGAGTTGCGTTAGAGAGATTCTAAAAGCACCACGTTTACAGGAAATAGCAAAGATACCACGTTAGCAGTTACGTTAGCAGTAACCGTGATACTTAACCAATCTCTTCTCTCATTTCAAATATTCATGATTCCGAAAGCCCTAATGAGATTTGTACATGCTAACGTAACACATTTGCCAGTGAGCTGCAGTACTCGGCATTGTTCAAATAAAACGATGCAGGTATTATCAACAACACCATTGCTGGATTACCTCGGGATCTGCTAGAACAACCTTAATATTTGGGTTCTTTGATTTAAGGTATGATCCCACACCTAACAACAACAAAAAAAATGAACTGAAAGTTTAGAAAGTAAGCGGAACATTTTGAAATGAAGACGTCGAGTAATATTTCCAATGTGTAACAAAGGAATGACAGCGATAACCATGGCAGGGGTAACTCGGTAGGAAAGGTGCTGGTCTGTGGAGCAAGACGTCTCTTGAGTCTGGGTCTAAAAATCACTCAAGAAGAAGGTACTGCCCTTGCCCTGCAAATTCTAACTATCAATCTGGCTGGACAGGATATTAATTACTTGAACGCTCAATTACGGACTTCTAACGACTTTAAATAGACAATATTATTGTTTTAGTGTCAGACTGATAGTATCCCTCACTTGTCAACCAATGTCTCTCTCACTATCTCTAGGTATTCGGCTGGAAGTATTAATGAGGTAAAATTGTGAAGAAGATAATGACTCAGGACCTCAGATGATAGTGGTAATTGGGTGGCTGTATTAACGACATACAGTCGAACCTCCACTCATGGCCAATTTTTTTTGGTGCACAGTCCATACATTGACTCTTGTTTACACCTCTCTACACTGGCTACTTTGTTCCGTGGCCATTGTGGAGAGTTTCAACTGTAGTTGAAATAAATAAATGCCAGGGGGTTTTTGTTAGGCAAGAAAAGGGTTGTTATCTTTAACACAGATGTTGTCAGGAGGGGTCGCTGTGTTTGTTGTTCACCTGCTATTGTTCCCCCTGTTCCCGTAGAAAATGTCACAGCATCCACTCTCCCTTCTGTCTGCTGCCATATTTCTGGTCCTGTGGTTTCAAAATGTGCTCTTCTATTGGATATGTTATCAAACTGATGAGGAAGAAAAAAATCAATAGTGATCATGTCAATACTCAATGCAATCCAGTCTAGTGGCAGATCCTTCAGGTAAAAAGGGCAGGGCTACTGTCTGGCTTAAACTGGGTGCTTATGCCCCTCAACCTTGCAGGCATAGTCTTGGTCAAAAATAGGAGGCCTTACACTAGATCTCCCCTTTATTCCAGTGGAGATAAAGAGCTTTAATCACTGGACATAAAATGTCATACTGTCCTTCCCTTGTATAGAGTGTGTGGCCTTCTGGACTGTGTTGTTCAAACGTTGAATAGTGCTATCCACTGAATAAATCACTATACAGTGGATAAGTATTAGGGAAAGCAATTGTGCTATCCAGTGGATGGTGATTTGTCCACTGGATAATGTTATCCACCTTTTGAACTGGGGCCTGTAGAAATGTATCTTTTTGATGCACTACAGTTCTTACTTGACAACCTCGTCCCCAGCAATTGTTGCTCTCTTGACTACAAGACAAACAACTCCCAGCAACATGAACATTGTTGGCTTCAGCACCGAGTGTCTGCCTGTCATCTGTTTTAGAGAGGTCAGTCTGTCTTATACCCTGTGATGAAGAGGTGTCCACTTACAGAGGGTTGACTATACAGTTGACTCCTGAAACTTGAACCCTCGTTAACCGGAACCCCGCGCTAACTCAAACCAAAATTTCCCCTAGATTTCCTTCAATGCAATTTCTGTAATTTTACCCTCGGTAACTTGAACCCTCTATAACTCAAACCACGTTATAAGTGCATAAGAAGGTTCGAGTTATCGGAGGTCAACTGTGTTTAATAAACTATCTTTATGTTGAATCACCTGATTTGTCCAGATTGCATTCTCAGTGCTCTCAGCATAACGTCTTGCCTGAAAAAAAAAAACAAACAAACAAACAAAATCGACTTAGATTTTAACCAAAGTTTGCTCTTCTTTGTGCCACTGATCATTCAAGGGGACATTCACAACAAATGGAAATTTTATGAATATAAAATGTTTGCAAGTGATAATCTCAATCCACTAGTCTTTGTCTTGTTTTAATTTATGGTTTTGATAATGATTTAACAAGAGCATCTCAATTTGTAGACTTTTCCTATGAAATGCATCAACAAATTAATGGTCCTAAGCCAGAATGGGTGTCTACAATAACAGACTTTTAAGGATGAACCTTACAGGGCTGCTAGATGTGTACTAGAAGAGTTCCATCCCACAATATACTGGAACTATATATATTTAAAAAATTAAAGAAGGCACAACATTACTGGTCATTGTATCAGTGAAATGCTATAGCCTCCCACACAGATGTTCTTAGGAGTTCCTTGAAGGATTGCATGATAAGCCAAGCCATGTCTGCATGGGAGGCTAGAAATGCTAGGGTTGAAATGTAATTACCTGATGATTGTAGTTCATTTGGTCGTCAAACGGCACAGCAGGGACAGCATGGACCTCAGCGCCTAATGTCTGAAGCACTTCTATTTTTTCCTACAAACAAAAACAAAAGAAATTTGCAGAAAAGCTCACGTTATTTATCCACTTCATGGAGTAACTCTGGCTAGTTTATTTATTCAGCGAGCCCTCCCATGAGTAATAACCCTTTAGTACCAAGATTTGGTAGTTGCTTAGCAGTTTTTGCACAAAAAAATGTACCTGGGCTTCACAACCTAATTCATAGGTACAGAGATTTTGTGCTCCCTACAATTTTTTCAGGGCACAGCTTTACTATTCATTAAAATTATTACCTGTGACTGTGTGTCTGGCATAAATATAACACATTTGTAACCTTTGGCAAGACATATGTGGGCAAGTCCAATCCCTAAAGAAATTAAGTTAAACAGTTAAACAGCCATTAAGGGTGAAGGAATTATAAAAAAAATAACAAACACAAAATTTACAAACCTGTGTTGCCAGCTGTTCCTTCAATGACTGTCCCACCAGGTTTAATCAGTCCTGAAAACAAAACAGAGCCAGAACTAAGAGGCAAATATTATGCGTGTTATTTACCAATCTTCTTTGATTGAGATGGCTGGATATTGGCCAAGGTCTTATTTTTAGTGTTTTATGGACTGAATAAAATAAAATCCAGGATAATACCCAGCCATCAGAAAAAATGACAATTGTGGGAAATTCTTATATACACAAGAAAACATTTTATTTCAGGACCAAAGAAAGACAGGCCTATACTTCCCTCAGGTATAGCCAAATCAGAACACAAGATTCAATTCATCTTGCCCTCTTACAGAAACAGCCTTTCAGGGCTTGGTTCTTCAAATGCCAGTTAGGGGTCACCCAACTAAAATTTACAAATCCATGGTTAGAGTATCATGGACTTGACCATGGTGTAAAATGAACGACCTTTCTGATTTCCTTTTGAAACTACTAACTCAACTAATCGAATACAGCTTTTATGAATTAGCTCTATCAATTTTCTTTTTAAAATTAATATCAACCTTTTTCTTCTGCTTCCTTAATAAGGTACAGAGCAGCACGATCCTTCACTGAGCCACCAGGGTTTAAGTGCTCTGCCTTTGCAGTAATGTCACAACCTAAAATCAAAAGCTATGAACAATGATTGCACTAAACAGGGTTCTAAAAAAGAGGGGTTTGTTACCCCATACTGGGTGGATATATTTAATTTTTTTGTCCTAGAGTTAAGGTTTCATCCCCTTTGCAAAACTTTTATTAAAAACTTGGGCCAAGTATCCACACCCCCCGATCAACCAACCATGGACCTATTTGCTAATATATAAAGCACAAGCAACCCACAATCCCTTGACTCACTCAGACTAAAGGCTAGCACTTTTAGGATGATAAATATGGCTAGTACTCAAAAAGTTGGTTTTTAAGATGATAAATTGACTTATTCAACTAAGTTAATCAATCCAGATTTTTGGACTTCGACTAATGCAGGATCAAAGTTGTTTTAACCTCACCATTTATTTGTTATAGTGTGCTAAATTCCTTACTTACCTGTTTGCTCACTCAGTTTGTTAAATCTTATCAGAGGAGTGCTGTTTGTTAAAAATCAAAAAGGACAAAGTGTCAACTGAAGCCATTCACTGACAATAATATCTCTTTCATGAACTGTTTTAAATCAATTGAATGAAGGAAAATTAATTCTTACTTGCCAACCATTCCTACAAAACCATGGCGCAACTCCTGAAAATTACAACAAAACCAATAATGGTTTAGTAAGGTTGAAAAGACAGTATCAGGCACGGATCCAGGACTTTGAAATGGGGGGTGAATTTTTGTAATAATGTAATAGAACCAAAGCCTGGTTGAGGTGTTTGAGGTCTGTGCATCAGCATGATTGAAGAGGGGCTCAGAAAAAGGGGGGTGAAAATTCACCCATTTCACCTCCCCTGGATCCGCGCCTGAGTATGTCAAAATTGCATGTTTAATGAGTGTTTTGAAATCAGATGAAAAACTGCTCATTTTTGCATTCTTAATTTCTCCTTCTAAAATCATTTTGATTGAGAAGTAATATCAAGCATGAGTCGTAGTGTTTCATCACCAGATGAAACACCTCGAAGTTCGTCAAAAATACTCCACTGCGTGTCGTATTTTCAACTCTCTTCTCAGTGTTGCACATGGTGAAGAAACACTGCGTCTCATGCTTGATATATTACATCTAAAGTCACACCTTCAACTGTGGCTACAAATTGAACCCTCATTAAAACCCTCATCTGAGATAATGTGGGTGCAAAATACACTTAATTACAAGGCAGTAACTAATATATAATTAATGTTTAATGAGTGTTTCAAAATACAAAGGAAATTATTTCCTTTTCTTTATGAATAATAATTATTAATGAGTTTGACAAGTATGGTTCAAACTACAGGACCTTAACAAAGATGCCAAGAAAGAAGTTTATCCTGCACTTGTGACCTGTGATCTGTGTTTTGTACCTGCCAATTTTGTACCTGCCGTCTGCACAAGCAGACCAGGAGAATTGTGGCAGACTCTGGGAGATGTCTGGATAATTAGGGAGAGTAGTTGGCATCTATGCAGCTTTCATCACAGTAATGCAAACCAGCAATTTAAACCCTCCAGGGTTTAAATTAAACAGCAGCCCTCTTTTGAAAACGCCAGAACTTGCAGCTAAAATATATAAACTCCGAGATGGAAAGAAACACACAAAACTAGGTTTGCAAGTTTTTAAAAATGTTTGAAAGATAATTTTTACAATCAGGTCAAAAGTTCCCTTAACACCCATGAATAGGTAGCACCATCCACCCCTTACGACTAGGGTAGGGCAGGGGTGGCACAATATCTAGAATATCATTTCCAGCCTGGTTCTCCTAGTGTTTCTTTCCATCTTGTTGTTTTGAACTCTTTGACTCAAGGCCCTGTTGTTGTCACTTGATTTTCAGACATTTCTATATTACAGAATCAGAGGTCAGCTGCTGATTCCTGTCACTATTTACTTGTTTTGCTGTAGCTATCTTTCTATGAATTGGGCGCATGTTTAGTTTGGGCATCCCAGCTGGTCCACTTAGATAAGGTTCACAATATTCATGTTCATAAATCCATATTTCACGAAAAAATGGGTTCCCGGAGTCAAACCACATTTAGGTAAAAGCTGTTTATAAAGGGACTTTTTAAAAATATCTTATGTGAACTGTCTGCTTTTAGTTACTTAACGTTCTTCAACAATACAGTACAATACAAGCTTAACACTGAGGTTTAAGCTACATAGTACAGAAGGCCAAAACATTGCGCCCAGTCCGTCAGATTTCTTTAACTAAATTAGTTACTGGTGAATCTCACATTGAAAAATATTTAGAGATATTTTAAGTTTACCTTTGAAAAATTTCTAGGCCTTAAATCAACCACAGGACGAACTTTTAACAGCCTGGCAGAAAGCCTTGTGGCGGCCATGTTGGACTAGGAAATTGATTAACGATAAATAATTGATTATTAATCTATCTTGTCGTTTTTTTATTGTAGGTTATTGTGCTTGATCATGAACTAAACAATCTTAAATTCAAAGATATGCATAAATAACCAAGGCATTAAGCTGCAAGTTTATGTGATAAAGTTTGTTTTCTAACATTTCCACAAAACGCCATAAATTCGGCTCGCAAGTAAACAAATCGATATTTGATCGGATCTTTCCTTCGTCTAAGCGCGTCGTGTAGGACGACGGGAAGTTGCACACGGCGGTGTGAAAGTTTACTCCAAGAATCGTCAATGAATTCTAAAAACAGATGGATTAACTAAGCAGTGTAAAGGATTTTTACTTATGGGTGATACGAAATGAAACTCAGGGACACATTCTGTGGAGCTGGGAGGCTTTCCAGTATGATCTGGTCGAGCTACCTTCAAGATCATTCCTGAAATGGCCAGCCTTGGAGCGTTAGTTGGTGGGCCCCTGGGAGAGGAAGATGTGGAAGAGTTACGCTCCGAGCGTTCCATACGAGGACTCAAGGTCAATATTAAAAGTTTTCCTAGAAACCTGTATGATATAAGTCTCTGTTATGTGGTAAGAACTAACGGTTTGACAAATATTGCTTTCTTACGACAGTCTCAAGAAGAAATCGAGAGACTGACAGTTGACGAGAACC
Source organism: Porites divaricata (assembly GCA_038088405.1). NCBI lineage: Eukaryota > Metazoa > Cnidaria > Anthozoa > Scleractinia > Poritidae > Porites > Porites divaricata. The sequence goes on from JBBMOI010000011.1 coordinate 688,397, forward strand.
TAGATGACATCGAGCGGGCCGTGTTACTGTTGAGGTGAGTCATACTGAATGGAAAAAAACCTCAAATAATTATGTTATAATAGACAGTAATCCTGGTAATTTAATTTCTCTGGAAATGCCAGAGCTTCTATTAGATATCCTTTAGTAAGACTGTTTAATAATTATGATAGATGGCGGAAATTTAATTGGTGTAGATTTCTTGTTTGTATGTTTCTGTCACGACCATTTATTGTGACTCATGGAGTAACTGATTTTTAATACTTTGTTTGATTTTATTAACTCCATCAGTATTTTACTTCTGTTTCAGAAGTTTTCTCGTATTTATTCTAGATCTATATACTCATAACGTTTTGAAAATCAAATCGTTGCCTCATAAAGCCTTCGTCAATTGCTTTTGTATCACCGTCTTATTTTTTCCCGTTTTACAACCTTTTTGAACTGAACCGTTACGTTCACTACGAATTAATTAACTTGGTATGTCAGTGTAAATTTGTAGAGTTTCTGAAATTGTTTGGCGTCTGACTATGTCTCTTTTGAAGTAGTATTTGCTTAATACAAACAATGTGGAGATTAGTGACTTTGAAGAGGCCCAAGTTAAAATTCAACTGAGCAACTCACATGCAAAAGAAACCGACTGTGTTTCTGCTCTCTGCATTTTGAAATCGGTATAATATTTAACTATATTTTGGGTTGTTTTGAAGAGACATAGGATGAAGTTATTGTGTTGTAGAACTCCCTTTATGCATATAATTAAAGAACTTGGCTTGTCTTATTAAAAGCCGTTAGGCAGGAGGCAATGGAAGTTTATTTGTTTTAGACCATAAAAGGTCAGGTCAATCAGTGCTTGTAATTTCAGCCCATTCAAATTATTCTTTCTTAGCTCAGGCAGTTCCAAACCATTTTTGAAAATATTGACCTCAGATATTTTACTTACAGATCTTGCATGCATATTAAATTATTTTGTAGTTGTTATTATAGCGTTAATATTGCTTTATAGTTTGTCTGTCATTTCTATTAACTATTCATCCTAACTTTTGGACGTAATTTAATATTGTATCTATGCAAAATGATACAATAAACTTAACCTATTAAAACAGACGTAATATTCGGGAAAAAGATGGCGTGGGAAAAAATCAGTGTTGCATAGACTTGTGCAAAAGATTTTTTCCATGGCTTCCTTCTTACTCCTGCTATTCACATGACATTGTGAATACCCGTAATCATATGTCTAGATTATTGCTGGAAACTTTTTGTTGCCTAGATTTAATATCTAAGGCCACTGCATTTCTTAGTTTGTAGTCTGTGAACATACATAAGTTTATATCAAAAGACATCCTTATTATTGAAATTCATTGATGAAATATTTATTGTAACATCTTGTGTGTCACCAGGGAACATTTATCAAATTCCAAGAACAGATGTATAGTGTAAAAATGTTGTACTGTTACATCATGTAATATCTTGTAATTTATTGTAACTAAGACACTGTTTGCAGTTTCATCACGACGTAATTGGTGTGGATTCACCTGGACCATCAAACTCAACCTACTTTTGATAATGATATTATTAATTTTTTCACCTGAAAGCCAGTCTTGTGTGGAGTTATATGTGTGCAATGCCATCTGGGTTTCTAGGATTAGCCATGGTCATTTACCATGTCATCTGGTACATGGCTCCTTGAATATAAAGGAAGTGATGGCCTGTTTTAGTTACTGAGAGGTATAAGAAAAATACATGAACAGCTGTAGTTACTGTGATCTTGATGGTCATATTATGAATTTTGATCTTTGCAGTTCTGGAGTGGAAATTCAAAAACTAAGTATAATAAACAATTTACCAAGATTACTAGAGAAAAACAGTGGTGATGTCAATAGAAGGATACTTCCTATTCTACGGGTAAGTTGCCATTATAGAATAATAATTCTACTATAGGAGTACGTTTTTCTTGTGGCTTAAGCCTCACAGTCGTTTGAAGCTTTTACATGTAACTGTATACATAGCAAAAACTTTTCTTTAGACATAGCAGGCCCGAATGAACCATGAATTCAAACAAACACTGGGAAACCACCCGGGTGGAAATCTTGTGCATAGACATAAAACTATAAAATCTGACATGGTGGGAGTATGACCCACTTCAAAATATATCCAAATGTACTGAACAGATGAAAAAGAGTGGAAAAATTGCCTCTTTTAAAATCACAGCCCATATTTTCTGAAGCAACCCAAATAAAATGATGCATACCATTTGACTTTCCAAGTGGAGTTTTCAGTTTTCCTGTGTAAATGGCAAGAACCCTGGGTCTTCAAGACTGAGTTTGAATTAAATGCTGGGGCATTTAATTGAGATATACAATACATGCACTTTTTTCCTGTTTCCAATGATTCCTTAAAACCATGCTGCTTCTTAACTCCTGTAAAATTGTCGTGTTTTAGGAATACCTGTATATTGCTCCACTTCATGTCCAACTGGAAGCCACCAAGTCTTTTTCAAGCATTATTGAAAATGGAACAATACAAGCCTATATGTTTGCCTCATCTTTTTTACCAATTATATTACATAATCTGGGCAGCAGAGATACAGGTACCTTAATTATTTGTCTGTAAAGTATTTCATAGAACATAAAGGACATTAGTATAATTGCATTGATGATTATGGAAAATAAAGCGCTGTGATTGGCTAGGACCTTCACTTTATCCCGCTATAATCACCGCGCGGTGATTATAACATTGAAGGCTAGAAGTTTTCAAAATGGCAGCCAGATTTTTTGATGTTTTGGAGTCGGAAATTGATCAATATTTTTTTTCTTGAATAATCATCAATGTAATTGTACTAATTGTTAATTATTAGTCATGGAGCTCACACAACCAGTTTAAGGTTTTTGACAGTACTGTAGTTACTTTAGCAAGAAGTACCTAAGAATATTTTCTGTACTCTCCATCGGATGGGACCTGCTAGTCCTTTACAGGGTTACTTCTGCAGTATGTCACTGTTACTTGCTTTTACACCCGGGTGAAAGTAAAAGGAGTCAAGCCAAGTTTTTAGTTAAAAGAAACAATGCAATTACAATGCACATATTAACTCATATCTACCAGATGCAAAGGTTGACATGTTAACTGCTCAGCCACCACACCTTCATAGTATATCAAACATGAGATGAGGTATTGTTATATCTGGTTCGAGATGCCAAGAAGTGAGTCAAAAAAAAATAAGACTGACTTTGAGGTATCTGGATATCAGATGAAATGCCTTGATATAGCTTCATAGACAAACCATAAATCTTGGTGATGTTTGACATCAAAGTTTATAAAACTTTGTGATAAGAAAATTACAGGTATCTAATTTCCAAACCTGCCTCATTGCAATGATGGCCTCTCTTTAAGAATAATTCCTTAGTTCTGTGAACTATGCACGCTTAAATTTGTAACCCAGCTCAATTCTTTCTTTTATTTCAGTTGTATCCAATGCCTGGCTTCAAACTCTCCTGACATCAATTGATTTTCTTCCAAAAGATGTCATTAAAAGAGAGGTCTGCAATACTTGTAAAATTGCTTAATTATTATTGTTAATCATGCAAGGTAAATAAGTAAAACAAGGATTGCTTCCTATTTGTCACAATTCATTGGCCAAACTAATCAGTTCTGTTGGTGAAATAATATGCTGTCAGTCCATTCAATTGATGCATGCTGTAAGGTATTTTCTGGTCTTCCTTGGTGCTGGTAGCTAATTCCAACATATTATAGTGAAATGTTGGAGCTATTTGTCCTAGATTCCACAGTGCACTGTTACATATGGCAACCAGAGAGAAATCCAGTCATCAGACCAAATACACAAACAAGCCATCGATCACATCTAACTTAATGACATGTTTACATTATTTTGGTTACCTCTTTTCTAAACTGTCTTGGATTTAGTCTTGATAATTATCAAGTTTTGTTTTAATAAGCTCCAATTCAGAAAGCCAATGATGATCATTTATATGTTTTTAACATATTATATACTGAATTAACATTTGACAGATCCTGGGAATTGCCATCTCCAAAGGACAATTGTCACAGTCAGTGAACTGTAGGCTTGCAAGTTGCAAACTCCTTGGACAAATTGCTCCAAAGTTTGAAACATACTGGTACGTAGAGGACTTTTAATATAATGGGTATCCTGTGCTAGCTGTTGCATGTATCAGGCAAAACTGCTATCCCCTCCCCCCCAGTCATTAGGGACAGCTCTGTTAGCCAATAAATGTCTGAGTCAAAGAGAAGTTTTTATTTCAGTGACAATTGGTAGGTTACTACAATTCTTTTAGAATTAGAAGAATTAGAAGAAGAAGAATTCCTTGAGAGTACTGTAAGATATATACATGTACATTATTATCGCACTTTTATGATTTCTCTCACAGGATAAAGAAGGAACTAATGGCTCTGGTGGCAGCATTATGTCAAGACGTGGACTATGAAGTCAGGGCTTGCATGTGTCAGCAGCTAGAAACTATAGCAAGAGCTCTCGGGTAAGATTTTGATTTAGATTTTGATTATTAGATTTTGTTTTTCTGGGTACGGTCCTTTTTAACCAATCGAATTCAAGCTGTGCGTGTTGGTTCGTCCCTGTCACCATGGAAACAGGTCAACGGAGGTGTGCCACAAGGGACCAAACTAGGATTAACACTCTGCTGTCATGATAAACAAGTTGCTCAAGAACTGGCATATGCGTACTAAGTATGTTGATGACACTACTGCATTCGAGATTATCCCAAGGAACTCCATTAGTGTACTAGATATAGTTGTCCGAGAAATTCATGATTATTGTATTGAACATAAGATGAAGCTAAATCCAAAGAAATGTAAAGAGATGTATGTAGATTTCATGAAAAATTCAATCACAACTTTACGACCTATATCTATTGGAAACAAAGAAGTAGAACGTGTACGAACATATAAGCTTTTAGGAGTTATAGTTAGTGATGACCTTAAATGGAATGCGCATGCCGAATACGTAATTGCCAAAGCAGCTAAGAGATTGTATGCACTTAGATTACTGAAGCGTGCAGGAGTAATGCCAAAAGACATACTAAAAGTATATCTATGTAATGTTAGGTCAGTATTAGAATACGCTGTGCAGGTGTGGCAGGATATCCCTGCATACCTGTCTGATGCTATTGAATCAATACAAAGAAGAGCCTTGGGAATAATATTTCTTAACTCTAGCTACCAGCAAGCGCTGTATCAGGCTAAGCTTACATCTTTAGCTAGTCGTAGGGAACTTTTATGTCAAAAGCTAATAGCTGCTATGAGGGATGTGAGCCACCCAATATCCTTCCTGGCTCCGCAAGAGACAATAAGAACATTACCATGATATCAATTAAGATCAGGGAATACAATACCAACAAGAACAATGAAAAAGACGAAGAGAGCGAACGACTTTTTTACATTTAGATTTGGATAAATTATACAATTACTGTATTATTGATCATTGGGCTTGTAAATGGTTTTAGTATTATCTTGTAAATTTTTGTAAATTTCACTGTTTATTCAGTTATATTATCTGCCAGAAGTGTCAATAAACTATTATTGTTATTATTATTATTATTATTAGCTAGGCTGTAGTTTTGATCACCAATAATGTGACAACACAGTTGAATTGTATTATAGTTTTTATACTACTACATGGATTGGCTCAGAGTAGTGGTATTTCAGCTTAATTTGAAATACTTACATGTGAAAATTACAAACCTTTAGCGGGTAGTAGTATAAACAAATAATAGCTTGATTTGTACGTGATATTTGGCATAAATACCACTCGTTACAAATTATTTCAACATTGTCTCAAATTTCAGTCGCCTAACAGCTCATGAAATTACCTATAACAATTTTGAAATATCACTCGTGGTATTTATGCCAAATATCACTATAAATCATGCTGTTACCTATACAAATCTTCACTTCATTCACATGTACCTTCTTAGAGTGTTTACAACCCTTTGATTACCCATTGTACTTTTATTTGTTGAATGCACAAACGAAAGTGATCATCAATGTAGAGTATGAGGTGTTAACTACTTAATTACCCCCTGATTGATTATTGTAATAGTCTTCTTTATGGTGTACCAGCTGTGCATCTATCTAATTATTACAATGTCTTCAAAATTCTTTAGCGTGAGTTATCAATCATACACCAAGATTCTGTCATATATCACCAGTGCTGCATGCACTGCATTGGTTACCTGTGAAGTTCTGAATTTGGTACAAAATTGCTGTGATATCTTTCAAGACTATTCACGATCTGGGGCCAGCATATTTAAGCGAACCTGATGTAGTGTGCTCCAAAGATATGGAGTGTCTTACCAGACTATATTAGGATAGAGAAGAATTTCAATGAGTTTAAGAAACTCCTTAACCTACGGTGACTTTGTTTAAGTTTTCAGAGCTTCTTTTATTTTCTGCTCTTATTTCCTTTTTTGTCTCTAAATTATTGACGTAGCAATTGACTGTAAATAGTTTCAGTACATACAGGAGACCTGTATTGCATAACTTTTGTTCTATACAAGTCTCATTTTCGTGTATGCTCATATGATCATATACCTATGTTAAAATGCATCAGGTTCTGTTGGTAGTAAATTTGTCTTGCAATATTCTGCAAGACTATATATTTTGTAAATTAAGCTTGTTTTTCTGTAATTCTGTGTATGCTCATTTGATCATATACCTATGTTAAAATGCACCAGGTTCTGTTTGTAGTAAATTTGTCTTGTAATATCATTCTGCAAGGCTTTATATTTTGTAAATTTAGCTTGTTTTTCTGTAATTCTTATTTATCGACGTAGTTTATTTAGAACTTTACTTTACAATATCATGTGTTATGACTGCTGTAACCTTTACTCTCCGCCCGCCTTGTCTAGCTTTTGCTATTTGCAGGCAGAGATGGCAAATTGATGTATATGAAAAATAATGTATAGTGTGCTCTGAAGTATTTAATATTTTTATTAAATTATTATTAACTCTGCTCCTTACATTTGGCCCTTGCTGTTTGTCATTTTCTTTCCAGATTGCATTTAGAAAAGAGATCCTTCAAAAAGTCTATGACCTTCTAATTTACACAATTTTATTGAAAATGTTGTTTTTCTTTTTTTTTTCTTTTTAACAGGCTGGAAAGTACACAAAGTATAATAATCCCAGAGCTTGTTGAGCTAACAAATGATGAAGAGACAAATGTTAGACTAGCAGGACTGGAAACCATCACAAACTTACTGAGTCTTCTTGATGATGGTGAGCTGGCCAATGATGAAAAATGAAGTAAACTAACAACCTGTAGTGTACAAACTAATGTGGATAAACCATACCATATAAATATCCGTAATATACACTCCTCTCTATATATACAGTTCTCTGTATTACAAACTCTTGACTCTAACCCTTTTGTGTCTGTTTTCTTGGCATTGTGAATCAATGGTATTCAGGGTTTGTAAATGTGCCAAATTTGGCATATTTTATGCCAAAATTTTTAAGATGACTCCACTGAGGTTACGGAGGGAGTCACTTTGAAAATAGTTTTTTTCTTACCTTTTTCAAAACAAATACAATCTTCATTAACTGCAAACGTTGTAAACCTGATTTGAACCACCTAAATTTCACTCAAATGATGATCATCATCTTGGATTTGAGCCAGTAACTACTTCATGTACATGTTTCTGTCATGATAGCGCATACATGTCAGAACCACGCGCATACTTGTCAAAAAAGAGTGACAGATATATGTAGAGAACTTAATGATTCAAAGTGGACAGACTGCAAATTATAGTAGGTTGTCCAAAACTGTCACAGGTTTTTTTATCATTTTAACTCTTGTCTAGGGAATGTTACATTGCTTTTTTTATTGTTACTTGACTCCAAATATTCCAAAATGACTCCAAAATTTGTGAAGCAGAAGTCACACTGACTTCATCCATCAATAGAATTTGCAAACCCAGGGTACAACAAACCTGCGTGATGACAAACTATGGTCTTTGTGTATTAAACATGCATCCACTTTTGTAATGACTTGCATGTAAGTGTCACTGGTTCCCCTTTACAAATTGACCTGTTTCATTTGTTGTTGTTTTCTTTACAGATACCTGTACTGCTGTTATAATACCATTGGTTCAAAAATTCTGTGATGAAATTCCTAAGCAGTGTTCAGATTCACTTCTCATGGTGGCAAAGATGTTTGGAAAACTCTCGTATGGATTGTCAGGTAAATCTAAGGTGGCTTGTAACCTTGCGTTTTTGTTGCCAGAGCCAATAAACTGAAATATGGTCAAAACTTCAGTAAGAGGACACCCCTGTAAAAGAAAAAGTGTTTGCTTATGACAGCTGTCACCTTAACACAGGTTAACAACTGCATTGCTGAATGGAAGTTGAGTGCTTGGAGTATCCGGGGGCTTCCACTTTTGGCAGCCAGCTGCTTGCACAAATGTGCAAGTGTGCAACCCAACCATGAGCCCCCTCCAGAAAGAAAAAAACAGGTGCTTCAGAGGGGAGGGGGAAGAAGAAACTGGCTGAATGAAACATTGTGAGAAACACTGTGTGAAGAAAACTCCGTTTGTCGCAAAGTTATAGCTGACATGAGTGATCTAGTGAAATACTGGGCATGTGCACACAGACCAAGCTGAGACCATTAACCCTGATGGTACTCTTTGTTTTTAACTCCATTTATTGCATTTCTCACACACCACTGGTAGCCATGCCAAACCGACTGCCACAACCTGACCTTTATTCCAAATTCATAAAAATGTACACATAACATACCCCTACAAAGGTGGGACAGTGACAAAGTTACAAAGTTGCACATTACATTGAAACAGCCTACAAAACTGAAATCTTAGTGTGGGTGGGTGGGCAGGTCAGTAATGGCAGATGCAACAATAGCAACTGCCCACCTTTTGGTCTCATGACCTATAACCAGGCCCCCAGTGGTGTGTGAGAAAAACATTTTCCACTTATTTCGTTACACTCAGCCAGTGGAAAATTACCCTTAGATGAATTTAAGATTAATATAGTGTGTGTGTGTGTCTGTCAGTGGAACCATGACTGGGTGTCACCTCACAGGAGGTGTGTGCCCATTAGAGGTGTCCTTGAGTGAAGTGCTCTACTATATAATCTGTGCAACAACTTTTCAGCTTACAAGTAATAGACTTGCAGCTTATTTGCATACTTGTGTGCTTGCTGACCAAGTTACCTATCTTGATTACAGTTAACCTTGATGACAATAAGAAGAAGTGGTTTTTGGAATTTTACAAGAGGATGTGCTTCTGTGGCAATCCCAACAAAAACAATCGAGTGGGCAGCGTTACACTAGCCCTTAAGGTAGGGAAAAATGACATTTCTGCCAAAGTGTGGCAACTTATGGATTGTGTGATGTTATAATGTACTTTTGATTTTTTTGTCTCATGTAGACTTCTTGCAGCTTTTGCTTTTTGCTATTTTCAGAGTTCTGTTTTATCTGGTGCGACTATTGACGATGATCCTGAGGCAGAATGTCGAAGATGTTGTGCTTTTAACTTTCCAGTAAGTGATATAACCTGTAACATGCTCTTTCAGTAGCCTACTGCATTATATACGTGTGGTTTTATGTTAGTTTGAGGAACATACAGTTTTTTGTTATGTGACACTTGTTAGCATAATGCTGTTCCACTAAGTGAAATGAGTGCCATTGATAAAGCCCCTTCCCATCTTCCCTGACACTTGTTTAAATATTAGAGTTCATTGATCAGTACTTACATTGGTATTCTGTATTTTTTCCTTTTTTTTCCCTAGGCAATGCTGCTGTTTTGTGGTGCATCAGGATTTCAAGCTGAACTTGCTGCCACATTTCACTCACTTGTAGAGGATCCCCATGCACTAGTCAGAAGAACTATAGCATGTGGATTTCATGAGGTGTGAACAAAATTATGTTGTGTAGTTTGTTTGTTTGTTTATTGTGATTTAACCTGAGCTGCACAGAAAAGCACTTGCTGGTCTGTGTATGTTTTTAGCATGCATAAGATGTAGTGAAGACCATCGTTTCTGTGGTTGTCAGTGGAGGATAAGGCCCAGTCATATTTTGCTGCGATGCTATTACATCATGTGGAACATAATAAATTACATGATGAAACCTTGCATAGTGAAACTTTTATATATTTATTTCCATTATTTTAACTATACTTTTTAGGTGGCAAAACTTTTAGGAACAAATGTTGGAATAATTCAACAAGATTTAAGTATATTATTAAAGGATGAATCTATAGAGGTGAGTAACTAGTTCCAACCTTTCTCCTCTCACAGAAATCAGCATTTCCGATTTGCAGTTGACTTTCAGTAGATTTTGGCTTCAACCAACTAAGTCAGAAGCATATTCTTATACTCAACTCAACTGCTTGTCTTGTAAAATGATAGTAAGCATTGTCATTGTCATCATTACAAACCAAAGGTTCACCCATGTTTTTTGTTTTTGTTTTCAGGTATTGGAAGGTCTTATACCAAATTTACCTCAAAGTTTAGAATGTCTAGCCAGTGGAGGTCATTCAACTCTGGCAGATACCAAGGTAATGAAGTATTATAATTATTATTGTTATCACCATTATCAATATTATCATCATCCTCACTTATTTTCATCATCATCATCATTATCATTATCAATACCATTGTCGTCGTCATCATCATTTACATTATCACCATCATCTGATCATCATCATCATCATCAACCTTATCATCATCATTATCATCTACCACAAACATGCACTTTCTCTATAGTAATTTTATCTTGCCAGCATTCCTAGTGATGTGAATGGATTTTTGTTGCATGGTTTGGCTTGGTATGGCTCACAGTTGTGTATTTTCAATAAACTGTTGTGGTTTTGTTTCAGCTTAATAATTTGTCAAACCTTATACCTTCATTGATCGCCTGTGAACTAGCAGTGGACTCGTCAAGCAACTGGCGTCTTCACGTGGAATTACTGGAAAAGTTTTCCTGCTTTCCTAAATGCCTGACCTCAGATCAGATTTACTACAAGTTTGTTCCATTGTTCTTCAGATTATTATCTTCAAATGTAAGTGTTTCACAGTTTATTGTTGGTTACAATGTAACATTATTATTTCTTGAAATTTTTGTTTGGTCTAGTGGTGACTTTTTTCTATGGACATTAATTTTGACCTAAGACTATGGTTTGATTATTTTCCTTTGCTCCTTTTCCCCAGCGTGTTTTACCTGTAAAACTGGCAGCAGCACACACGTTGTGTGTGTTCATCCGATATAACAGAAGATATGAACAAAGACAAGAATTGTGTTGTAGACTAATACAAGGTTGGTCAGCTGTAAAACGTCTTCATGACGTGAATCTCCGCTGACACGTTGTGTCGTGGAGCGACTACACATTGTTTGGTTGACATCTTCACATCTTCACTTTTTAGTTGACGTTTTCACGGTATACACAACTTGCATTTTATTCGCGTCAAGGAACAGCTTTTCAACTTTTCCATACATGCGGGCAACTCAGTATTACTGTAGCACTGTAGTACTTCTTAGCAGGTGGAATTAGGAGGGCGGGGTGTGAGTAAAAAAACCTTTAACCTCACTTTCTCCCATCCCATCGCTCTCTTATTTTTTCTAGGCAATCTAAAGTATTTGGTAAACTGCAGTGGACATAATTTTTTCTTTACTGAAGTGTCGAGTTCAAAGACTAACAAAAACTGTTAAAACTGTTTTTCTGATCTATGTACATATCCAATGTCTTTAAATTATAAGGTGTTCTTTTTTTTTTTTTTTCAGAATGTGGAAGAGGAAAGAGCTACAGAAGTAGACTATTATTCATAGATATCTGCAAGTTTATAATGGAATTATTTTCAAGACGTTTTTTCAAAGAGAATTTCTTTGAATTTTTATTAGAATTGGGCTCAGTGAGTGGCATCCTTTTTTCCTATTAGCCTGTAGCTCTGTTATTTCTTTAGGTTAGAGTACGTCAAGGTTATATCATCTATTTGCTCCACGACTATTGGCATTCAAGGATGCACGTCAGTAATGTTATTGTCCTTATCTTACTACAGGAAAAATTTCTGCAATTTGATTGGATTAGAGCAGTGGTATTTCAGTTTAATTTGAAATAACTGCTTGTGAAAATTCCAAACCTTTCGCGGGTAGTAGTATAAACAATAATAGTATGATTTGTACGTGATATTTGGAATAAATACCACTCGTGATATTTCAAAATTGTCTTTAATTTGACTTGCCTAACGGCTCGTGAAATTACGTATAACAATTTTGAAATATCACTCGTGGTATTTATGCCAAATATCACTACAAACCATGCTATTACCTTGTACTAATAATTATGTGATCAATTTTCGTTCCGTTGTGGATAATTCGCCAAGGAAACTAGGCCGAGTTAACTTTCGCAATGACTTGTGGGACTGGTACTAGGGATTGAGAAAAAACATTGGCCAATAGCAGACCAGCGCGTCCCCGGTAACCATCCCAGAAACAGTTGTGAAACACATTTCGGCTCCAGCTCCCTTCTCAATTTTTAAGTGGCGAATAGGCAAGCATACATTTTAAAAATGAAAAATTTCAGAAGCCATTGAAAAATGTAAGTTTTTGCAAGGTCTAAGCGACTGAGCCATTTTGTTCTGGCCAACAAAGTTTGCATTGGTTTTCCACAGGACCCTGTGTTAAATGTAAGATTAAAGTTTTGCACAATTCCACCACTTCTGAAGTCGTTGTTGAAGTTGCCGACCGACAGACATTTGCTTCAGCAGCTTGAACAATGCATCAGGAAACTGCTCAGCTCTGAAAAGGAACCGGATGTGTGTACTGCTGTCAGAGAGGTATTGTTATGCACCCGCTACTGTTAACTTTGCTCAGGTTTTCGTTGTTTTCTTTTTCTCTCTTAATTTAGCGGCCTCATTTTGTGTACACGTTCACATTTTTGGAAGGCTACGATATTAGCGAGATTATCACGATTTTATTTACCTAATGGCACGATGAGCAATGATAATGATGATCAGTGAACTTACGCAACAGGACGGGAAAGGAAAGAAGACGGCAAGCCTTGTGTGACACGCGTGACAATAATTTTGTTTGAAATAACTTTTCGCCAAACTTCACTTTCCTTTAAACAGATATTTTTGTAAAGATCAGGAAACTTTAATTTTAAGTGAAGATCACGAAAAAGCACGCAAGTAATAGCCCTGTCACGTTTGTCACACACAAGCGTTTTGCCGTCCTCTTCTTCCTGCCGTCCTGTTGCGTAAACTCACTGATGATGATGACGAGTGCGACGACGATGACGGTTATGATGATAATGAGTATTTTTTTGCGATAAACAGTGAACCCACATCAAGCAGTAATTAACAAGAATAGGCTTAGTTTTGCTTTTTGTTGTTTTTTAACAGTCTGTTTTGTTATATTTCCCAGACGTTTATGAAGTTGGATAAAACAAAATATGAGGAGGACATGATGGACCAGCGAAAAGAAGAAGAGGAAAGACTGCTTATTGCCATGGTAAATTCAGTTAATTTTCTCTTTCCGTGACCAGCATATATTTTCATTTTGAACTTTTTGCAAACCTGGGCATTTAGGTCACCTTATAGCCTGCAGTACACAGCAGTATTGTTGTTTGGGCGCGCGACCATCGTTGATTTTAAAGAGAGGAGGCTTGGGGAGAGTGATTAATAGGGGAGTGAAAGTAACAAGTGGGGAGTGGGGAGGGTAACAGGCCTGTCTCCCCTCCCTCCAAACGGAGTGAATTCACGTGCTTCCTGTCTCCTCCTCCGCCACCACCCGCTCCTATAAGACCAAAACCGATGACATTTGTTCGCTTGTTCGTTCCTTTTACAGGAGGAAAAAGAGAAAGAAGAGATGGCTGGTGCAAACAAAATTTCAGACGCGAGAAGAAAGGGCTCCAAAGATGACAAGTCCAAAAAAGGTAAACTTTGTGTTCATCACCTGGTTTTTAATAGAAAAGTAGTAGGAATACTCCATAATTACATCCCCTTTCACATCCATAGTTCCAGGTGACATTTCGACAATGTTAGATCCTATGGTATGCTGTTCATTATACTGATGTAGCTGGTCCTGACTGTTGGAGTTTTTTATGGAGGTCGAAAGTGCGACTATTTGTATGAAAGCTAATGGCCTTAGAGCACAGTAATTCTCAGTTTTCGTTGCTGTTTATTATGCTGTGCACGTTGCAAATGAAAGCTACTTATTGGTTCCCTCAATCCGACAATGCTTTTGCGCAACACTTTCTCGTGAACAAGTTACACTGCTCTTTGTTATTAACCATTACAAATCGCTTGGTTGTTAATCGGAATTGGAGAAATTGAGTTGGGGGGTAACAATTCTAGTAGTGAAGTCTTTTTTTCTTACTTTACTTATATCATTTTCCTCTCTTGTCTATGGGATTTAGCCGTTGCTTCTAAAGGAAAAGGAACGAAAGGAGACAGCCTAGTAGCTCTTAAACGTACTCCTTCAAATTCTGGTCCTAGTAAGTTGATTTAAGAGTGTTTATTTACTTCTTTGTTGCTCTGATATGGCAAGGCAAGAATAATAGATCTTCAATAGCCTACTGAATCTTCTCAGGTGCTTCAGTGTGCTCTTTAGTGTTAAAAGTTGGAAGGTGCTATCCACCGGACGAATCACTATCCAGTGTATAGTATTATAGGAAACCAACTGCACTATCCGGTAGTGGATAGAGATTTATTAAGCGGATAGCGTCATCCACCTTTTGAACAAGTGAAGCCTGGCCAAAGGCAATTTTTTAAACCGCAACTTTGTCTAGCAAATCTAAGTTAAGTAATCGTATTGTTACGGTTTTAGATATTTGAATGCACTCCGTCATCATTGCCTTTCACCTTTAGATGACAACACGTTTTACAAAGATTGTTTCAACTTTATTGTTAGTTTTCTTGCTCTTAAGCTTGGCTGACTTTTACGCTGTACAGGTGCGTCCAGCAAAACAACGCAGAAAACAGCACCAGCCAGAAGCCTGGGAGCTAGCACAAAAAGTTCACCCTCATCCAGTCTACAGAGACTCCCTAGCTTGTCCTCAGCCCTCCCCTCGACGACTTCTGGTCCCATCCCTAGTACGTCATCTGGTAGTTCATGGAGAGGTTCCCCTAATGCTACTACGCAGGCGCGAAGCTCAGTGACGTCCTCCGCTGTTAGAACAACTGGAAAAGCCACCAAGGATAAGACGTAAGCGTTATATGACTGGTTTCAATACTCGGCGCACATTGTTAAATCAACAAAATCAGATCTAGAAACAAGTACTTGTCACCAGTTTGGTGGAAAACGCACGTGATCAAGGCATGCTTGGTCTTGCCTTCCGTTGTAATAGAAACCTCTGTGAGGGAAAACGGTAGTTAGTCCCAAGGTTGGTCCAACTGTGTTGGCCAACCAGCTGAAGTTTTTGTGTAACTTCGTAAAGCACTCAAACTTTGATATCTTTGTTTTTCTTTTTTTTAGGACTGAAAAGTCAACAGCTGGAAAGAATAAAAAATCGATTCCATTGAGTTCTGGAAATTATTCCCGAGGAAGTTTTTAACTATAAAGGTCACAAGCTTCTTCATGTGACAGTCGGTGTAGACATAAATGACGCGATCTTTGGTGGTTCTTCACTTAACAGGGAATTAGTCATTGCTCCTACGAGTGACAAAAACGCAATTCAAATGACCACGGAGACGGAATTCAAAAAGGAGAATATACGAGACTTATTTTTCTAGTTCTCTAAAAAGTAAAGACGTTTTTGCTTCCGTTGAATTTCCGTTCCAATCTCCTCGTGACCGCTTTGGATGTATATTGGCCACGCAACGCAACTGTCGAGTTACAACTCCGAGCGACTCGGACAATGCATTTGTCACACAACTATTCAACACCGTCGGTTGTTTTAAAGCTTCTCTAACCTTTCTCATTAATGGAAAAGGTACGCTTCAAATTCGTCCGACGTCAAGAATCCAGTTTTCATAGGACTAGACGAAAATAACTTGAGACAATTATCTAGTTTACATTTACCCACATTTTCCTCTTGTAAATATTAATAGTGTTCTATATTCTTCTTCTAGTTCTTTCTATTTTAATCACCCGATTTCCATTTTAGGAAAAGAATATTTAAATTTGATTTCCAGTAAGCAAGCTCGCAAGTCAGTTATGTAACGTAATTTATGGTAAAGGAATCTCGTTTGAGAACAAACACTCTTTAAAAGTTAAAGCATTAAAAAAGTATCCCCTTCAACATTTTGTTGCTTTAACTTCTCCTAAATTCTTGCCTCGTCTCCACACCAAAATGTGAAATCAACGCTCGCAAGGCATCATGAGAAAGTTGCAAAATGCTTGGAAATGTCCTTGGAAATGGGAAGCACAAACCCGTACCCAGGACGCGCTCCTCCGCAGAGGGTTTTAAAAACCAAATCAACATTCTACGTCACTGGTCCACTGAATTTTACTTTGATCAAAGAGCGCCACCTTCTAGTAAAGCCGCTAATGTCGGGAACAAGCACCATTTAAAAGCCGTTGTGAAATTTATATTAGAACTTTTTTTCAGCATAATCCTACTTTGGGTGTATCTAGAACTACGTATAACAAGCATTTAAGTGTCCCCGACTGATGTATAAATGACTTATTATGCGCAAATAAGAACTGGTTACTGCATTGTCTTTTCATTTGTAAACAAGACTAAAATGGCAGATGTTTTTTTTTTTTTCATATTTAAAGCTCGACTCGAAAAATAAATTCGTCTCGAAAAATTCATTCATAATGAGTTCCCATCATTTAATATTCGCAAAATTTCAGTTTCGTTCATCTGTTGAAAATGAGTGATCGTTGTTCCTTCAAATATTGGCTTCTAACAGCTTTTCATAAAAATCGCTCAAGTCAGTAAGATTTTTAAAGAATAAAAGGAATAAATGGAAACAATTAAAAGCTCACGTTAACCGAGTTGCTTGGAGAATAAATACAGGTGTTTTTCGGCGACTGATTTGTCAGCTGCGAGAAGCTTGACCACGATCGGAACGACGTCGATGCGTAAAAAACATGGCTTTCTCAAACTTACAAAGCGAGGAAGTTGAGGGTATTTTATCGTCCTATTTACAGAAAAATGGTATATCCGATGTAGGAATTTCAGCTACGCAACTTCAGTCTATCTACTGTAATCTAAGGCCTGGAAATTCAGTAAGTTTGCATCAAGTTGCGGCGGCAATAGAGACGATTTGTTTTTGCGACTTGTGCTTAAAAGAAGAGATCATTGACGTTCTAAATGAAGTCGATCGCCGCAGTTTTCTTATGAACGATTTAAAGTGGGAATTTGAAATGCTGGATCGTGAAAACCAAGGGACTATTACGGAAGAAGAGGCTTGTTTTTTGTTAAAAGCTGTCCACGGAAAATCTTCTGAGAAAAAGTGTAGGGAATTTCTATCTAGTCGGGATTTTCCTGGAACAAGGGTCTCTCTACAAGAAATGGAAGTTTCCCTTTGCGATTGTTCTGACTTGGAATTGTCAGATGAGGATGAAAAGGATGCCAAGACCGGTTAAACCTTCAATAACAGCAGACGATACTGTTTAATTGATTCAGCCTTTCTGAAAGAAATTGACATTGTGAATATTGAGTCCACTGCGTGTTTACAGAACATATAATTACCAATATGATAAAGGGATTAAAGCAGTTACCATTTTAAAGCAATATCACTGGATAACTAGGATACTTTAGTATAGGTTATATATAAAAAACCATTTGGAACAGTTTTTATAAACGCGTCGGTGCCTTTATGACTGTAATTTCTATGAAAATCGAGACATTTCGTTTATGGGGTATTCTGGTAGTTTGGTGGACTATGCCGAAGTGATTGGCCTTTTGATTCATTCTAGAGGACTCGTAAGCCTTCTCAGCCGTCTTATGCGTACAACTCCGTTAGTGGAAATACGGTAAATAATTGAAGGCAGACCCCTTTTAACGTCAGACGACTGAGTTAAACACACTTGACAGAGACCAGACGACGCACTCAACAGCAAGTCCCAGCAAGTCAATAAATTTGTCCTTGTAAATGCCTAGTATAAATACGGCAATTCTAACTCTCTGAACATGAGGCAACTGAGATAGTTAGCTTTGGTAAATAGCTAGAGCTTAGATGATAATCGGTTTGACACCTGATGGGGCCGGAATTTGGAATGTTATCAAGTAGCTAACTTCCGAGTCATATTTACTCAAACCCCCCTCAAGACATTAAGTTTCACGTGAAGTTTGAGAGAGCCTTTGCCGAAGAAAACTCAAGTATATTTTCTTAACGAGCAATAGGTACTATACAGTGCTCCTTAGTGGTTTTCATGTATGACCTGTGAATCTTTTTTACACTCTTACACACTCATTTACAGAATGGTATTTTATTACGGTACAGAAATGACGTTATCTCTCCGGTGTTTCTAGTATTTTAGTCCCAAATCCAGATGCCTCGCCAACAGTTTGATTCAAGTCCCCTTATCGGTAGCCTCCGCGCAGACGAAATTAAACTCTGGTCAACTCCGTCTGCGAAACAGCGCCGAAATCCTTGTTCTGGACTTCCAGCTGTGTACCCAGATTTGAGTACGCGCCACGATTGGCCAGTTAAAAAGGCCTTTGACTTGTTTGTCGTGATCACCAATCAGGTTGAAGGGAAATTCGAAACGTACTTCCGGTAATTCGTTGAGTCCGTTGGGGGTCCAGAACAAGGATCTCTGCGCTGCTTCACAGACGGTACTAATCAGAGTTTAGTTATCGTCTGCACGCAGGCTACTTATCGGGCAACTAGCAGCTTTAATAAAGCTTCCTGCACACTCTTATCAATACCAAGACCAGTGAGTACTTCATTAGGATTAGGATGATGTCTAACCAGAGCAGACAAAGCATCCAAGTCCTCATCAGAGAGCAAGTTTTTCACCAATTTCTCAGATTCTTCCCTAAGCTTCATTTCTGCTAAATCTCTCTCTTTTCTTTTAGCTTCAACATCCATCAACGCAAATTCTGCTTCAAGATGTCCCATATCATTACAACTATGAAGCTGTTTGGCTTTACGTCTTTCCTCAGCATCAAAATACCATATGGTAATAGCATACCTGGTACAGTAGGCTGGTAAAACCTCATGGGGATTTCGACCATCAGACCAAAACATTAGCAACCTATTAAGAATAGGTTCAACATCAATGTGATGTCTTTCTCCGCGGTAAATTCTCAACTTTCCTCCTTTGTCCTCACCCCACCCCTGGTTAAGATAGTATATAACAGTGAGGCAGCGACCATCTCCATCAGGATTGTCCACATGCCTCGTGTAACCTGTCCCGTTGCCTGGGTAACAAGCAACCATAGCTTTGGCACGCCCCTCGATGTGGTAGCCATTAAGTCCACCGGGAAACTCGCTACAAGATATAATCAAGCTATCAACAAACTGTATCAACTTCACAATGTTGGGAACATATTTTTCGTTTCCTTCCAACCAAGTTATTTCATCTCCTCGTATTCTTTTTTCTATGAATTTCTGTTCATCATCGGAGGCTGTTTTTCCTCCGCTAAGTTGTCCCTCTTGGAAAATTCCTGAAGTGTGAAGCTTTTTTACATCGTCCAATATGTTTATTGCCTCTTCGTCTTCGAACAGGTCATCAATTACACTGATATATTCTTCTTTTAAAGAACTACAAACAAATGCTGCAAGGCTTTGTGAATCTTTCTTGAGTGGTTGTGGAAACTTTGACTTCAAATCTGGTGTTGGTAACTTCTGGATTGGCTTACAGATTGGTTTGTGAGCTTTCCAGTGTAACTTTTGGCACTCCTTACTGCAGTAAACAACAGACTTGCATCTTGAGCATTTGAGCAAATTCGTTTTTTCCAGGGAGCAAGACGCACAAGAAGGCAACGTCGCCATTGTCGTGCATCCTAGTGCCCATCTCTTCCAGATATTCAGCTCATGAGGAAGAGGAAGAATGGGAACAAATGACGTAGCCTTAGAGGTAAATCCGCTGTACATGGAGAAAAGCAAGGAAGAACAAAAAGAAAATGGCGACCGAGGTTGTGGTATTATAGTTGTGGATTTATGATCGTTTTATTTTTATTCTGCCCGTTTATTTGTTGAAAGAGAGAACAAGATAAAATTGATATTCCTTCAAAATGGTTCTCGCGGACTTAGGACGCAAAATCACAACAGCACTTCGCTCTTTGAGCAATGCTACTGTTATCAATGAAGAGGTACGAAGAGAGTTATTGCCTTTTACTTTCCTACAATTTAACTTATCTTACAGTTTATTTTATCTGCTGAAATCCGTATGTAATTAACTTGAAACTTATTCGTACAGTACATTGCTAAATGCAGGTAAAACTATTGAGATAAATGTATGTAAATGATCAAGGGATTAATGGTTGGTCTCAGTGTGTTTGAAATAAAATTAGTATATTGAGTTCCTTTTTTAAATTACCCTTAGGATGTCAAAGTTTGCTCATATTGATCTCATCCGTGATTTTGTTGTTTTTGTTTAATCCTTGCCTTTTTGAAAATTTTTGTTGAAACCTTGTCTTTTGTGTGGGAAAGGAACTCTGGAAAAAACTTGTACACATCCAAAGTGCTGATTTTTCAAAGATGAGTCATGAGTGATTAGGAAGTCTCAAGAAAGTTTGCGGATTCTTTATGTAGAGGACTAGATGACATCTGGGTGAATTAAAAATGAAGACCAAATTGTTGGAAAGACATAACTAGTGCAGATCCAGAATTAGTTATCAGGACAACTTATATGTTATATTTGCAGTTAATCCAGGATTACACTTGGTTTATAAAGCGAAAACTTGTCACAGGAAGAAGGGTCACTCCCCTACCCAAGCTACCCTGGACAAGCTTCCCTTTCCTCCATTTCCTTACAAAACTTGGTGAACTGCTTACATTAGAAAAAAACATCTGGTCAGGTTAGAACGGGTGACCTGCCTTGCTGGTTTTTGCTTTTTTGATCGTAGAGTCACCCTCTTAGCTGGACCAACTTTTCTTGACATAGCTGGATCAACTCAGTCAAGGAGAGACAATCAGCATGTACGCAAGCGCTGTTTTCAGCCCTTGGCTTGTGCACTTTGTTTCTCATATAAACACTTGCTAAAGTTGAATCAGCTGGGAGGGTGACCCTGTTTACCAGGACAACTTTTCTCCTTACAAACAGGGCTTTAGAGCTAACTCTAGGCTTCCAATAACTTAGCCCTGGCTGTGATGGTCATGAAAGGGAATGCTTTATATGTCTCAATCTGGCTCAAATATCTGAATCATCTTCTGCGAAGTTGATCTGACTTACTTAACTAAAGGCATTTAACTTCCTATATTAGTATGAGATGTCAACGACATCAGAGTTGTTTTATAGGTCCTATTATACTCATACAGCCAATCACAGTTACACAGAAAGGCACTCATTGCACTGGTTGTGTACTGCTAACACAAAATACCCCAGTATTGTGTGGAAACCAAGGCCTGCAGTTAAGGCTACGCTATATGAATTTTTTAATGACAGGTCCTTGGTGCTATGCTTAAGGAAGTATGTGCTGCATTGCTGGAGGCTGATGTTAATGTGCAGCTTGTTAAAAGACTGAGAGAAAATGTCAGGTAAAAAAAATGATAAAATAATATAAAATAGCAACAGGCAACCCACATTGTCACTATTGTTTTGGCTAGATTCTGGTCTTTCAATCAGGGTTGGCATGCACCTTGAATGTCCTTGAAAATTGAATTCAGTGCTGGAAGGTCCATGAATTTCGGTGCTATAGCTTTATCCAACCCAGATTCTCAAGTGCCTGAAAGAAGCAAACATAGAAAGACTTTCAGGATAAAATTGCTCATATATGGAACAGCTGAAAAAGACAGATTCAAGGCTCCCTTTTGCACTGAATGACTTCCTTGAAAAAGGGAAGTAGGTTCTTGCAAGCCCTTGAAAAGTCCTTGAATTTTTTTTAATACAAAAAGGGTATAAACACTGTTCGATTTTATCTTAATCTTACAATATACATTTTGTACCTGCTCAGCTTTATTTCATAGCCACAGGCACAAATGAACAATAGTTGTTAACCACATAAATGTGCCTGTAGATGGATGAGCTGTCTTTTTCACAAAAGTTTCAAAGATTACATCAAACAAGTCTCTTTGAAGAGAGATTCATTCAAGTCTGTTACTGTTAAACTTCAAAATTGTCATCTTTGTAAAGAAATGTAATTTTTGGATTAAATCAGATCTGCCATTGATTTTGATGACATGGCTGCAGGATTAAACAAGAGAAGAATGATTCAACATGCTGTGTTCCAGGAGCTTTGCAAGGTCAGTATGCTGAAGATTCTTGGTTAGCTATCAACGACCATTTTATAATGAAATTAGACAGTCACAGCGATAAGAACAGCTAGCCTGGTATGCTGGACTGTATTTTCTGTCTGTCTCTTCTCTTAGTGGAGAGAAACGACAGCCAACATATGCCAGTGGTTGCATATGCAGGGTATCAGATAGGGTATAAAGCAAGACTTTGGATCAATAATCAAAACGTGTCTCTCATACTGTGTAAATTCTTTGATAGCAGTTTCAAATTTCTTAGGTTGAAATTTTTATAGAGAACATGAACCAATGGTCATAAGTTTTTACCATTTGATTCTCTGTTTTAACTCCTTGCCATGGTCATGCTCATTTACCGTAGTTATTCGCCTATGAGCAGAGCAATTTTTACAACAAATTAAACTGAGAACAGGTCAAATCTCGCCAAGATAGGGGTTCGGCTTATAGCCGAGTATTTTCGCCAAAAAAAATTTACGGGTGCTTAACAAGATTTGAAATTCAATGTTTATTCGACTATAAGCCGAGCTTATGAGAAACTGGCCAATCAGAAGTGGTCGTTCCCACGGTTTGTGTAAACATAGCAACATGATCTGACAGATATCAGTTGATCGAAGCATTTCATTGTTTTAAAGAAACGGAAGCCTTGACTTCTCTGCTCTGAAAACCAGTCCAGTAGAGTTTGATCAAATTCAGGATACTTTGGCGAATAGCAGCCCATCGTCTTTCGCTTAGCTGACATTTTTAGCTCCCCATTAAAAAACTTTGCTTGATCTTTTCGCCAGCGGCGAACCATCAATTCACTGATTCTGTAATCCCTAGTGGTCTCGGAGTTGTTCTCGACGACCTCTGCTTCAGCAACGGCTTTTAGTGTGAACGCTAGTTGTATGAAAAACGATGAGCTTTTGGCATGATGATCGATTACGATAACTTTGAAAGAGAGCGATTGTTTGACACAGGGTTCTGAACTCAGGTGAATGTTTTGTCATGTCACGCGTGGTTCTATTTTTTTCCCTTAAGCATGTAAGCCCAGATCACATTAAATTCAACTTACGGTATCTGTGATTTGTCGTTGCTTTCAATTAAATGACCAATAACAAGTGAGTAAATTGGAATTAATGAATATGTTTATTCATAGCCTACTTTATGGTTGCATGTTTCCCGAGAGGGAAGCTTCTTTTGTTTTCAGTTTATGTTAATTCATCTCACTTAATGACACGCGTGGAGAACTTTGGAATTATTGGTTCTTGGCTTATAGCCGAATGTTTTCCGTTTATTTTTCATTACAATCTAACAGCTGCTGTTATGAAAAAGTTCAGGGTCTCGGCTTATAGGTGAGATCGGCTTATAGGCGAATAACTGCGGTAGATGATCATCTAACATTATTTCTAGGCGTATTTCGTCCAAAACCAGACCAAAGAGTAGTTATTTCATTTTGGACTAAATTCATGGGCTCCCCCCTTTGGAAAAATTCCAATATGGCCACTTGACCAAATAAGCCTTTTCTAAAGTCTAGGTGGGCTCGCTTTTTAACTAGATGATCGTCTAACATTATTTCTAGGCGTATTTCGTCCAAAAGCAGACCAAAGAGTAGTTTTTAACTCGTGGGTATGTGCGAGCGTGCCACGAGTTATTGCAGGGACAGGGATATGCAAATGAGTCACTTGCTCACTCGTAGTAGACGTTTTCGTAATTAATCGGGTCCGAACTCGAGAGTGCGAAGATCTATCATTTCCAAAGGAGCACGCGCTCACCGAAGTTCGGTGGCGTCAATTTCCTCGCCGAGAGTGTGCATCGTGCACTACAGCACGGTCAGAGGATAGAGGTCTTACCAAATTTAAGACACGCAGGAATCTTTCACATTAGTACGATTCAAGAGCCTTTGACTCGTCCAGGCATTAAACTTGACAAGAAGATGAACATTTGCTCTTCTACTCCTTCAACTTCGACTCTGGCTTGTTCTCATACCTTGTAGTAATGTAGTAGGTTATGTGTATGAATGAATGTATAATAAATAAAGGCACTTCTTCTTCTTCTTCTTTATAAGGACTCCTTAAGATCACGGGGGGAAATGGATGTGATTTTGAGCATTAGCCTTAAAATAACATCAGAAATCGAGATAAGAAAACATGAGCTTATGTTTTGCGTCCTATTTCAGGGAGGAGTTGTGACGACTTTGTTTCGCATATTTTCTTTCATTGCCATGAAATGTGTTTACGTTGTTTTTTACTGTCAGTAACCTGATTTCAATTTGCCTTAAATTTCATCCGATTGCCTTGAGTCGTTTTTTCAATCGGTTAAATATGGCCACAGGGTCCAGAGGAGATGTGTTTGTCGTTAGAACATCAAAACCCATCGAAAACCTCTGAAAAAATGGGTTATTTTGTTCACGTTACAGTTTCGTTAGTCGTTTCGTTACACATTCTGTAGACCGCAAACCAAGAGACTGAGGGGTCGCAAGATCGGCTTATGGTATAAAACACGGAAATTGTCCATTTTTTTACTCGGCACTTCGTGCAGCAAGAAAAGTATTGTGTTTCCAGAACAAGGATAGTATATTTATAATCTGAATTTCTATCATTTCCTAAAAATTTACTGTTGGAAAAGCAGAGGTGATGACTAATTGATTATTTTCTAAACAACGTACCCACGAGTTGACGATAGTCTTTCTTTGATTTCATTTTGGACTAAATTCATGGGCTCCCCCCTTTGGAAAAATTTCAATATGGCCACTTGACCAAATAAGCCTTTTCTATAGTGTAGGTGGGCTCGCTTTTTAACTAGGTAAGTTTTTTTCTCCTGACTTGTTTAAATTTGGAGTGATGTACATGAAAACAGGCGTGGCATTTTCTTATGCAAGACACTTTTATTTGTACAATCAACTTGTTTTAACAACACTTCATTACTAATTTTTTTCCATATGCACAGCTTGTTGATCCTGGTGTAAAAGCTTGGAATCCCACTAAAGGAAAACAGAATGTTATCATGTTTGTTGGTCTGCAGGGCAGTGGAAAGACAACAACATGTAGTAAGGTACAGTCATAACTTCTGATTTATCTTTGTAACATCTGAGAAAATGTACCATATTTTTTCGATTATAAGGCGCAGCATTTTTTCGAAGAAATTTTTCCTGATCAACCTCGATCCGTTCCAAAATTGGGGTGTGTCTTATAGCCAAGTATTTTCATGAGATGAAATGCAAGAATGTCCTATTTTCTTACTTTAAACTGGTATAAAACCAAAAATAGAAAAAATACAAAGCTTAGAGTATCGGTTATTGACTTTACTCGACTTGGTGGTTTTGAAAAGAACCTGGTTGGTTCTGAAAAGAACCAGGGTGGCTCTGAAAAGAGCCATTTTATCTTCTCTGCCGCTGGTATTTTTATTGTTCTTCTTTGCCTTCGCTATTGGTCTCAAAAATTCAGGGTGCATCTTATAACCGAGTGTGCCTTATAACCAAAAAATATGGTATATTTTCAAGAAGGGAGGATATTGTGAGCCACACTGTATGGCTTTGTTGAGTCAGCCAGAAGACAAATGACATTATGCAACATTAAAGGACTTAAGTCTCATACATCTTGTGCAATAAACAAGCAGAAGGCAGTTTGGAATGAGGCTAAAGCGGTTCATATGACTTGAGGCGTTGTTTTCAAGTTATCACATCCCTTCAAATTTTCCACTGCAGCAGTTAAGTATCAGAGCCCTGCATAACTTAAACCTTGGTAACAGACAACATCAATGAATGGCCCATGTATTTACCCTCTTAAGCCATACAAAAGGTATCCCCTTTGTTGTATTTCAAGATAATAGAGCCAACTGAAACATTCTCTTGACCATCTACATGTACATTTTACTTTTGAAAATGTAACTTTTATAGTCGCTTATGTCTAATATTTTGCCAGCTCATCTTCCATTCATTTTAAATTAGTTTCAACTAGTTTTTGCTTGACAATACATGTATTTTTGTTTTGTTTGTAATTATTATTATTGCAGTTAGCATACTTTTATCAGAGGAAAGGTTGGAAGACTTGTCTAATTTGTGCAGACACATTCAGAGCAGGTTAGTAAAAACCCAGAACTACACATGTTAAGATGCTTTTCATTCATTATTCAGAACTGTGGTGCCAGACCCATCCAGTCTCATCAGTCCAGTTTCATCATTATTAATCAGTACTGTCCTTCCACATCAGTTTCCTAAAAAGCATGCACTGCAGTAATAGGATTTTATCAAAAGCTCTTGAGGAAAGACCATTTCATTTTCAAAATGACACTGGTCCAGCAGGCCATTTCTGACTTTTGCTAAACAACCAAACACTTTGAAGTTTGAGATATTGATTTCAGGAATTTGAAAAAAATAATATGTACAGTGAAATCTGTATTACACAGACACTACAAACTATATTTGATTCTGTTTAATTTTCAGGAGCATTTGATCAGCTCAAACAGAACGCCACTAAAGCTAGAATACCATTTTATGGAAGGTAACAGCAAAACCATTTTTTCCTTAGGTATAATTTATAAATCAAGTTTTTGCCTTAATAATTCCTCCTTAAGGATGCTTTATTTTAGCCTTATCTACCCTTACTTATTCTACTGCGTGAGTGTCTGGGCATCGACCTACCCATCAAAACTCAGAAGATTAATCACGCTTCAAAAACGGGTCGTAAGAATAATATCAAGGAGTGCTTTCGATGCTCACACTGACACCTTATTTAAAAATTTAAAAATTCTGAATTTTGAGGACATCTACAAGCTTCAAATAGGAAAATTTATGTATCAATACAAATCTGGCTTACTTCCATATAGCTTTAATAACATGTTTTTGGTGACACGTCAGGTCCATTCTTATGGCACTAGAAGTTCGGAGCTTTTTTATTTACCTCAATGTAGGACCAATATAAGAAAGTTCTCAATCAGTTTCCAAGGTCCTAAATTTTTTAACTCTCTTAGTTTTGAAATTCAAAATGCAATAAGTACCGCTTCCTTTTGCTGTAAGCTGAAAGCATTCCTCTTATCATAAATAGTAGTATTTTTTTTTCTTTTTCTGTTGTTGTTTTTTGTTGCCACTTTCGCTTTTTTTAGCCTAAAACTATAATTAGTACGACTATCTAATGTATTTAGTAGAAGATTTCCTTTAGCTCTGCCATTAATTTGTAATTATGATATATTTTGTTCTAATTATTTTTACTGAGGGAGCCCATTCCTTATAAGCCTGGTGGCTCCTCTTGGGCTTCCTCGCCATGACATCTTAAATAATTTTTTTCCCTTTACTTTGTACATTTTTATGGCAAACAAACCAATAAACCAATTTATTCTTGCAAGTCTATGCATGATCCAGCAAGGTAAAGGGGCACTGTGGGCTAGCGGAGCTCAAACAGCTGGTGATCATCCCAGTTTCTTTAGACTGAAGCACCTATGTAAGAATTATTACTACACACTCTGGATGGGACATCAGTACACTGCAGGCCTGATTCCCCCATTAGTATATCACTTGCACCCATTTATACTCCTGGGTGAAGAGAGGCAAAGTGGAGCAAAGTTTCTTTTCCAACCTGTCAACTGCTCAGTCACTGCACCCCTTAATATATATTAATAGTATTTTTTATTTGAGTCAAACAACTACTGTACTTTACATCTTAGTCTGAACTTGAATCCAATATCATTTTTAGTTACACTGAAATGGACCCTGTTGTCATAGCTCAAGAAGGTGTAGATAAATTTAAACAAGAAAACTTTGAGATAATCATTGTAGATACCAGGTATGTTTGTTGTGTGTGTTTTTCCTTGCTATTTTCTTGTTGTTTATAAACTCTCAAATAATTTGATTACTTTTTAGTTGTTAGAAATTTGAGGAGTTTTTGTGCAACTTTATTCTTACGTGAGGTAATTTTAAGCTACCTTCTAATAAAACATGTAACTGTTCACAGTGGACGACATAAGCAAGAGGAGTCACTTTTTGAGGAAATGCTTCAAGTCTCTAATGCTGTTGTAAGTACAAAATTGGTACTGAACCTACTGTGTCTTGCCCAACATTTTTCAGCTGGTAGTCTAACAGGGAATCTTTGGACTTTCTTACGACGTTTTGTCATGTAATAAACTCATCAATAAAGCATGAACTTGGAATTAGTTGCCAGCAGGTGGGGGATGGAATGGAGTGTTGTAGGGTGAGTTGAGCAGTCAAAGAAGCATAATTGAAGCCGTGAAGGTTCCATGGCTACCCATTGTTTTGTTTCACTTTCTTTCAGAATCCTGACAATGTGATATTTGTGATGGATGCAACAATAGGTCAGGCATGTGAGTCGCAGGTAAATTTCTTGTTTCTAACAGCTTTGATTTGGTCATAAATCTTATAAACACGTGTTACTTTTTCATTCACATTATGGAGGGTACTTCTTGGTTCACATCCTTTCTTTTCATTTTCATAATATTCGAGTGTTAAAAAATTGCCAGTAACATAATTTTTTGTCTCTGATTTTGTGTGTCGGCTTTATTTATTTCATATTGTAACTGATAATTTCTTTTTAGGCCAAGGCCTTCAAAGACAAAGTGGATGTAGCGTCAGTCATTGTTACTAAATTAGATGGACATGCGAAGGGTGGAGGTGCATTGAGTGCGTAAGTATACTCCCCACCCCACAAAAAAAAATCCCAACTCTAAGTTTTACCTACAACATTGCAACATTTTAGCTACCTCATCAGTACCATTGTCATCATCATCATCATCATCATCATCATCATCATCGTTATCATCATCAAGATCAATACAACATGAGTTAAGTATGCATTCAGTACAACATCAGTCCTTTTACCAAGCTCATTAATAATACTTGCTGCTTCTGTTTCTCTCAGTTGGGCATCATTCTTTGAAAGTATTCATTGTTTAGTTAGTGTATAGACATTGCTTTGTTTTCCCAACACATCTCATGTGCTTTTCTTGCAGTGTTGCAGCCACTAAAAGCCCTATTATCTTTATTGGTACTGGAGAGCACATTGATGACTTTGAACCTTTTAAAACCAGGCCTTTTATTAGTAAATTATTGGGTAAGTTATGCTAAAATAGAGATATCTTCAGTGTATGTGGTCAGGGTTACACCTCCTTTTTACTGGTTAATAAACACTTTCTTTTCGAGTAATATGTCTGCTCTGTAATTTTACATTAGGAATGGGAGACATTGAAGGCTTGATTGACAAAGTTAATGAACTGAAGCTTGAGGACAATGAAGAACTTATTGACAAACTTAAACATGGTTAGAAATTTTTAAGTTATATGATTTCAAGCAAGAGTTTATTTCCTGATTTTATCACATATTTTTCTCATCATCAAATGGATGATAGAATTGACAGCTGATATTGTTATATTATTTATTTTAGGTGTCTTTAGTTTACGAGACATGTATGAACAGTTCCAGAACATCATGAAGATGGGACCATTTGGCCAGATTATGGTAAGGACTGGTTTCTTTGCTATATGTTTTAAGACTCTGTTAATAAACTCTTCCAATTGGTGGATGGTTTTGCATTGCAGTTCTATGCCTTATACCAAATGGAAAACACACAAGAAAGAAATCGGCAAAATATTGATGGCATGGAAGCACTCAAATCTAGGGGTAAGGGAACCAGGAGAGAAGCCCTCTTGTGGGGAGACAAGATCGAGTGGTCCCAGCGGAAGCCTGATCAGGAGTCCTGATCAGTCTCTGGGGGTGGGGGGGGGGGGGGGGGGGGAGTGAGGCCCATATCTCCTAGTCACTAGGAACTAAGGGGAACCAGGATAAATGATGTTCTTTTTTTTCTATTTGTAGGGTATGATTCCAGGTTTCAGTAGTGACTTTTTGTCCAAAGGAAATGAGCAAGAGTCTATGGCGAGATTAAAGAAACTCATGACAATTATGGACAGCATGAATGATGAAGGTATGATTGACTTCAGAGGAGGATTGGCTTATTTTTTATACATTATTATTATAAAAATAATTAGTATAGGTAATAGCATGATTTGTAGTGATATTTGGCATAAATACAACGAGTGATATTTCGAAATTGTTATACGTAATTTCACGAGCCGTTAGGTGAGTGAAATTTGAGACAATTTTGAAATATCGCGAGTGGTATTTTTGCCAAATATCACGTGCAAATCATGCTATTATTTGTTTATACTACTACCCGCAAAAGGTTTGTAATTTTCACATGTAGGTATTTCAAATTAAGCTGAAATACCACTGCTCTAAGCCAATCAAATTGCAGAAATTTCTCATGTAGTAGTATAAATGAGTAAATTTAATTTCAAGTATATATCACTAGGTAAGCATTTCCCCATAATTGTTTATTGTCCACTCCTTCTATCCACCATGCTTACAAACTGAAGTTATGAAATTTGGATATTCTTTACAGAGCTCGACAGTCCAAATGGCGCCAAACTGTTTTCCCGCCAACCAGGAAGATGCACGCGTGTTGCACGTGGGTGTGGCGTGTCAGTGCGTGAGGTCCAGGAACTTTTGTCTCAGTACACAAAATTCGCCGCGATGGTTAAAAAGATGGGAGGAATAAAGGGCTTGTTTAAAGGTAGAGTGCTTGATTTCCTTTTTGTTCACAGTTCAGGGGTCGGAGACAGCTGACATTTCAGACTTCTTGGTAGATACCCCCTCTAGCTTCTTTTTACACCTCCTTGATAGCAACCAAAAAGCATTTTTTGGTCATTTTATGTATCTTTTTAAAGTGAGGGTACAAAGGTAACAAATAATATAGTCTAAAGGAAATCATTTACTTTAAAAAATGTAATACAACAGCATTTATCTTTGTTAGGTTAGTGCTAGGCTTTGACATCATTTTACTTAATACACAAAGATTTGAAAAATTAAAACCTATTTACTAATCTCCAATTTCTTATTTTCTTTCTCTTTTAGGTGGCGACATGAGTAAAAACGTAAATCCATCACAGATGGCCAAACTTAATCAACAGATGGCTAAAATGATGGATCCCAGAGTTCTTCAACAAATGGGTCAGTAAACTTTGCATATTTTTACATGGTCAACCAGTGTCACAGTTTTGGAATTTAAGGACAACTGGCTATTGTTTTGTTTTCTTGGCAGTGCACTTTATTAAATGTTCTTTTTTTTTTGCCTAATCATGTTAGTGAGTGCTGCTAAAGGCTGTGAGTAACTTGCTGAATAAATTCCTTTAATCAACAACTAGCTCTTCATGCCTTCTTAGTCAGCTCTTTTTACTGAAAATAGAGAAAGATAATTACAGTTACACTATGGTCTGTTCACACATTTAACAGTAAGAGAGTTTGCCAGTGATATGTATTGAAAGTTGGAAACTGTTTATGCCTTAAGCAGAAGATTCACCAGAGAGTGTGCAGGCCTAGTGACTGCAAGATGTTTGTAACAAAATTATAACCCCTGACATCACCATTGTTTTATTTTCAGGTGGAACTCAGGGCCTTCAGTCCATGATGCGGCAGTTTCAACAAGGAGCGGCAGCTCACTCCACAGGGGGGAGAAAATAACCAACAATAAAAACTCCCATAATAAATATGACAACAACGACGAGAGTAACGAAAATTAAAAAGGACAGTTTTAGAATCAAAATTTTCAGAAGTTGGTCACAACTTGAGGAAAAGGGTGGAGGTTTTGGATCAATTTAGGTTTCTGGTTTGTTTTGAATGCTTTTTTTTTTGCTCTTAACTCTCCACTTGAATTTGCAAGGCTTAACCTGGAAGTGAAGGTATAAAGCAGCAAATTATAGCGCTTAAGAAAAAACTGCTTTTTGGAAACGTAAAACAGTGCCTTTGCAACTGTGTTTTTTTACAAAACGCAAAAGTCTGTAAACTACCCGTAAAATAGACTGCTGTTGTGTTAAACTGGTCATTGACTGTTCTTAGAAGTCTTACTCTCTTCAAACTGTGGATTTTACTGATATTAATTTATAACAAAATAAATCCTAATTCAATTTCCACGAGAAATTATTTTTTCATGTTGAAAATCAGGATCAGGTTACAATAGGTATAATCTACTCCCTTATATTGCCTTTTTTTTTTTCATTTCTTCGCAATGAAAATATCTTAGGTTAATTGGCACTCTCTCCAATTTTTTCGTCAAATGTAAATTACCTAAAATGTAGTAGATATTAATGCCAATAAAGTGGTCAGAATATATAATAATATTTTAGGCGTGTTTTTATCTTTTAGTTACAGATGGTTAGTTCTTAATGGCGTTATGATTATTAAAACGTGCATAGAAAAATGCCTACCTTTTCTTTCTAAAAATCCCAAAACAACTTATCTCCAGAGATGTGATTGCCCATATGAGGTGGGAGCGGAAACGTTAAAAAAATGCGAAAGATTATTACTAGTAAACTGATAGACACAAAAACTGGTAGAGTTAATAATGCTGTGAAGCTTTAGGCCTTAAAAAAAGATATGATTAAGTAGAAAACCTAAATTGAATTCTTTCTTTTCTGTTCGATACAAAACCTATCAAAAACCAGCCACTGGTCCTGCCTGACTCTACTGTCTTTACTGATGTGATCTAAGATTATTTTCACAGAGGCAGCTTTATATGAAACATACTGGCAAAAAACACATCTGCATTTTGTTTTTGCGTTTGAAATTTGTGGTATCGTGAAATTTTCGAGGCCGCCATCTTGAAAATGTCAGTTTCCGCCAGGCGTTACTTGCGCTTACGTCATCTCCCATGAATCTTGTTGCGCCCTCTTTTGCTCTGGACAAGATGGCGGTAAGGACATGGATTCACGTGGCCGAAGAAAAACCTACTTCTGTCCTTTTTCTCTGCGGTTTTCCCCGATTTTCTCGCTATTTTTGTCGAGTTTGCATCTTCCTACAAAAGAATATAGTTTTCATAATAAAACTGGGGTCAATATAGCGTGATCTGGAGCGTTCCAGTGGTCAATTTGCTTACTGCCCAACCTGTTTTCTTGATTCATGGACTTATTTTAGTCGCCTTTTAGGACATCATTCTTTATCTTTAACTTGCTAAGAAAGCTTAGGGGTTTTTTCCGACGAGTAAGAGCCTTTCCTCCGTATTGAAAGTGTCATATCATGATAGTCACAAGAAATTCCATAGTTTTGTAGGTCCCAGCGAACGATTTCAAATCAGATTTTAACTTGAATCCCAAGGCCTTGTTCTTTTTACATACTTGTTGATTTCGACTTTCATCTCTTCAGATGTGGTTTTAAGTTCAAGGCTCTTATTTTCTTGTTCTTCGTGTAACAGTAAGACCATACTTTTTCGGGCTAGACGTGACGTGACATTTTAAGTCGCTTTCCTTTAATTTCCAAACTTCAGTGGCGAAGAATAAATTTTCGAAATTGATTTAATAAGTGGTTCTGTTTTGGATATTGTTATTGAAGATTCTGGTAAAGCATATTGTTTCCCCAATTACAGTAGAATGTGTGGGAAAAGCCCCTATTGCTGCAGCAAATACATTTTACCAGTTCCTCTTGGCACCTTGTTATAGAGGTCCCAATGTCCATGTTTGTGAACATTGTGCACGTGTTCATAAATTGTACCGTTGTATGACTGTTTTTAATTGTAAGCCTGGAAAATGTGTTTGTTGTATTTTATCCGAGTTACTGTACTGTAATAAACTGGGGAAAATACCATTTAAAATAACAAAGAACCCATAGTTTGATTATAATACTGGAGTCTTTGTTATAAAGTGGTATGTGACTTACTGGCCTTGATTTAGTTTGGTGTTGCGTTCTTTCAAGTTTGAATACAAAATAATCAAGTCTTTTATTTCAAGGAATCGTATCGCCCTGACACCATCTTGTTGAACAAGTTTGTTGAACAAGTTAGGTATTTTGGGGAATCTTATGGCTATGATACCATCTTGTTTTAGTCCGGGGAGAAATCCCAGAAACAGAATGTTATGAAGGAGCTCCGCATTAGGAAACTATGCTTGAACATCTGTGTTGGTGAGAGTGGAGATCGTCTGACGAGAGCTGCTAAAGTTTTGGAACAACTCACAGGGCAACAGCCAGTGTTTTCCAAAGGTATGTATTTTTATTTATGTTCAGAAACAAAGTTCAGCAAAGAAAATCATCTGCAAATAAATTCTAAAAAACTCTACACTATGAAGAGTAAATTTAGAGTTCAGGAGGTAATGCAGTGATTTAATATTATTACTCCTTTCAGCCCGTTACACTGTGCGTTCATTTGGCATTCGTCGCAATGAAAAGATTGCTGTTCATTGTACTGTACGAGGTGCTAAGGCTGAAGAAATCCTTGAGAAAGGTTTGAAGGTATGTTGTTTTCTAAGTTGTGATGTACAAAGCTGTGGTACGGGATATCTGTAATGCTTAAATAGGACATGGCCAATTTTCTGTGTTTACAGACAAGTAAAGTTTATTCCAACAGAATAAAAGTCGGCGTGCAAAGAAAGTCGTGACTGATAGCCTGGGGCTAGTGAATTCTGTTCGTAATTTTTTTTGTTCTAATATTTTTTTAGGAATTCTAAACACAACAGAACTGTTATCAACCCTGCTCGTGATCGGACTAGTTAAAATGACTTTTGGGCTAGTACATGCTAACTACAGCT
The DNA here is from genome assembly GCA_038088405.1 of Porites divaricata. Taxonomy (NCBI): domain Eukaryota; kingdom Metazoa; phylum Cnidaria; class Anthozoa; order Scleractinia; family Poritidae; genus Porites; species Porites divaricata. Next base: position 723,251 of record JBBMOI010000011.1, read on the forward strand.
TGCCCAAATGGTAAGCTGTAAAACTGACTTTCTTTGCACCCTGAAAGTATTCAGTGGTTATGAAACTTTCGTAATCTTCGTGCCATTTCATTGGATACAGGGCTTTAGCTAAGGAAAAGCTAAGCAGGCTTTTTGTATCAGTGTCTTTGATGAAGTCTACCATTTCATGAGACACAGGGTGTTAGCTAAGGAAAAGCAAAGCAGGCTTTTTGTATCAATGTCTTTGTTTTCAATTTGAGTTAGTGCTGAGGTTTTTTTACGGGTGAAATTAGCTGGTAGCCTGCTCCTTGGCAACATACCTATATACAGTTTACTGTAAATGACATAATAAACAGTTAGGGTGTCTATTTAGTTTTAGGGGTCCACTCAGGAGCATTTAATAGATAGGCAAGTGTTCTCATAACTGTAACAAGCTCAAGAAAACTAATATGCTTTTAGTAATAATATCAAGAGAGTTGGATGTAGTTTCTGATATTTCCCTAAAGACAATACATTGAGATATTTTGTTCCTTGTCTATCAAAAGGTTCGTGAATATGAGCTGTCAAAGGATAACTTCTCCCGCACTGGCAACTTTGGCTTTGGTATCCAGGAACACATTGATCTTGGAATCAAATATGACCCCAGCATTGGTATTTATGGTATGGATTTCTACGTTGTCTTGGGACGCCCTGGATTCAACGTCTCTAAACGAAAAAGGAAGCAAAGTAGAATTGGGTTTAAACACCTTATAACAAAGGAGGAAGCTATGAAGTGGTTTCAACAGAAGGTAAGGACGTGAAAAAAACTGACTTTATAATGGAAAACGGTTGCTTTTGTACTGTTCAAGGAACTGCTGTGCCCGAGCAGTACCTGGTGGCCTGTGGCACCTAACATTTGTTCTTGGGCAACTAGAAAATCGTAGTTTTTTGCATACAGATCCTATGCTGGGCACCCTGGATTTAACAGGTTCTTAGCACCGGGCTCCCTTCAATTTTTCTTGGAGCTCAGCCTTGGGCCCACAAAAGTACAAATCCCAACTGGCTGGAGGCCAATACAAGGGTAATAGATGGAGGGGTTAAACTCGGGACAACTGAGAACAATACAGCTATTAATTAGGGCAGGTATTGAGTGCACGCATTCTGGATTACTATATTCCAGTGCTCTTGGACACTTTGCATCCATGGTTTCTTTACAGTGCAGACTGTGTCACCATTTCTACTGGACGAAGTTTTCACCTTCTTTTCAAATTGGTATTTTGATGGTTTATATGATAACCAATTCAAGTCAATGATGTTTTGGAGGTTGATTTGTGCTCTTTCGAGTAATATGTGAATAGAGTGTCATCTTTTCATTCTCTGTCACTCATTTGTTCATAAGATCTGCATTTTGGCCCCAAAATTCCATACTAATGATGTAAATCATTGGTTACTATTATTGCTCGTAAATGTTTCTCTTGGACAATAATTATTGTAATATTTTGAATCCTACTGAGAATTGACTTCTTCTTCTTCATTGTCAACCAAATTTTCCTCATCAATATCCCAAGATTTGTTAATATGTTCTTGTCTTTCAGTATGATGGTATACTGCTGTCCACCAAGAAGAAGTGATGGAGCCTTTTTTTTTGTAAATTCTTTGTCCTGAAATCTCATACTTTAATATCAATTAAATACTGGAGCGAAAAATAACTCTTCTGACTAATCAATGTGTTGTCACATCAGTGGTCTTTTTGGCCACAATTTGATTATAGAGTTACTATGAGATGAAAAATTAACTTTATAGCAGATCTTTGCAGCTGTAAGATTATAATGAAATATAATGAAGAAATTTTAAAGTTTTGACTGACACCATGGATTAACCCATTTACAAAATATCCAATTGGCAGACTATATACAATGTTTATTTTTATAATCTAAAAGTGCAAAATAGGCGCAGAATCTTCAAGGTAGGAAACAAGCCTTTTTCAAGTTAGACATTTTTTAACGGGGTTAACGCAAGATTTTGGTCACAAATTTAAACTTTCTATATTGTTAATTTTTATGCTCATGAGGCCAAAAAAGGGGCTTGGGGATCTTCTACATAGAAAACAATTTATTATTTTTAGACCATTAAAAATTTTCGTTTTCTAAACTCCCAAAAAAGTTGTCATTTCTTCAAAGGGGTTAACCCATGATTTCGGTCAGTTTTCAGTTTGTATTTATGCAAATTAAGGCTGAAAATGAGGTTTGGGGATCTTCTAGATAAAAAACAAGCCTTTTAGACGATAAAAATATCCATTTGCTTAAGTCCAAAAATTGGTCATTTTTTAAAGTAACCCATGATTTGGGTCAAAAATGTGAACTTTTTTATTCTTAGTGTTTATGGAAATTAGGGTGAAAAATGAGGTTTGGAATCTTCTAGATGGAAAACAAGCCTTTTTAGATGTTAAAAATATCCATTTCCTAAAGTCCAAAAATTGGTCATTTTTCCAAGGGGTTAACCCACAATTTTGGTCAAAAGTTATAAACTTTTTTTATACTTGTTTTTATGCAAATAGGGTGAAAAATAAGGTTTAGGGGTCTTCGGGATGGAGAACGAGCCTTTTGCGACCATCAAAATATCCATTTCTAAAGTCCAAAAATTTGTCATTTTTCAATTTTGGTCAAAAATTAAAACTTCTTTCATATTTTGCTTTTATGCAAATTTAGGCTAAAAATGACGTTTGGGGATTTTCTAACATCCAAAAATTAGTCATTTTTCAAATGGGTTAATCCATGATTTTGGTCAAAATTTGAACTTTATTGTTTGTTTTTATGCAAATTAAGGCTAAAAGTGAAGTTTGTGGACTTTCTCAGATAGATAAGAAGCCTTTTTCATTCTTAGTGTTTATGCAAATTAGGGTGAAAAATGTGGTTTGGGAATCTTCTAGATGGAAAACAACGCTTTTTAGACGATGAAAATATCCATTTGCTTAAGTCCAAAAATTGGTCATATTTCAAAGGGGTTAACCCACGATTTTGGTCAAAAATTTAAACTTTTTTTATAGATTTTTTATGCAAATTAAGACTAAAAATGACGTTTGGGGATTTTCTAGATAGAAAACAAGCATTTTTAGACTATAATTCATTTTTCAAAGGGGGTAACCCATGATCTGGGTCAAAAATGTCAACTGTTTTTACTCTTAGTGTCTATGCAAATTAGGGTGAAAAATGAAATTTGGGAATCTTCTAGATGGAAAACAAGCCTTTCTAGACGACAAAAATAAAGTCCAAAAATTAGTTATTTTTCCAAGTGGTTAACCCACGATTTTGGTCATAAAATTAAACTTTTTCATATTTTGCTTTTATGCAAATTAAGGCTAAAAATAAGGTTTGGGGATCTTCTAGATAGAAAGCAAGCATTTTTAGACTATAAAAATATTTATTATCTAACGTCCAAAAATGGCTCATTTTTAAAAGGGGTAAACCCATGATTTGGATAAAAAAGTTGAACTTTTTTTATAGTTTGTTTTTATGCAAATTAAGGCTAAAAATGACGTTTGGGTATTTTCCATATACAAAACAAGCATTTTTAGACTATAAAAATATTTATTTTCTAACGTCCAAAAATTGCTCATTTTTAAAAGGGTTTAACCCATGATTTTGGTCAAAAATTTGAACTTTTTTTAGAGTTTGTTTTTATGCAAGTTAAGGCTAAAAATGACGTTTGGGGATTATCTAGATAGAAACAAGCATTTTTAGACCATAAAAATATTTATTTTCTAACGTCCAAAATTAGTCATTTTCCAAAGGGGTTAACCCATGATTTGGGTCAAAAATGTGAACTTTTTTATTCTTCGTGTTTATGGAAATTAGGGTTAAAAATGAGGTTTGGAAATCTTCTAGATTGAAAACAAGCCTTTTTAGATGATGAAAATATCCATTTGCTAAAGTCCAAAAATTGGTCATATTTAAAAGGGGGTTAACCCACGATTTTGGTCAAAAATTTAAACTTTTTTCATATTTTGCTTTTATGCAAATTAGGGTGAAAAATGAGGTTTGGGGATCTTCGGGATGGAAAACGAGCCTTTAAAGACCAAAAATTGGTCTTTTTTCGAAGCTGTTGACCCATGATTTTGGAAACAAATTTAAACTTTTTTTATAGATTTTTTTATGCAAATTAAGACTAAAAATGATGTTTGGGGATTTTCTAGATAGAAAACAAGCAGTTTTAGACTATAATTCATTTTTCAAAGGGGGTAACCCATGATCTGGGTCAAAAATGTCAACTTTTTTTACTCTTAGTGTTTATGCAAATTAGGGTGAAAAATGAAATTTGGGAATCTTCTAGATGGAAAACAAGCCTAGACGATAAAAATAAAGTCCAAGTCTTCTAGACGATAAAAATGAAGTCCAAAAATTAGTTATTTTTCCAAGTGGTTAACCCACGATTTTGGTCATAAAATTAAACTTTTTTCATATTTTTTTAGGTTTGGGGATTTTTTTAGGTTTGGGGATCTTCTAGATAGAAAACAAGCATTTTTAGACTATAAAAATATTTATTATCTAACATCCAAAAATTGCTCATTTTTAAAAGGGGTAAACCCATGATTTGGGTAAAAAAAGTTTAACTTTTTTTATAGTTTGTTTTTATGCAAATTAAGGCTAATAATGACGTTTGGGGATTTTCTATATACAAAACAAGCATTTTTAGACTATAAAAATATTTATTTTCTAACATCCAAAAATTAGTCATTTCTCAAAGGGGTTATCCCATGATTTTGGTCAAAAATTTGAACTTTTTTTATAGTTTGTTTTTATGCAAATTAAGGCTAAAAGTGAGGTTTGGGGATTTTGTAGGTAGAAAGCAAGCATTTTCAGACCATAAAAAATTTCAGTTTTCTAAAGTCTCAAAAAATTTGTCACACATATCACTAGGGATATGTGTTCCCAGTCAGGGAAAGTACATATTGGGAAGGACATGTATTCCTGGGTAGGGGAAACACATATCACTAGGGAAATGTGATTCCAGGTAGGAGATACACATACCACTGGGGATATGTGTTCCCGGGTAGGGGAAACACATATCACTAGGGATATGTGTTCCCAGGTAGGGGAAACACATATTGTTATGGATATTTGTTCCCAGTTTCTTCAAAGAGGTTAACCCATGATTTTGGTCAAAATTTGAACTTTTTTTTTTGTTAGTGTTTATGCAAATTAGAGCCAAAAATGAGGTTTGGAGATCTTCTAGATAGAAAACAAGCCTTTTTGGACTATAAAAATTTGTTTTCTCGAAAGTCCCAAAATTAGACATTTTTCAAAGGGTTAACCCATGATTTTGGTCAAAAATCTAAACTTTTTTTATTGTTTGTTTGTATGGAAGTTAGGGCTAAAAATGAAGTTTGGGGATCTTCTAGATATAAAAGAAGCATTTTTAGACTATACCAATATCCAATTTCTAAAATTCCAAATTGGACATTTTTCAAAGGGGTTAATATTAACCCATGATTTAGGTCAAAAATTTGAACTTTTTTCATTTTTTGTTTTGATGCAAATTAGGGCTGAAAATGAGGTTTGTGGGTCTTCTAGATAGAAAACAAGCCTTTTTAGACTATAAAAATTTCCATTCGTGAAAGGCCCAAAATTGGACATTTTGTTAAAGGGGTTAACCCATGATTCTGGTGAAAAATTTGAAATTTTTTATTGTTTGTTGTTATGGAAGTTAGGGCTAAAAATGAGGTTTGAGGATCTTCTAGATCGAAAACTAGTTTTTTTAGACTATAAAAGTATTTACTTTCTATAGTCACAAAATTGGACTTTTATCAAAGGGGTCAACCCATGATTTTGGTTATAAATTTGAACTGTCTTTATTGTTTGTTTGTTTTTTGCAAGTTGTAAGTTTTCGGATCTTTTAAATAGAAGACAAGCGTTTTTGGACTAAACAATCTTCATTTGCTAAAGTCCGAAAATTGGACGTTTTTTCAAAGGGGTTAGTTAACCCATAATTTTGGTCAAAAATTACATTTTTTTTATTTTTTGTTTTAATGCAAATTGGGCCTAAAAATCTTGTCTGGGGATCTTCTATATAGCAAACGAGCCCTCTATAGACTATAAAAATATCCGTTTTCTTAAGTCCAAAAATTGGTCATTTTTCAAAGGAGTTAACCCATGATTTTGGTTAACTTTTTTGGTTTTGTTTTTACGCAAATTAGGCCTTAAAATCTGGTTCCGGGATCTTCTAGATAGAGAACAAGGCTTTTAAGACTATAAAAGTTTCCATTTTTTAAAGTCCTGAACTTGGACATTTTTCAAAGGAGTTAACCCATGATTTTGGTCAAAAATTTGTACTTTTTTTTTGTTTGTTTTTATGCAAATTAGACCTCAAAATGTCGTTTGATGATCGTCTACATAGAAAAAAAAGCCTTTTTAGACTATAAAAATATTCTTTTAGGCCTTTTGTGTGGGCATATTTTTGCGAGGACGTTAGATGGGGAAGTTTTGTTTATGGTCGAGATTTCATTTTTATCAAAGGATGGTTGTGTCAATGGATGTTGATGGTGTTGATGTCAGTGGATGTTCCTGAATGTTAGACGAAGCTTATCGCAAGAGTAGTCATGCGTTTTCTGAAAGATTTGAATTTTTTAGTACCACAGCTACTAATAACTTAAGTGAATGTTGTGTAATTTCGTTTTTAATTGCAAACGAAGCATGGATTATAGAAATGAGAAGGGCAAGAAGAAAACAGGTACCTAAATATTAGTCTATCCCCTTTTAAAAGTCCTATAGTCCTATAGAATCCTGCTATCATTTATTTGAAGATGTGAAATAGCTCCTTGAAAAGAGAAATGAACTGGGAAACAAATTCTTAGCCATGAGGGTACTTCCAGTGCAGCTTTTACTGAGGATCAAACTGGAAAAATAGTGCTCTTTTCTGAGTTGCAAACGGGTCTGTTGGAGTATTCAATTCTATAAACAGTCAAGAAATGCTGTTTGTTATCGACAGATCACTGCGAAAGACACTTGTAAGCACAGTTCATTTAAAAGTATTTCCGCTGTTGATGCTCTTCCCCCAGTTCAATGGCTCTATCCTATGAGATTTAATGAGATCGTTTTGCTGTATTAACTACAATTACTCTTAGTATAATCCATAAGTGTGGTATGTAGACAGATGTGGAACGACCAGGATTAATCTTGTTTATCTAATCAGACTGATTTTAGCTAATAACATATAATTACCTGCCTTAAGGAAAACATTGGTTAGCAAAACAAATCTCATTTTAATTATTTTTAGCAGCATGCTCTTATTTTTCAATTAACTGATTGATGGGTTGACCCAAAAGAGTCGTGAACTCGACAGAGTATATAATTAAAAGATCTGGCCTCAGGATATGACGGCAAAAGGCAAACGAGGTACATTGAAAGTGCAAGCGATAAAGTGTGAGAAAATCAAAACGGAAGAAGATTATTGTTTGATTAATTCATTAATTTCTTCAGTCTTGCATTGTTTTATTCCTTTATTTTATCGTAATTTAAAATTCATTTGGTTTCATTCATTTAATATTTATCAATTTATGTATTGTGTCGTTTCATTGTTTCACACATCCTTGAAATAATGATTCAATTGTATGCTTCACGTACTTTGCCACAAGGCTTTGGCCAATCAAAAGTAAATTAAAAAATACACTAACCAAAACAGGCCAAATTTAACCACCGCTACAAGTCGCTTTGAGTCAGAGTAAGTACTTTTTTAGAATACTCTCTGTACTTTCATTTTGGAAGGGGTCAAAAAGTAGTCTTTGAAGATAAATTTGAATATGTACATTCGAATAGATAAAAAAACATCCTGAGAAATTCGTCTCTATGATAGCCCCTTAGCTCCAGCAAACATGGGGACCGCGGAAACGAAAATGCTGGGGGTGGGGGAGGTTTAACCCCCCCCCCCCCCCCACATTTTGAGGTGGTTTAAGAAAAAGCTTTCTTTTTTTCACGTCGAAAGAGGCAAAATCCGCTGATTAAGTTGGAAGCCTTTTTATCACCAAGGACGTGGTTCATTCCTTTCCAGCTAATATTTGAGTTTGGAACAATCCTTTCCCATACCTCTGCGTCATATCTCTCGGTTCCCCTAAAGTATCCTCACCCCTAAGGCTTCTGCTTTTCAACCTCCCCCCCCCCCCCCGCCCCACTCTAAACTTTGCTTCGCGGTCAATGAAACAGCCAGCGGCTTTGAATCGTTTATCTTAGATCGTACTAGATCAAACGTGTCAGCAAAATTTTCGCTGATTCACACAATTAGTAGGTGACAAAACGAGAGCACAAAGACTCAAAATAAGTGTAGAAATTGATCGATAAAAGATAAAAGTCAAGGGAATGTTATAAAGTAATTTTCTCCATCCTACATTGAAAGCGAGAAAAACTGAAATGGCGGTAAAAATGGAAGCCTTTTTCCAATAAAAATACTTATTTCATACTGAAAAATCCTTTGATGATCGCGTTAACCATGAGTTATCGCATGATTGATGGTGCGTTTTTGCAAGTGATTAAAATCATTTGCAAAGTTGACAAGAGAGCATTGATTGAGCAGACCTGATTAACTGTGTGGTGGTTGGAGGTTGTTGTAAGAGGTGCGCGCGATCAACAAATACAAAACTCATGGTTTGGGAAATGGATGAGGATACCAAAACTCCAGGTAATTTACTTATTTGAAAAAATCCTCAGTTTTCCGTTATATTCATTTTCCTATCCCTTCTTCGGCTTTAAGTGGTAGGCCAATATTCAACAACTCAATGATTTCAAACTGAGCACTGCTAGTATTAAAAAAAACTAAACCAAGCTTAAGGATCATAGAGCTACTTCGACAATAATTCCCTAAAGCCTTGACAAAACGTAATGAAATTAACGAATGTTTTGGGAACCTTAGCATGGCATGAGGTTTAGCTATCCAATGTTAGTAAAATCCAACTAGTGGTCTATTGGTTGAGCTACTACTAGGCTATATGTTACTAGTAGCGAAAAGCGCCGCATTTTTCGCGGCAAAAAAGGATTAAAGTCTTGCTTTAAGCTGTTTTGTCTCGATATTTTTGACCAACTTTTTTACTAAAACAATTATTCCTCTTGCCCTCATGGCCTCTGAATCAATAGCCCATGAGGCCGAACTATTGACTCAGAGCCCATTCAGGCTCGAGAAATAATTGTTAATTAACTTGCTTATAAGCACGAGGAATTCAATAGTTAGCAAAAACGAAAACTAGATTACGCGCGCCCTCATCATTCCAACAGATCTCTTTTTTGTCATTATTGAAATGCCTTAAGAAATAATTTTTATCCTGACCATTTTTCGCCTTGCGGGCAACTAAGAGTCTTTCTACAGACAGCCTGAAAATAATGTAACTATCAGTTTTGGGCTATTGGAATCTTGTAAAAAGTTTGAGAATAACCACAAAACACACACACACACACACACACACACACACACACACACACACACACACACAAAAAAAAAAAAAACAGTGTTTAATATGTGTAAGAATCAGTTTTCCTTAAAAAAAGGACTCCCTTCCAGGAGACCTTCCGCGCCAACGAGCCAGTAATGAGATGAGATCTGTTTGTATCCTTCTTCCTCGATAAAATATAAAACCACACAAGACAACGTCCAACTCTCAGTTAATTGCTGTCCTTGTGAGTAAGATTATCTTAATGATATGTAAACAGTTTCAACCGGCTTATTTTAGCAGTCGAAAGTCTCAATAAACGCTAAATGAAATGGAGTCGTGGAACAACAGCTGGATGAAAAACCTCCCCGTACGTCCACTTGCCCCTAGGAGGAAAACCCCAGGCCAGCTGTACCCCATTTCAGAGGTCCCCTGGGCTAGACCGACAAGCAATGAGTTACTAATCGAAATTGCTCATGGAACAAGTAGATACCAAGAGCCAAAGAAAACGGCACAGAAGTATTAATAAGTGTCTGTGTAACTTAAGATAGTTTTTCCAGGAGTGCTGCATCACTACATTGGGCCGTTTTGCTGGATTCAGTGAATATGCAAAATGTCCTTGATCTTGAAAACTGCATGAAAGAGTTCATATCATGCACTTGTATCAGCTTTACTGGGAAATTAACTGTTCTTAACTGAGGAACTCTGAGAAGAGTTTTTGTGGTTGCAGGTGGTCCCAAAAACTCTGTGTTCCAAAAAAATGTCATTCTTTGATGGGTGCTTTGCAGGACTGACGTAGCTACCACTAACAATTTTGTAATTTTCTGGCTCAGCAAGATATTCTATCTTTGTCTCGTTTATCAACTGGCTCAGATTAAGGGTGATGTGGAAGAATATGCCAGTAACGATGGATCGGAGAACATGCTGAATAATAAAAAATAAAAATAAAAAGATATTTTTAAATAAAAAATCAACAGAAAAATACGTGATAAATACTTGTGTTATTGATTAGTTTAACTACAACATTTTGGAATCTATGGAAAAAGTAACATTCAAAAGATCAAAGACTTACCAGCAATCCATTTTAATTTGAAAATCTGTTCCACAAAACAACATTGGCTTCTCCAGTTCAGCTCAGCTTTCTCCTAATGGCAGACCAATAACCTTTGCATGACAATTCCTGATGAGATATAAAAGATGAAAGGTACTTAATAATACTAATTGTGAAACCAATACTAATAATAATGATGATGATGATAGTGACAATGATGATAATGATGATGATGATGACAATAAAAAAATAGACCAAGTCCGATATATTAAAATTCATACATGGCTGCGAGGCTTGGGGGAATAAAATAAAATAAATCATCTTGAGGCTCAGTGATGAATAAAACATTTCTTTTGTTTTATTCCCCCAAGCCTCGGAGCCACATATGAATTTTAATATATTGGAATGTTCTATTAAAATTTGTATAGTTCTTATCCAGTCCAGCACTAGGTGCTTCATACAAGCTTATGGAAAGAACCTAAACTAATGTATAATAAAGAAATATATGTTTTCCTAAAAATATAAGTCTGAAGTTGATATTTAAAAGTATTTCTAGTAAAGGTCAGGTGCAAAAAAAAGATAAAATAATTATAATCACTTACCATCAAACTACAGCACTTTCAGAATCTGGAGGACAAAATAACAGTGGCTTCCCCATCTCAGTTCTGTTTTCTACTTCCTTGCAGACCAGTTAGTTATCTTGAAATGACCTACCTACTAACTTCAAGAAAAGATATAAAAGATATATCAATATTTATTATATAGACATGAGTGTTTTACTGGGAAATATACCACTCGTAAAATTCATAAACGCTACATCCGGGACCCGAGTGGTTTATTTTCCATAATCTCACTAGTGAGTTTATCGATGACGTAATTTCGGTCATTTCCCTCTATTACTTTATCGATGTCTTTTTGTCTATATAATAAAATGAACATTACACGGCGGCTTGAAGATATGAATTTTATTTTCTCGTGGCAAAAACAATATTTTACGAACGAGCGCAGCTCGTTCGTAAAATATTGTTTTGCCACTCAAAAATAAAATTCATATCTTCGCGCCACCGTGTAATATCCTCTATATATATACAACAGTTAAATTTAAATCAATGTGTACTAGCATAAAGTGAATTCTCTAAAGTAAAAATGAATTCTTCAGTTCTCACAAATCCTGCCAGTCAACTGCTGATGACAAACTTCTGTTTTTAAAGGATGTGTGCATAAGCGATAATCATAACCTTGGAGTTGACTGGTGGGTTCCTCTGTTTGCCAGGTTGACACCAAAGCAAAAAGGGAAGGCATCAGAGATGCACTTGTAGTTGAACACTACAAGTAGGGAAGAAAAGTCAGTATGATTTTCTGGTTTCCATACTTACTGGTTTATAGTGCAGCCAGTTCTATGATATCTGATCTCTTGTGTTATGCAGATTAAGTGACACCGGCTTCTGCCAAAACAGTCCATTGGCCACATAACACCACTACACCTTGCACAAGTTCAGCTTTCATAGGAATCTGGCCTGACACAAGCATCCAGCCACCGTTAGGAATCCAATGTCATACAAGTATCTTCCGCGATTTCCAGTCTGATATCTGGAATATATGGGGCAGGTATCAAGAATGTAGTTGTGAATCGCTGATCACAACAAGTCAGTGTCAGTGCTGCCTGTGTAGGCATGTTGAGTCTCCTTGATTTCCTAGAATTAGGTTCCTCCAATTGCCAGATTGAAACTACAGCAAAAAGGGAACGCATCAGGGATGTTTTTGTAGTTGAATACTACAAATAAGCAAGAAGATTTAGTATGAGTTTCTGGTTTCCATACTTACTGGTTTATAGTGCAGCCAGTTCTATGATATCTGATCTCTTGTGTTATGCAGATTAAGTGACACCGGCTTCTGCCGAAACAGTCCATTGGCCACATAACACCACTACACCTTGCACAAGTTCAGCTTTCATAGGAATCTGGCCTGACACAAGCATCCAGCCACCGTTAGGAATCCAATGTCATACAAGTATCTTCCGCGGTTTCCAGTCTGATATCTGGAATGTATGGGGCAGGCATCAAGGATGCAGTTGTGAATGGCTGATCACAACAAGTCAGTGTCAGTGCTGCCTGTGTAGGCATGTTGAGTCTCCTTGATTTCCTAGAATTAGGTTCCTACAATTGCCAGATTGAAACTACAGCAAAAAGGGAACGCATCAGGGATGTTTTTGTAGTTGAATACTACAAATAAGCAAGAAGAGTTAGTATGAGTTTCTGGTTTCCATACTTACCGGTTTATAGTGCGGCCAGTTCTATGATATCTGATCTCTTGTGTTATGCAGATTAAGTGACACCGGCTTCTGCCGAAACAGTTCATCGGCCACATAACACCACTATACCTTCCACAAGTTTAGCTTTCATTGGAATCTGGCCTGACACAAGCATCCAGCCAAGAATAAATAATAATTAAAATTTGTATCATACAAGCTTATGGAAAGAACCTAAACTAATATATAATAAGAAATAAATATAATATGAAGTTGGTATTTAAAAGTATTATAAGTAAAGGTCCGGTGCAAAAAAGGATAAAATATAATCACTTACCATCAAACTACAGCACTTTCAAAATCTGTAGGACAAAATAACAGTGGCTTCCCCATTTCAGTTCTGTTTTCTACATCCTTGCAGACCAGTTAGTTATCTGGAAATGACCCTCCTACTAACTTCAAGAAAAGATGTAAAGGATATGTCAATAAATATAACAGTCAAATTTAAATCAGTGTGTACTAGGATAAAGTGAATTCTCTAAAGTAAAAATGAATTCTTCAGTTCTTGTAAATCCTGCCAGTCAACTGCTGATGACAAACTGCTGTTTTTCAAGGATGTGTGCAGGAGCGATAATCATAACCATGGAGTCGAGTGGTGGGTTCCTCTGTTTGCCAGGTTGACACCAAAGCAAAAAGGGAAGGCATCAGAGATGCACTTGTAGTTGAACACTACAAGTAGGGAAGAAAAGTCAGTATGATTTTCTGGTTTCCATACTTACTGGTTTATAGTGCAGCCAGTTCTATGATATCTGATCTCTTGTGTTATGCAGATTAAGTGACACCGGCTTCTGCCAAAACAGTTCATCGGCCACATAACACCACTACACCTTGCACAAGTTCAGCTTTCATAGGAATCTGGCCTGACACAAGCATCCAGCCACCGTTAGGAATCCAATGTCATACAAGTATCTTCCCCAGTTTCCAGTCTGATATCTGGAATGTATGGGGCAGGCATCAGGGATGCAGTTGTGAATGGCTGATCACAACAAGTCAGTGTGAGTAGTGCCTGTGTAGGCATGTCAAGTCTCCTTATTTCCTGGAGTTGGGTTCTTCCAATTGCCAGATTGAAACTACAGCAACAAAGGCAGGCATCAGGGATGTTTTGTAGTTTAACACTACCAGTAGGGAAGAACAGTTAGTATGAGTTAATGGTTTCCATACTTCCTGGTTTATAGGTTGACCAGTTCTATGTTTGCTGATCTCTCGTGGCATGTAGATTATTAAGAGTGAGTTTTTTTAGATGATCTGAATGAGGATAAGTGATCCGAGATCACTCAGATCATGGTAGATCAAATGAACTGATGACCACTCTGGACAAAAATTCATCAGTTCATTTGATCTACCATGACCCAAGTGGTCTGAGAACTCCAATCCTAGTAAATCCTTATCATCCCAAAGGTCAACACACCCCAAGTGACACCAGTTTCTGCCAAAACAGTTCATCGGCCAAACACCACTACACCATATCCACAAGTTCAGCTTTCATTGGAATCTAGTCATACACAAGCAACCAGACACTGTAAGGAATCCAATCTCATACAAGTTGTATCTTCCATAAGTTTCCAGTCTGGTATCTGGAATGTATGGGGCAGGAATCAGGGATGCAGTTGTGGAGCAATAATCCCAAAAAGTGTAGAGGAACAGTCAGTATGAGAACTGACTGAGTATGCATGTTGGGTATCAAATGAAGGGAATCAAATTCCATAGCATCTCCATGCATGACTGGTTGTCTCTTATGCAATCTCTTGTCAGTTAGGAGTCAAAAGTTTTCTTTGTCAGCTGCACAAAGAGTGGTGAAATTCCTTCAGTATGCTGGTGTCCAAGATAACTTCGACAGATTTGTTGCAGGCAGTTCATTCTGCATTTATAGCTAATTCTTCTGAAGACCATTACCTCAGTCATTGTCTTCTTCCTGCAGAGCCCCATGCAAGGCTTCTACTATGTTCTTCCACCCTGTTTTTCCTAATGAGGTTTAACATGAGGTGTTTTACAAGGCAGGGTTGTTAGTCCTGTTCTAAACCCCTAACCTGGAGGACCAGGGTGCTGTTTAGTCTGACCCCTCTCACCTAGAACAAATCTGGCATGGTTGAACCTGCTAGGAGCATAAGCTCCTGCCGTCAAAGCTCTCAGGGTCATAAGGGCACGCAAGCCTCCCCGCCACGTCAAGGCACAGCACCAGGGGAGGGAAGACCTGTTCATTCTTTTAAAATGCTTTACAGCCTTCCATGCTGCCTTTGGATTGATGATTAGTGAATCCAAGATTATTGTGCTACATAACGAGTTTAAAAGAACTATTGCTCATGCATACCATTATTGATTTGAATATAATTCATACTAATTTCTTTATTTTCAGAATAACTTACTGCAGCTGTAGAAACAACTTCTTATATTAAGATCCTTGTTGATGTAATATATCAAGCATGAGATGCAGTGTTTCTTCACCAGATGAAACACTGACAAAAGAATTGAAAATACAATGTGCAGTGGAGTATTACAAAATTTGTTTTGGGGTGCCAACTTACTGTAAGTTTTCGGTATGGTCTTTGGCATTTTGTTGTGGTTTTGAGTTGGTTGAAGTTGGCACCCCTTCTACAAAAGGATAGGAAAATGGCAAAGCATGCAAATTTGGCAGCCACCTGGAGCTAAATGCGTTGTGAACTGTTGACCATTTTTCCCACTATTATGCATCCCCTGATCCAATATTCCACTTTTGTAAAACATACCCCATGTACAGGTAGTTAGATTCCTAATCTTCTCCAAGCAAAGTCCCGATGACTTTTTGGGCCCAAAAAGTGCCTCTACGTTTACCGTGTTTGCATTTAAGATTAAAAGTTTCAATAATTTTGAAAATGACACAATAAAAGAATCAGTTAAAAAACAAAACAAAATTGACCAGTTTGTGGGCTAGGAACCGTGCTACTATTCAACAGAATTTGATTTCCAGATTTGCCTTCGGACATGAAAAGTTACTGGGACTTTCGAGAAATGGGCCCCAGGTAAAGTGACGACTTGTTGTTGATAGTTTTACCAAGAAAGGAGTGCCGGGACCTATTGGGTGATAAGGAAAAATATAAAGATATTTAAAACATTTTGCTTTTTCTTGTGTCTTTCACGTTCCCGCTAAATATGTATATTTCACTTAAACCTGGGTCTTAGAACCTAACTAATGGTAATAAGAAAAAATAGAAAGATTTACATACGTTGTTCCTGAATGACTTGACTCAAACATGTATCGTTCAGTGACCGATGACCCGCCCTTTAAACTTTGGTACAACCATTGTTTTTTGAAACAACACTCTTCGTCGTTAATAAGCCTTACGAGAACTGTTTTGGGCACGACAAAATTAGAATTAACTTGGAAAAACGTGTTGGTTACAACAGGCATTCTATTTCAGCGACAGCAACCAAGAACGAAACCAAGAAAGCGCTGAAGAAACGCCTACCTTGCCTGATGCTGATGAATGTAATGTCATGTAAACGACATGAGACAATACCGGCCCCAGGCCCCTTGGTACGAGGGAAGTTGGCAACCTTCCCTGCGAAATCTTGCAGGGCCACTCGCCGCTTTTTTTTTTTTTTTTTTTTTTAGAGACGGCTGTTTACGAAAACTAGTAATAACCTCCCCTTTCCAGCCTCAACTGCAAGAATAATCTGCCATCAGGGTGCTCTGTCCATTTTGTGCGTAGTCTCCCTCGGAGCCGTTTTTAGTAACGTCACGCAACGCTCCTCCCCAGAATCCTTTGGCTCTTTGGTTAGCAAATGGTCACTAGATCGGGCTCGTGGAACATGAAAATTTCAATATAGGTATTACTTTAATTGGAAACCTGACAAAATTAACATATTTGTGTGTATGGGTATGAACCAGGTATGAACTTTATCCACTCGTACTTTAGAGTAGCGCATAAGCGCAGGTAATACCGAAAACACTTTTATAAAATTTTAAAACTGATGAAATTCTCTCAAACCACATTTGTGCTACATGTAACTCTAATGATCAAGAATAACTCGCAGCGCGAGCAAGCTCTCTATTTTGGTGAGAGAAGCGAGCCGCGCGAGGACGTGGCGTCTCCTCTCGCGTGCCTCTCGCGCGTGTATTTTTCACGATAACCTCCGAAGGGTTGTTCACAGGCTACGCGTGGTTCCGAAAAACAGTTTTTCTGAGTTCCTGGCACCACAAAAATGCCACTAGCAATTGTTTTGCCACTTACGTTTAAATTTGGGGATGGGATCCCATGGCGTTACCATTCAAATGGAACCTCTTTAGCAGAAAGTTTTAATAGTACGAATCTTTTGTTAGAATTTTACAAAGGGGAGCTGGAGAACAGTATTTGGAATTTCTTGTGGATATTTTGTATTGTTATCTTGTATTCAAGTTACCTTTTCACACTCTGTTGGTCAGTGTTTCATGACAAGTGCCGATGCTTATGAAGTGACAAGGACGTTGGAAAAATCTGTACAATGTAAAAAATTTTAATCCAATTAAAAGTCTCGCGAAAGCCATTTTTACGTTTAAAAACTGGCATTAACCTCTACACCCCAAGAGCCGATCGATAATCCAGAAGTGTTAATAACCTCTAAATTGTGTCGGAACGAAATTTCATGGTGTGACCATTCCGTGAAACAAGAAAATCTCCTCCGCTGTTTTCTCTTGGTACTCTTTGTCTTATAATAAACTAAAGTTCGTTATTTTTCTCAAATTTTGATGTTTGGCCACCTTTGGACTGAAAAAGTTAATGTTTTATCTTTATAAGTGCTTTATCGTGCAGTCGATAAAATAGGAGATAACGAGCTTATTTGCATGGCACGTGATTGATAGAACCGCGTCATCATGACGTCAAATTTAGGGTCAATGATTTTGTCACCAAATGGGAGGTAAAAACTACTCTATACATATAGATCGTTTATATTGTAAAGGACAACCAAGAATACTGGAATATTGCTGTAAAAGAACTGACTTCCTGTATGGTTAAGTGGATGCATGCATGCAGGATTTTTCGTCGCGTTTAACATACCAAAGTTCGGGGACGAGTTAGTGGGCTGAGTAATCTTTACCACTTATGCATCAACAAAGCTTGTTGTTTTAGCAGGGAGAAGCTAAAGTTCACAAAGAGCAAACTTAGCTAAGCAATAACAAACAGGAAAGATCAACAAATAAACGGATGTATTTTCTGTAGCAATTAAGCAAATCCTTTGTTCTATTCTTTAAACCTGCCAAGTAGTTTTATCCGCCATTCAAACTGTGGTGCGGTGTATGAATGGTAATCGAGGCATATTTATAGTGCCTTGAGGGATCAGCTTAAAAAGCAGTGATTAACTTCTTAGCAATGAAAGGAGTTGATTCACGGAACCAGTTCGCGTCTGACAAAGCGAATACAAAAGACTTGGTTCTGTTTGTGTTAAGACACTGAAAAGGTTATATTTAGGGAGAGATATGTCGTGACTAGCTAAACTATCAGGCCGGAAAATCATGTATAAAAAATGTTAAAATAGCTACACGAATGAAAAATTGTTGTTTACTTGAATTCGCGTGAGCAAAGGTTACATCGAACGGATCAAAAAGAAATATGTTCTCGCAAAAAGGAATACAGAGACACCCAGTAAACGAATGGAATGAAAGAGAAGTTTATAGATGGCTCAAACAAAAGGGACTTTCTAAACTTTGGCGACATTTTCGAGGTATGCATGCGCTGCCGAACTTAAATCGTCCGCTTCGGCGGCACACTTAATTTGAAACTTTTTCTTAAAACTTGAAGAGTCCAACTTTAACAGTGAAGAAGATCAATGAAATTTGTTTTGGTTTCAGACAAAAAACTCGATGGAACTCTCTTGCTACAAACCACAGGCCAGTATCTTGGTAAGTATCTCATATCTCTTACGCAGTATCAGTGACTACGGAATTGTACAAAGATATGCTTATTTATACCCTATCCATACAGATATCAATATAGAGCCTTTTCAAACGTAAGTCTTTGCTTTAGAGATCAAAACTGTAACACTTCTCGTGTATTCACTTAGAATGTTTGTTTCTGTTAATCGTGATACAGCACTCATACAGGACTATTAATTAGTGCTAGATAGGTAGCCGTCATAAACTATAAACATAATCATCGTTATTCATTGCCGACGGACAAATCGACACGTCCCTGAAGACTGTTCATCCATATTTGTAACGCGGATCAACGGTGGCTTATCTTTGAGTCCTACAAGACAAGAAAACTTATGTATACCTTTTTTTTTCTATCACGCTATAGTAGATATTATAGTAGAACATGTAAATATTATTCTGACTGTGAATGAACAAGGCATTAGGAAACTGAAGGACTAGGTAGAGCTTCCATAACTTGTCCACTCTTGAAGTTTGCAATCTCTCGAGAAATTAATAGCGAAATTGGCTGACCTGAGAAAAGCTATCAGGTCTGCCTTCTTCATGATTCTTCTGGGAACTTGATTATCAACTAATTCTAGTTGATGGTTACAGTCACAAAGCGTAACCATAAAGTCAATCTTCAGTGTCCACAAGTCAAAAGTATGCCGAAAACAGAGTGGTTTAATATTTAAAGTCTTTTAAAATGGAAGCTTTTGAGAGGACGTTCTCCTTTTAAGCATTGAAGATCCAAAAGCTGAACTAGCTTCACATCAGTACTGAGATAAAAATCCATGCGTTTTGAATCTTTCAACTAGCTCATTAAAGTATAAAACGCTACCGATTGGGCCACAGTTCGCTCCGATATTGTTCATTAAGATCGGTTGCAGACCTTTATACAAGTTTGTTCCGCATCTGAGGTCAATGTATAGATAAAAAGCTCAAGTTAAACCATTTACTGAAATGCTACGATAGGTTAACCCAGTAACTGCCTGAGTAGTTTCCCGCTAACTGGAGGGGTTTTTTAACATTTCTTCTCACTTCATGAACAAGAGGAGCAAACCTAGTTAAATCGGTCTTGGTAAGAAAACGAGTGGTCCAGGTTTATAACAGGGCCAGTTAATAAGTCCTGTAATTGTTCGTTATCCTGTCAAAGGATCACATATACCAAAAAGGATACCATATTTTAAGACCCAAGCACCTCGAAAACAATGCCCCACCCCCCCAACAACTATTGCCTACATAAAGGAGTCCCCCCCAGGTACCATTAGCTGTTTATGTATCTAGTAGCTTTCTTCATGCCCTCAATGTTCTAAGTGTGTGTCAACATCCCTTTCAATATAGGTCACGTCGTACGGTTGAATTAAATATAAATTATCTGAACAACAACAGTTTTAACAGCAAGGAGTCACTGAATAAACTTTACACGGTTGTGGCCAGCTAGCCTGAAATTTCCAAACCTTATCAACTAAAGAAAGAGACGCGAAAACTGACTGGTACCTTTTTTCTCTACTCAGCTACCATATTAGTAAATTAAGTGATCGCATGATTTTAGAGAAACAAACAAACCGATTTCATTCGGTTTTTGTTTGGTCTCATAAATGATGTAATAACCATTGACAAGCCTTCTTGATGGCCCTTTTAGAGGAAAATATTTCGGCGAAATTAATACTTTTAAAGTACTGCACTAGTTCAAACTACTATGGCAAGAAATTAGCTGTTCTAGACTGTCGGGAATTCAGTTAAGTAAGACATGAAAGGGAGAACTGAGACGACAGAAATTTTGGAATTCAGTTCACTGTTGCCTCGTTATTGTGATTATAATTAAAGCCTGAGTACAAAGTCTTGTGTCTTTATAATTACTCCTTCGGCTACTTGATAACAATTCTATGAACACCACAGTGATCTCATCACGAACGCAAACCGTGCGTGTCGTCCCTGATTATAACAGGTGCGCATTTAAAATTTGACGTCATATGAATTAATGTTAATTCACTGACATTCTTTCGAAATAAAGTATTGTAAAGAAAGTAATAATAAAAAAGGAAAGTAAAAATGGAAATAGGAAAGAAAAGTTAAAACCACTAAACACGACCAGTGATCATGTATGACTTTTTTCGGAGTGTTTATTTCATTATTTTGAATAAGCATTCTATCACAAATGGAGATTATTTCAGTTTTTGTTTTTCTGTTATTTTCTTTGCATGTGACCAATTATTTCAGAAATTTAATCACAACAACTGCCCGCCAATTTGCTAACATGGGCAGTCATAATTTATCAGCTGTCTGATCATAAAAGCTTGCCAACATAACGGACAAAAGGAAGAGTCTACCAATATTGATAAGTTGAAAGATGTAAAATCGCTACTTTAAAATCAACCAGTAACAGTACCATATGGCTAAGAAAAAAAAAAGACATCCTTTACGAATAACTTCAACAAATAAAGAGTCGAAAACCTCACAAGCGCCGCGCTAATTTGGTTGTCTGATTTGTAGTTGCTGTAAATATGTAACTCATTAATATCGCGCGTTCTGTAACAGTGTCGCGTGACTTCACGAAAACAGGCCGTTCTTGGTTGTGATTGTGAAATTAACAAGTTATAATTTCTCGTGAAGAAACATTTAACAATTATAGCAGCAAATATCGATAGACGAGCGACAGAACTACGTTTCGTAAAGTTTGGGAAAGAGATTTGTCCACAAGCGTGACTTACTTTGACTTTCGGATCTGTCGGTTTAGGTTCGGATTAGCGAGGTGATTAAAAGATGCCGCGAAACGTTTTTTAAATAGAACCCACTTTCCGGTGTATCAGGGATTGATTAAATTAGTTTGGCGGTTACTGTCTCAACACGAAGACAGTATATGGTTTCGCACTTAAAGGCAAGTCATGGTGGAATACGAAATACATTCTTATTTTTCGATATATCATGAAAACGGCGAAGTTGTTTGCACGTTGCTTATACGTCCATACACATACTTATAGTCTGAAATCAATTTTCCCTATGATTGGTGCTTTTTTCGATTGAAATCCGCAGTGGAATTTGACTGATATCGATTACATCTGACTGGTATCAAAATCATCGTCCAGCTTCGTCCGCAGTTGTTCAACGTATTCTTGGCAGAAAAAAACTTTATAGGAGCTGATTATAGCGACCACAACGTTTGAAAAGATGAGTCTCTTCTTCTCAGACTGTGGACTAAGCAAAGGTAACAGTTTTTTTTATGTAAAATCCCAGTTAACGTCATTATGGAACGGGGGATAAACAAGCTCTTTGTATCGAAACACAACAGTTCCCGTTTGACCACCATTCGTTGAGTTCAACGAGGTAAAAGAAGCAAGCCGGAAAGTAGTGCAAGATTCCCGTTCTGGTTTGATGTTTGTAGGCAGAGTTCCCGATAAAGAGAAAAAAAAACTAAAAGACTTAGATAAACGCTTACATTCAGAAAATTTATTTTGAGATCCAAAGATGAAACGCGAGAGATCAGAGACACTAATAATTGTCTTCCTAAATCAAGGCGTTTATATGTGTCAGTCATTATTGCAAGACACAGTCACGACCTTGAAGTTTCTTCTCTACTGTGCAGTAAGGTCTAATGAAAAATACTGATTTCTAGTGGGGCGCGAGGGAGAACATGAGATTCATAATACCTGTAATAGGTCTTCTTATTGATTTGCCTGCTGCACGTAGATTTATGTGCTTCAAGTCATATAGAAAAGGATATATCATAGCTATATAAAACAGTAACGAAAGACTCTTAACTTTAGTCCGACCACATCTTGAACAGACTCTTATCAGATTGTGATAATGGAGGCACCTACAAAACATTCCCCGAATGTCTACACCTTCTCTCTTGCTGCGATTGTACTCACAACAATTTTAATTTTGTTTCGTTACAGAGCAGATACTATTTTTTCTCGATTGATAGCGAACGTCAATAATGTAATAGTACTAAATAAAGTACCAAAGTACCATATCACGGGGATAAACAGATTTTCAAAGATAAGAAGAGCCACTATGAGTTATGACAACAAAACGTTGGCAACGAAGATATTATCAAACAAAGCATTCAGTCAGTAGTAAATTATTAGTGAATTTATCGAAATAGGGAAATACAACTTATCCCCTACAAACGGCGAGAGGATCAAATATCAGATGCACTTGGTGATAAAAGGTAATTAAACACTTCCAGTCTCTGAAATTCAGTTTCATAACAATTTAGGTAGATTCGTATGGAACGTGTTTGTCTCAACTAAATTTTTTGACCTTTACCAATCGTAGTCCTAATAAGACTGTTACGATCAATTTGCGAGTTATTTTTCTGTTTGTAACTCTTTTTTTTTTCAAAGGGCTTAGATGCGCAAATATATCCGATACTCGAAACGGTTCTGTTACGGTCCCACCACAAAAATCACACTGATTAAAATGTTTAAAATAAACTATACTAGGTGTCTCCGAACAAGATCATTCGATGCCTCTCAACAAATTACAAGGATTTTCTAGTTTCTCGTTTCTCCAGTTTTTCTTACCTGGGTAAATATACCACCAGATTTTTCCCTGTAATATGCCACTAATACTAAAAGATTTATTTAAAGTGGTAAAAAGTATTGAAATGACCAACCTCCTTGAAATCTGTTCAGCTAAGTGCCATCTGGAATAGTCGTTGCTGGACTAACGGATCTCAAAATCTTGTTTGCAGATCGCCTAGGTGTATCAAATCCAACAACACGTGACAAACTTCTTGCCGCTGTTCACGAACTGAAATTGTTCGGGGGTCCAGTCCCAGATGAAAGACATTTCCGGTTAAATGTGCCAGGAAATAATAACAACAGGATCAGTCCAAGAACGAAGAAAAGGTCCCTTCCCGAGAGGCCCCCCGGCAATGCGCATCTCCTGTTTAAAGGAATACTTAATGAAGGTAAGTTCAAAGGATCAATTTAGGTTTGTGGGAAACTACCCACCTACCCCTCGCTTAAGCCAACATTTTGCCCTAAGTGAGAAGTAAGTGTTAATGTTAGCTTGGGGAGGGGTAGGTGGGCAGTTTCCCAAAAACCTAAATGATCCCAAAAATCCACCTCCAAGATTTACTTATTCGTCTCCCAAATCACGAGAAACAAAGGTAAACTTATTGAACAACAACAAAAACCTTTCTTATGAATTCAAACGTCGCAGATTACCCTTTCTTATGATTTCTGTTGGTGTGGCCTCCACTGTATGCACTGAACTATTCAACAAACTGACGACAATTTTTGATAGCCCACACCTTCATAAACAATAACTCTTGACCAATAACTGGGCGAGAAATTGCAAAGCTGTCATAAAAAGTAATAACGGTTCCTTGAATCAGTTATTGCTATCGTTTACATATTGATTGAAGACATTTAGGTGCAGCCTCACTAACCTTAGCACTCAACTGACAGATCTACGGAAAGCAACTTCAATTTTACGTTAAATGGGTGTGTCCCCCCCCCCCCCCCCCCCCGTTAAAAGGGAAGAGGCAAAATAGATCTTTCTGGTCCTTCTTTTGCTTGGTGCGAGTGGTGTGGCGTAAAGTTGGACCCTCCACACCACTCGCTCTCGATCTTCTTTCTTGGGTTAGAAAAAAAAAAAATAAACACACGAGTTGAGAGTGTTCAAACTGCATTTCTTTTTTCATTTTGTTTCCTAGGTACTCCCTCCACGCGAGGTTTGGAGGTTGTTGAGCGCAAAACGCCCCAAGAGGTACTTCATGAACAGAACGACCAAATGTTTCAAGAAGTAGAAAAGGTAATAAGAAATAAATACTATGAAATAATAAATAAATAAATACAGAAATACAATAAAAAGTTAGATAACATATGTCTCAAAACGACCGATAGGAGTTTTTCCAGAGTGGTCCGTGCCCAGAAACAAATTTATACAACGTTGTCCATGTTAATGTTGAGCATTACTTTCGGAGAAAACTTCTCTTACAATGAAAGATTTAATTAATCATGCAGCCAGATTTGTGTATAATACGTTTCGCGTTAGTTTTATCAGGCGATGTTGTTGTCTTGCTGTGCGGTACTAGCATGTCGATCGTCTTTGTTCATGTTAGATGTGCTTCATGACAATTGACACGAGGAGTGTCTTTTTTCAGGGAGAAGTTCTAGTGCATACAGCTGGTCTTCAGTTTGACATGGAAGATATAACTGTTGGAATCACCAATCAAACGACAAGGTAAATGAACAATTAACTCATGCTCGCTGTTCGAATCCCAGTATTCTTCAGTGCGGAGTGAAGTATGCATACATTCAACTCTCTCTTAAATGTCCCACCCCATCACATATAGAGAGCACGGTGTTAGTTAACAGAGAGTTGACAATACTCGACTAAATCTGTGGATATAACTGATAGCTACTTCAATTGTTTTGTTTTCATGTAGCAAAGAACTTGTTAGTTTGCTTCTGGCTCAGTGTGAGGCGGACTCCAAGGATCCAAACCTTTTTTACATAGCGGTGGAAACTGGAATTCAAAAGAAAGGTACTACTTGCTCATTTCAACGTACCAGGAATCAAAATAGTGTAAAAAATTTCGATTCAATTTTACAACGTCCAGCAGATTAAATATCAAATTCGGAGGTCACTCAGACTGAAGGCCACTATAAATTATTTTTCAGCTATTTTGCAGTTTGTTTCATTTCTCGTTATTTCAATTGAACGATGTCGTACATACACCTCTCCAGGTTTCTTGTCACTTATACGTCACGATTTCCTGTGATGTTTCTCATTTCCGTCCTTGCTGGATGTTTTTTGACAATTTATTTGTGTTCCCAGGGACTTTAAATTTGACTTTTCTTACCTCTGCGACAACTTCCAATTCAATGTCCATGTTGTATCTAGATTCCAGTCTTCCCATATCTCAGATGATGGTCCTGGCTGATGATGATCGTCCTCTGGAGATTCAATCCCGTCAACCATCAGGAGAAGCCAAGTAAGTAATAAACAACGCTTTAAAACAATGCTAGACTACCCACCTATCCCTTCCATATCTCTTTTACACTTGGCAACCAAGGAAGCGAAGTAAACACAATATTACATGCGTTTAGAAAAGGCAACACAAACTTACTTCCATATGTAACCAAAGTAACCACAGTAAGGTTAAGTCTGCATTCGGGCCAAGTGACCCATCAAGCCGGCGCTTATTCCTGTTTTCATTGTATGAAGCGACTAGGAATATTACTACCCCACCTTCTCCTGGAAGGGAAACTAGTCTATGTCAGGGTTACACCTAGCACTAAATTTGCCGGAAGTCATTTATGCACCTGTATGGAGTGAGGTACTGTGGATGTAGGGGTCCTGCCCAAAAACACAACACAGTAATCCCACTCAGCGGTGAACCTGGAACACAACACAGTAACCCCACCCAGCGGTGAACCCGGACCACAACAGCAAAGTCAAGCCAAAAATAATTTTACAAATGGCAAGGTAATCAATCGTGCATGTTTTCACGGGAACGTTACGCGAGATTAATCATCTGTGACTTTCGTTGTGGAAAAGATAACGAAAGAAAAAGGCAACGCCTTTTTTTTATTTTCAAAGAATTACTTGTTTCTTCCAGTTGTTTTTTGGTACAACTTGATTTTGCTGAAGAGTTACCATTTGCCAAAACCGGGCATCGCCTAAAACCCCTTTTGGCGGCGTCACTTGATGACGTGGTTCTGATGCGGTTCAATTATGAGTACTAAGATAATAGATATATTCATATGATGTTACTTAGCTAAGTGTTATCACACAGGGAGGTGAATCATACAACAAGTGACTATTGTATAATCTAGCGCGCAATGATACCGTTTATTTACTTATTTCGAAACATTCAAGCTGTGCAATATTTCGAGAGAGATAAGCAAAGTCAAGCTCTTTGATCAGGTCTGATACAGATATTAACGCCTAAGTGAATGAAATTGATATCCGTTTTAGATTGCATCTGAAGATGAGAAGTGGAGGTCTTTTGCGCGTTCAAGCCGGGATACTTAGCCCTGGGGTAAGGTTGCAACTTATTCGCGCAATGTAAATTATGCGATTAAGATCTTTCGATGTCATAACAGCGAAGCAATGCTTTATGCGAGGCGTACAACCTTAAAAACAGACCTAGACAAGACAGATGGCGGTTATGTCACTAATTTTACGTGTCTCGCCCAAACTGGACACGCACATTGTAGCTACTGTAAAGAAAAGAGTAGTAGCATATTATGATTCTCCAATTTGGCGTGCGTTTCGGCAGAAGAAAAACTGCCGGACTGGCTCCTCTTTGATTAAGAAATGTTGGACACTCAGTGGACGTCTGCGCCTTATTTCTTGCTTCATTTCATTACTGTGAATTTACACAGAGAAGGGAATTAAGTTAAATTTTATTTGCACAGAAATAAAAACGGTCCGGAACTTAATCAAAAGTTGGGGATGAATTTACATTAATGTATTGCTATCAGGCTAGTCTTAACAATGACCGTATCCCAGGTGTTCATCTCAAAAGTTGCCACTACCTAGACTTAGCCTGTGTACACCACCACCCCCTTAAATAAACATGGTCGTTTTAGTTGGAAGGGAAGGGACAGCTGTACAGAAAGGCTACCTAGACTGAGTCAAACCGAAACAAGGATTGCGTCAAAGCAATGCAAATGATATACTGTGTGCTCCTGACCGTGTCTGGTATCTTTCAGGCAACCTACAAATGCGTGCAGATTTCTCGTCAAACTAGAGCCGATGAAGTTGTGAAGATGATCTTGTCTAGCTATGGCAGCGACGAATCTCCTGAAAAGTTTGTTCTCGTGGAGAGTTTGTCTGATTCGGAGGGTAAGTTGAACATCTTTTCAATTTGCAACCGTAAAGAGTGAAATTTTTTTCAGTATTGGAAAGACTAATTTTTACGCGAATCATTCTTGATCCAACAATTTTGCGCGTAAAGTTGATACATTTTGGAGAAGACGTCGCGTCTTTTCGAAACACTTCAATCTGTTACCAGTAAAGGTAGTGATACGCGAAGAAAACAATCAACTTGTAACGACATTGTTACGCAACAAGACGCACTAGAAAGTTGCGTATGTAACTAGACCTTTGAATGCAATCCACGAGTAACTTTTTCTTAAAAATGAATAACCTCGTTCCTAAGGATTCTCCACTTCCGGTTTGCTCCGTTGCGGAAGTTGGACCTTGTAATGTTTGGATTGATTTACTTCTTCAAACACATTTTATTTCTCTGACTCAATACGAAGGACAATAGGATTTATTTCCTTCTATGCGCAAAATCCTGAAAAGAAAAGCAATAAATGATACGAATTTCTTGCAGCTGGACGCATCTTGGACGCAGATGAATGTCCTCTTGAAGTACAATCACAGTGGGAGCGTGGAGAGCAGAGAACATTTACCTTAACACTTGCCGAATTTGAGGTAAGTTTTCAACTAACAAGCGATCATTATCAACTCTACTACTCTTTCATTATCATCGCCGCCTTTCACGGCAGAAGGTGTATATGGCCTTAACTTTACCCAATCTTTCTGCGCATGCGTGCAGAAGTTTCCTTTTTTGGACGACAAGGACCAAAATATTTTATCTGGCAAATCAGAATACGTGCGGTAAAAAATGAACCAATCAGATCTCCAAGTAATTTCATCCAACCGGCGACAATGGCGGGAAAATGCGAGCGATTATGGTTTGTCTGCTTTTTTTTGTTTCCTTTCACAAGAAGATGAAATGCAAGGAACGACTATTGAAATGAAATGAAATGAAATGCAAGGAACCACTATTGATTCTTGACTATGTTTTCCGTAAATTTTTGCTATACTCTGGCGGTTAGAGATTGACACAATCCTTCTAATGCTTTCTAGGGCGTTCTTCAGAGTGAAGACAAGGACATGTCACTAAATGGAGAAACAGACGCTACGCATCAATCTTCCAGTGACTATGACAAGAACAACGAAGACCAACCTATGAACTCCTCTTCCTCAGAAATCGAGGAAAAAGAGACTATAGAACAGATACGCAGACGAAGAACTTCAATAGATGCTTTAGATTTACAACTCTCTCAAATTAATCAGGTGAATCAAGTCAATCAGGTTAAACGCAAAGTTTCGCAGATTGACAACTTGAGGCACAAGTTTCAGGAGTATCACCGGAAGCCAAGTAGTGTTACTGCGGTTGACGAGTCAGCCATTTCCGGTTCCGGCGAGGGATCAAAGAGACGTAAAGTTTCTCAGATTGACCGCTTTAGAAGCAAGTTTCTTGAGTATGCGCACAACAGTGGGAAAGGAGAAACTGGTGCTCACAACACGATAACCGAAGACGCCAAAGATGGCGATAATGCAAACAGAAAAAAGACACCTCCATCACGCGTTTCTTCCGATAGCGAAGAATTGCCGCGTTTTTCTTCGTCCCCTCCATCACACCTTCGTAACAATAATAATCACAACGATGTTTTACGCGAAAATGAAAAACACTGCGAAAACAGAGGAGAAGATTCAGTTGATAAGAACTCAAAATCAAATCGCCTTAGTCTTGCGAGTGTTCTGAAACATTCCAAACTAGTTACAGTGACTTTAAACAAGCAACCGGGCGAAGGCTGGGGGTTAGAGTTGGTTCATGTTACCAGAACAGGTTCCCCGATGAGCCAAAACGACAGTGATGCGATAGACGACGAAAAGGTTGTGTACGTTCTCCACAGCGGAAATGGACAGAATTCTATCGTAGGAACTTCTTCCTCGGCTGATTCCAGCGGAGATTTGTTTTCTCCATCTGGGATCAGCACTCCGCATTCTCATAGCTCATCTGGGTCAAGTGAGCAGGAGATAACATCAATTCTAGGTACATCATCCCTCGCAGACAAGTCTCAAGACATGCGGCATATTTTACACAAACAGAGCCTTAAGAGAAGAAAGATTGGAACATGTAATCATCATCCAAACCTTCCTGCTTTAAGTCCCATTTTGTCGAGGCCCGGATCTGCGCCCGCGGGGGGAGAAGTTAACCCTCTTCCTCAGCGACCTTCTTCTGCGTTTGCGCAATGGAGTAAAGATGGAAGTCCTCAGCCTCGTCCTGGAGTGCGAATAGTTGCACTGACCGAGGGAGGGGTTGCGGCAACAAGTGGTGAACTGGCTGCAGATGACCTAATCGTTGAGGTGAGCCCAAACTTTTTTTCGTTAGGTCTTCTGGTATATTCTCATGTACAAGTGGTTCCAACGCGTGAGCAATCATAGGCTGCAAACAGAGACGTATAGAAGACGAATAGTCCTGAGCAGCGACTTCACTTTGAGCCCTTTGGTGATGCTTATTTAAAAGCTTCTTCAAGAGGAACGACGCCAAAGAGACGAGAGCTCATCAAAGACTCACTAATAATCACAGAACGCAATAGGAACGTAATAAAATATTGTCATACGAAAATGAAAGCCCTTCGGGGAGGGTATGGGGGCGGAAGGGGGCACCGGTATATAAACAGCAAATATTAACAAGTTGGCACGCTCTCCAAGACTATCGCTTGTTGTTTAGCCTAAATATAGCTTGACTAGGACTCATTCTGAATTTAAACATATCTATTTTATTACTTCTTCAGATAACGGGAAAGTTTTTGCTCAATTCTCCGCTTGAGCCCGTGATCGCTGCATTGCAAGAAACCAATACAGTGACAATTGTGGTGGCTAGAGCCCAGGCTCCTGAGACAAAATCAGAGGTATGCTTTCAGTTCCGTTGCTTTATTGGTTTTTGGTATCAGAAACTTCAAATGAACAAAAACAACACCTCTTTACAGGCCACAATCTCTTCGTGTTCCAGCGAGGTGTAACACAGTGGAAACGAAAGCAAAGCAATGGAATCTGAACACAGACGCCTATTTTGAGGCAAAAGGTGTTACACAACAACCACAAAAACAGGAACGCAAGACTTTGTTTCACTCTAGGTGGTTAAGGCCTTGGAACCTGATAAATGTTTTGAGCGTAGGTTGTAAGCATTCTCTCGAGAATGTCCCGAAGGTGTAGCAAACAACTTCGTTCTCAGGTTCTCTCTTCTTCCCTTCCCCTAGAGCAGGAGAGAGAGATAGAGAGCCGTCTTTCTTGTTTCAGAAGGGAAGAGGAGGAACTGGGAACGAGGTTGGCTAAAAAGATAACAGCCCCCTCTCCCCAGGTCCCTCGCGCCCTGTTTTGCTTGCCCTCTTTATGCCAAGAAAAGGAACCATTAGCAGTCTATGTTGAGAGTACGGTCGCAAAACAGTCTTAATCGAATATCGTGGAATATATGACGGCTCTTATTTACTCTTGCCTTATTTATTAATTTTTTTCAGGAGAAAGAAAACGTAACAGATTGTAAGGACGACATCAAAGCGTTGACACTGCAGATACAAAACCTCGTCACCAAAGTCAGTGAAATGCAAAACGACTTAAAAAAGAAAGACGACAAGATAAAAAGTTTAAAGAAAATGGTGAAGAAAAATAGCGCGGACAGCAAGGGGAAAATTTACCAGTCTGTTCAAGTTCTTGTATAACGACTTGATATCAAATTAGGTATTTTGTTACTTGCAGTGAAATACATGTTAAGATTCTTTATAGATATGTTGAAAAAGGGAAATATATAGCATTCACAGGGGGATAAAAAATTACTATTTACTTCCATTCTCCATCCTCTGTACGCGGATCTAGGTGATAAAAAAACGCAACAAACAACCCACTCTTCCCATAGCATCACGATAACGACAATCCATCCTTAGTAAGCACGTCACGGTTACAAACCAAACAACCCACTCCTCCCATCAGCATAACTGTACCCACAATCCATTTCAGTAAACGCCTCACGGTCAAAAACCAAATTACCCATCCCTCCCATCATTTATAAGCTACCTAACCCTACCCTACACAAAGGACAGAGGATGTCGCTAAATACTTTACAAAAACACTATGACAAGCTTCCCTCCATGTATCCAAAAGAGAATATTTACGCTTCAATATTTAAATTATACTAACAAGGTTTACTACAGTGAAGTAAAACAGAGGTAAAATAGAATAATTTAAACTTAAATGTTAAAAAGTAAAAAGTGCGTAGAGCAAAGAGTATAATTAGAGAAAACACGAGGTGTTTGAACATATATTTTACATAAAGACGTTTAGTAATTTTGTACCTAGAACTGCAGAATTGTACTGCTTAAAATTATTTTGGTACAGTGGGATAATAAACATTTCTATAAACAATGTTCGTGACTGCTTATGTCTATTCTGTCTTGAGTTTGCTTACAAACTCATCTTTACCATTTGCGTCGAGCCCAAACGAACTAGCTAGAACCCAGGATCTGTCCTATCTCATCCTTCGCAGCGAGAGAGACTAGGCAAGAGGGACGACTTTGGTAAGAACGTTGAAGCTCAATAAACTCATCCCTTACTACATTTTCGGCTCACTTATATGCAAAGTCCATTTTGGTTACAAGTAGTTAGCGTGAGTGCAGTAAGAAGTCTGTTGTTTTGCTAATGAATGGTGATGACTCTTCTAACACCATCAGTTCCCGAAGTAATCTCCGTTGATCTGCGTAGCATCTTCGTAATTCCACGAAAATAGCTGGAATGCTGCTAGAGCATCGCGGGAGTGGCATTAATCGGATCTCGGTTGGGTTGGGTGAAAAGAGATCTTGCTGACTTACCAACTTCACATTTAGTAACCGAAGCAAAGTGAACTCTCAGAAAATTCTTCGGCTGCTAATAGTTAAAGATGTGGGTGTTCCTAGAGTGTAGAGTACGATTCATTCTTCAGAACATCCCGTTAACTCTCGACGACAGGCCAGCTCACTCTTTCGTAAATTTTCGACAGATCTTCGGTTTTAAGTCGGATGTGACTCGCGGGTTATTTTCCCAGAAACGACTCTGAAGCCGCCGCCGTTCGTTGGACCGAGTTGATGTTACGTCGAATGCGGTCGCTGACATTAGACGTTGTCTTTGAGGAAAACGACTGAATTTTCATGTCACTGGTAAGGTAAAAGAAAAAATGAAAAAATCCCTTTAGATACCGACCAGAATTTTCTCTCCTGCACTAATGCAATTCCTTAGCAACACCAAAAAAATTCAAGTCCCGGTTGAATTTGGCGGACAAATATTTTTCGTCTTTGTAGCAATAGCCTCCCCGCAGACGTCCTGTGGGG
Source organism: Porites divaricata (assembly GCA_038088405.1). Classification (NCBI taxonomy): domain Eukaryota; kingdom Metazoa; phylum Cnidaria; class Anthozoa; order Scleractinia; family Poritidae; genus Porites; species Porites divaricata. Next base: position 755,962 of record JBBMOI010000011.1, read on the forward strand.
TTTCTTCGTCATGCATTCATTCCTCCCCCACGTGGGGAGGAAATGAATACGTGAGGAACAAACCCCAAAGGACGTCTGCGGGGGGGCTATTGTAGCAAGTGATTCACGAAAAGGAGTGTTCATGTGATACCCAAGAGAATTGTGATCGTTTCGCCCCACGACGTTTCGCCTGGATTTAAATCGATTCGCCAGATGAAATACAACACTCTACAACTCGGTAAAAATGCTTATCAGAGATGTTATTTTAGTTAAACTAGGATTCCACATGTGCATTCCCTGTCTTTATACTTGTTTCTTATTTCTGGCTTAAAGAACGACAAATACACATCGAGCGAATCGAAAAGTTCTCGGGCGAATCGAACTTTTCTCGGGCGAAACCACCTGATACCCAATCCCGATCTGATCCAAACACCGAGAAGTAATATTCAGCACTCAACAGAGTGTTTCATCTGATACCCAGACACCTCGAGCTTGGTTCACCCCTCGCCTGCTGAGACCCTTTTTCTTCTCTCTTGTTTGGATAACAGTAGAGTCACTGCTTCTCGTGTTGGCTTTCAATCGGCATTAATTTGTAGGGAGTATGTCAGAACTTACTTTAAGAACGTTGCACTTTTATCTTTCTCCATGGATTCTTTGGCTTCTAATCTGGCATCCTCTTCCTGCAATACGTTCGTAAAACACGCTTGTTTAATAATCTGAGTGGCTTTCGATTTCATAAGAATGCTACGGCAGTTTGTTATGTTACTATTCTACCCAGTTATGGCAGTGAACTTGAAGCATATGAAGTATGATTACTTTTTACTCATATTTACCTAATCTGTAGCAATAAATTTTTCATGTTTAAAGAAAGTTCATGTTGTTTCCCTAAGTTACTTAGGTTGCCTTCTAAAAGTCAGAATTGGTCGGCCAGACCACAGCCGGACCAGTCATTTTGACAACGAAATTGACTTTTTCCAAGGGTTTTTGCTGAAAACTTATTTCCTTTGTGCATAATATTTAAGATCTGATCGATCTGACTGGATACCGATAGTTATGATCTGAAGTGAAATTCTCATTAGGACGGGAATAGTTAGTCTGCTACACTGCCGTTTTTAGTGTCGTCACGCAACGTTCCTCCAGGAGCTGTGTAGCAGACTAGGGAATAGTTTGACGGCACAGTTTTGACAAATGGAAAACACCCTCAGTCAATTGGGCTTACTGGAGCATAGAGCGACTTTCGTATAACCTTGAAAAATGGTTTCCGTAAGTGTTTGTTATTTGCTTTATCAGCCAATGGATGGAAAGAACAAAACATGGACTCTACGTTTTCCCGCCAAAGAAAACCGAGAAGGCATTGTTCGATTGACCAATCGTGTTGCAGTATGACGTCAAAGCAATTTCTAGAAAGTTCTTCGGGCATGAAGTTTGTTTACCCGAGCGTTCGCTTAGCCAATCAAAACCCAGGTGCGTTTGTATCCGTTCGATACACCAATCAAATCGCTCTATTTCCGTTCGTTTGTTGTTTCTGTTTTGTTCGCGCGTTTTCATTTCAAGGTCATACGAAAATCGCTCTATTACAGGCAAACCTTCATCCATACACAAGACATATGTTTTGCTGAGGTTTTCAATGTCATTAATGATTATACGAAAAAGAGACTTCCTTTACCTTGTATCTTTTAACATTTCTTCCTCTCTGATCGTCTCGCCATCTACAGTGTAGGAAATAAATATCAAAAGATTAAAGCTAAGACAATTACGCAAAGTAGAAAATAAAAAAATTCAATTTCATACCTTCAAGTTATCCTAACACTAAGCCTTCAGAGATGGGTACAACTAGATAGTTGTTTTATAACAGACTAATTACTTTGCAGCTGGGCTGTCTGGGCAGATAAATAAATTCATTTTCTAATAAAGAGAGTCAAACAACTTACTTGGCATTCTCCATCATTGCAGCAAGACGTTTCTCTTTCTCAGCAGCGTCCATTACTCTGTTGTATCAGATAAATTTTAGGTTAGCAAAGTACACAGTTCTGATGATATGAGTGACATGTGAGTCTCTGAAAAAACCCTATGATGTGTCTGTTCATCAGTATAAACTCCTTTTGGCAGTTCTACTGCAAAGTGGTATTTGTTTCCTAAATTCTACAACATGACATTTGGAATTTTTCTATACAGTTTAGTTGAACCTCCATTAAGCGGCCAACCTCGGGGTACTGGCAAGTGGCCGCTCAATGGAGGTTTGTCATAAATTAGCATAACTTTTAGCAGAAACATCACTTCACTTTGAAACAAACATGCAATGGGAGCAGCATTACTCGTCCACAATCAGTCATTACCTTTTATCTCACACTGCTTTTTCTTTTATCATTGACATACTGGTATTCTTAAAATATAGCCAAACTAAGTGTATCAAGCACTTGATGGCTGCTTAATAGAGGTGACAACAATGGACAACTCTTGTTGGGACAGCCATAAGGCGGCCGCGGATGCTTAATAGAGTTGGCTGTTTAATAGAGGTATAATTTCCTGTTCTTTCCTACAATTATTTTGGGGCTTTGATTCGTGACTGCTTAATAGAGGGAGAGCCACTATCAACTTTCTTCTAACAACATCAGCAGATCATCAAGAGTGAAGGTTATGAGAATTAACTGATCGCCAAAGAGAAAATGCTTTGATCTTAAACTAAATTCTGTCAACTATTCTTAAAAGAAAAGTATGGAGATCAGTTAGGAGAATTTGTATGTGGATCTTGGGGCTTAGAGAGTTAAAAAGTAGGTGCTTAATGGAGGTTTAACTGTATTTTTAATTATGGTCACCCATGGAAGTGAGAGGGTTTTTGTACAAAAGTTTTAGGCAATAACTTCAATCTTACTTTGTAACTGCTGATCCTCTATTTTGTGATGCTTTTCTTCTGTCAGGAGAAGGAGACTTCTGTACTTTCCTTGGGGGTGTAAGCGAGTGTGACCGAGATCTATGCCTTTTGTTCTTCGGAGGGGAACGCGAGGAGTCATGTCTATGTTGTTCTCTCCTGGAAGGTGAATTCGAGGAGTCACGCCTGTGTTGTTCTCTCCTGGGAGGTGAATGTGAGGAGTCATGTCTGTGTTGTTCTCCCCTGGGAGGTGAACGTGAGGAGTGACATCTATGTTGTTCTCTCCTGGGAGGTGAAGGCGAGGAGTCACGTCTGTGTTGTTCTCTCCTGGGAGGTGAACGTGAGGAGTCATATCTATGTTGTTCTCTCCTGGGAGGTGAATGCAAGGAGTCACGTCTGTGTTGTTCTCTCCTGAGAGGTGAACGTGAGGAGTCATATCTATGTTGTTCTCTCCTAGGAGGTGAATGCAAGGAGTCACGTCTGTGTTGTTCTCTCCTGGGAGGTGAATGCAAGGAGTCACATCTGTGTTGTTCTCTCCTGTGGGTTGAATGTGAGGAGTTATGTCTTTGTCTTTGTACTTCTCTCCTTTCTCCTTCTCTCCTTGTCAATGGTGATCTCGACCTCAATCTCTGTTGAGGTCTTTTTCTGTCTGGAGATCTGGAAAGTAACAGAGGAAATTATCCACTTAAGACTTGTATTATTATGTTATACAAAAATTAACACTGCCCCATACAAGTACCAATCCTACAAAACTGTTATTTTGTTGTTTAAACCATACTCTTCTGAAAATTATAGAGGACTTCACTAATCTATTGTCACAACACTTAATTTATATTCAATTTACCTCTGTCTGTTGGAGTAGTGGTCTCCACTTCTGTATTGTGCCCTTCTCTCATCCTCATCTTCTCTATCCCTTTAAGGTAAAAATAAATAATTAATATTAATTAAAGGTCAAACTGGCCATGGTCACTAGTTATAGCTATCGCTGAGTGCCAATGAGCAAAGATTTTACCTATACGCACTGCTGTTCAATTTGTTTAAAAATGTCATGAATTACAGTAATTTATGAAAAGTAGATCTTGAACTTACATGCAATTAAATTGCATCAGCAAAAATTACTTTGAATAGGTAAAGCAAGGGGCACACATACACCAACCCATGTGACAGCCTGGCCAGTACCTCAAGCATGCGCACAGCCATATTGTGCAGGCATTGGCAGCCATGGATGGCTGTTTTGCCGACTCACCAGCAAGGCAAAGCTATCAGGTCAATGCATGAGGAACACCCGTGTCTGAAAGACCCTTTACTGCTGAGGCAAGTGCAAAGCACTCTATTAAGCACCAGCTTCACGCAACACATGTGGTAGCTGTTGGCTGGGAACCGCACGGCAGTTCTCCCACGACATGTGCAGGGAAGGTGGATTACGAGTTACCAGTAAATTAAAGCAAGGGGCACACATTCACCAACCCATGCAATGGCCTGGCCAGTACCTCATGCATGCACACAGCCATATCACACAGGCAGTGGCAGCTAAGGAGAGCTGTTTCGCCCTTACTGGGGATCATCAGCATGGCATAGCTGTCAGTTAAAGGACGGGGAAAACCCATATCTCAAAGACTCCTTTAAGCTCCAGCTCCACAAAACACATGTGGGAGGTGTTGGCTGGGGACCACACAGCAGTTCTCCCACAACATGTGTGGGGAAGGTGGATCATGGGTTGGTGTATGTGTGCCCCTTGCTTTAAGTTTGTCTTTTGAAAATAGTGAAATAAACTGTTCTACTGCATAAAGAATTTGAAATCCTGACTTTACATAGCAAATTTTTCGAGACATTGAAGTTTGTGTTCTTGTCCGAAGTTGTGCACATGTCATTTTGCACAAACTTTAGTGTCTTATAAGGAATTTAACTTATACAAAGGGCAAGGAAAAAATGGAACAACAACACATACAAGCATAATAACTATCTTGTACACGTAATACGTTGCAGTTACCTACCGTTGACGATTTTTATGGATCCCATTCAACATCTCTTTGTCTTCTCTCACAAGCTTCTTCTTCCCACTTTCCCTTGTTGTCTCCTTGGTATCGTTATCGGATTCACTGCTTCTCTCTGAGCATCTCTCTCTTCGCACTTCCTTCCTGTCTCTTTTCACTTCTCTAGTGTCATTGTTTGATTCATCACTTCTTTCTCTGTAAATCATTCTTCTTTCTTTCCTGTGGTCTCTCTCTTCATCCTCCGACTCTTCACTTTGTTCTACATGTTTCTCTTTCCTCTTCTTCTTTCCCTCTTTCTCTCTCTTATTCTTCTTTTTCTTGTCTTTCTTCTTTTTGCTTGACTTCTCCAAATTGGCTTTAAGCATCAGTTTTAACTGTTTCATTTTTACAGGATTATTCAGCAGTTCTTTTCTTTTTTCCTCTTCCTTTTTCTTGATCAGAAACAGAGGATCATCCCGCACTTTGGATGCCAAGTCATTTGGTGTGTTAGCACCTGAGTCATTCATGAAGGATGCTCCGGGAGCAGTCGAGTCCTTACAACAAAAAAATGTCACCATTTGTTTACACCTTAAACTGATTAATTAATTGATTATTAGCCTTGGTAACAAAAGACTAACCTGAATTTAATTTAATTTGGACCTATAACACAGACATGCAACGTTGACACATCATAGTTCAGCAAAATACAGGTTAAGGTTTCACCCCTGTCTCATTCAATGTTAAAATGTCATTGGCGCACTGTCTTGGCTCTGAAACGGCCGGGCAATAAAGACAAATCTTAGAACAAAGATAGTGCTGTGGTGAGAACACTCACCTCCCACCAGTGTGGCCCGGGTTTGACGCAATGTCAGTAGAGTTTGTTGTTGGTTCTCTCCCTTGCTACAGGAGATTTTTCTCCGGGTACTCCAGTTTTCCCCTCTCATTAAAACCCAACATTTCTTTTCTTTCCCATAAAATAAGTTGAGAGAATTTGTTAAAAGATCAAAACAGGTTTTCTTAAGTGATCATTTTAACAATTCTCGTAACCTTTTCCCTTGAGTATATATTAATATTTGTAGGAGAAAATTAATGTTAGTCACTCTTAGGATGTAAAGGGTTAATGAGTTCAACAAATTACAATTTGTTATAATTACAAATAAATTACAATGGCAACATGGAAATTTCATATTGCTGCTGAGAGACTTGCACAACTTTTGGGGACCATTTATAAACAATTTCTGACAGTGGTTAGTGTATCTTATAACTTTTATGTGTGTTTTATATTACACATGAATACTCAATTTACATCTTTCAGTCACTCCTCCCAAAAACATGCTGCATTTGTACACAGACATTCCTGTAAGGTTTGCAACTCTTTTGCTCTGATCCTCACATAGTATTTACATTATGGGGTGACTAAAACCTTGAGAATGACTCACCTCTTCATTGTCCTGTGTCATGGGATCCACAGCTTTATCTACAGGCTTACCAAGCAAATACAACTCATGATCAACCTGTCCTCCAGCAGCAGCGGCATACATCCAATCAAGTCGTTCACCTTTTTTCCTTTACAATGAACATTATACAAAGACAAGTCAGCATTAATAATCAACTAAGATGGTGCCCAAGTTCTACAATTGGCGACAAAATTGTTGAGACACTGTACTCAAATAGGGTAACTTTGGAGAACAAACGAATCCACACCCCTCCCTTGACCTCTCCATTCAAAGTTGGGGTGATTGTTGTTTTCTATAGGTAGCTCAAACATTCATGGAGGGGATGGGGGTTTCCTCCTTTTGAAGTCAGTAAAATGTAAAAAAGCCAAGTTTTGGGTGAAGTGTCTCAACTCATTTTGTCGCCAACTGTAGTTCCTGGACACTTCGTCAGAACTAACAGATAAAGTGCTCACAACAGTACCTGGATACAAGGTCTTGACCTTGTACTTGGACACTGGTACTGTGCTCAAATTTGGATGTGGGTACTCCAAAGAAAGTTCATACACATTGCTGCCCAGCAGGTCTTGTACAGCGCATACCAGGGCACACTGTCCAAGCACCAAGTGTAGCCATGGCCTAAGATAGCATTCACACTTTGTGCCTTGGATTGGTCCCTGAATGTGGTACTTGCTGGGCACTAATCTAGGGCTGACACACTGTTTTTTAGAGTACTCATGCCAGAATTATGGCACGGTACTCAGTGCCCAAAACTCAGGCACTAAAGTGAATACCTAGTACTTTTGAGCAGACACCTTCTGTTAGTTCCGAGGAAATCCTTTGCTTTGCACATCCATACCCGACTCTGAATGTGGCAAGTGAGAACCAGGCGAGGGTTCAGCTTTTTGACAGCAAATAAACGAAGCATTCATTTAAGGCCTACAAATATCTATGTATTCAGCTTATGAACCCACCTAGCCACTCCTTGTTGTACAGCATGCCTCTGCATTTCTTCTCGAGCTCTCTCTTCATCCAGCTCCTTCCGTAATTGCTCGATTTTCTTGGCTTCTGCCTCGGCTTTTTGTTCCGCCTTCCATACCCTCTCCACATTTCGTAGCGTCTGTGGGTGCCAACTTTTCTTTAAATTCTGTTTAAAATAATCAAAACGATCAGCTAACGATCCTGGTCTCCACAAGTACCCTTAAGTAAAAGAAAACAGAACATTTCGATTGTATTTAAAATAAAAATCGTTACCAAATCGCCTCCTCCCATCTTGGGATATTTTTTCGTTCTTCCTGCGTACCTGCGTCACTTTACCATTGAACAGCGGCATGCAAAATAACTTTTGTCATGCGCCTTACTAGTCTAATACCCAGTCTCTGCGGCCATCTGACTTCATTAGAACAATCGGTCGAAAAATACAAATATAATATTGCTTGAATTTCAATTTGAGTTTTTTTAATTGGTAAGAATCTACGAGTGTTTTAACGACAACTCCTGGAAATAACTTTATCTCTCCGTTGCCATGGCAGGAAATCTTGCCGTTATAGAAAACTTCTTCCTGTAAATGTGTGAATTTGGTGTCGATTTACTGAAAGCTTCAGCTGATCTTGTATAATGGCAAAGGTACATCTGTGCCAACAGCTTGTTTTCGACTTCAGGGATGCATATAGTCGTGAAATGATATACGTTTATTATACAAAGAGAAATAGATCCGAGAAAGTTTTAAATCAACACTGATGTCTTCCGGAGATAGTGCATATGTGAGTATTATTATTATTTTAATAATAATTTTAATACAAGGAGAATTCAAGCTCTTGTAAAACGTAAGCACACATCAATAGCTAAGTTCAGTTTTCGTATGTTACGTCCCTTGAAAGAATTCAGATTTAAATCGTATCCCGAAATCTACGTGAGAATCGTGGAAGAATCTTCTGAAAAGAGGCACGTACACATGTAAACATAGTACATGATCATGACTTTGGACTAATTGCTGCAGTGGACGTGATCTATTTTGTATTAAAGACTTTAGTCCAGTTTCAATAGAGGTTGATATCTGATTTCTCACGAGACAAAATGTAAACAGGATATTCGTTAATGATCTGCTATGGTGTACATATTTGCTTGCGTGTGACTTTTTTTACATGTCCAAATTATACCCAAAAGAGGCCCTTAGAAGATTGCATATTTTTTACAAAATTGTTGTCCAAATATGTGGTGATATATTGGTTGTTTGCAGGCATTGTAATGAAGAAGTTTTTTTATTGGCATCAAAGCATCAAATGCCTTGTTATTTTATTTATGGTAGCTATTTGCTCTTGCTCCAGCAGTGATTGTCAGGACAATAGTTATTCAGGCCTGTCACAGATGAATTCCTTTTATCGCACACAACAAACTACATGTATCTCGTGTTCACTAACAATATACTTTTGTGTCATGTATTGACACAGTGCTTATTTTATTTCCTTTCAATCTTTCATTGATGCAAATTGGACTCTTTGACTCCCAGTAGTTGTCAAGACTGAAATTCTCAATTTGGTTCTGTAGTTTAGTGGAAAACAAATGGTAATTAAACTGAACTACCACTAGAGAAGTTTTTCTTACAGGAGTGTAGTGTCCATATATGCACATATACGCATGCGTACAGCTGAAATCTGGAAAAATATATACTTTTTTACTACTTAAAAGCATCTTTTCAGTAAATCGTAACGACTGATAAATTTTAGATTTTCTGCATTATATTGGTGTATTTTTGTTAGTATTTCCTATATCCTTTTATTATTCCATAAATGGATGACAAGAAACATTATAGTGGGGTGTAAAACTGTACACACACTATTCTGCACATACAAGCACAAAGACGTTGATTTGGTGGTAAATTGAAACAGAGCTTGCTTGTCTGAAGGGCAGGCACCTCGCTCTTTGCTTGTAATCTCCTTGATGGTATTCACTGCTATACCCTTTAGTTAGGAACATGTTATAGTTGTAAATTTCGAAATCGAAAGTGGATGTTCAGAATGTACATGTTCCTGTAGTCTCATATTTACTGAAAGCTTTTATCTCTGGACACCTGCTGTATCTACTCTTTTTAATGAGAATTTCAAATGTGATGCTCATTTTGTGCTTAAAGTGATATTGTCATTTATGTCAGAATGACAAAATACTGCCAGAAAGCTGGATATGGCAGCTGTAAAAGAGAATTTTCGTTCCAGAGTGAAGTGAGGTGATCATTAAATTCACCATCAGTAGAAAGCTGAAAGCTTTGTGTGCCATAAAATTAAGCTAAAGTTAGTAACTTAATGCAGTTAAATCTTGGACACATGCATACTCTTTGTATGAAAAAATCTTCAATCTGTACATTTATATATGATGAAACAGAGGAATTGAAGTGAATTCAGGAGGCATCCTTGTATAATGTATCCATGAAGAACTGAGAGTGGCGCAGAGAGTTTCTTATGTACAATGTATCTAATGGTAACATAACTTATCACCTTACAGTATTACAAATTGTTGATATACATGTACACTGGAGTCTTGTTTTTTTGAACCTGTAGTGATTATACATAAACCAGGTACTTGATTCTAACCTTATTTCCCTTTCCCATGTAAAGTTACTTTTCCTTTGATTACTCCTGTTTTTAAAACCAATTTCTTTTAAAATTATAACAGGTGTACATGTACTTTTTATTTTTATTTTCATCTTAAAATAATGATAATTAAGATGGCATACAGTTTATATCCTTTCACAAAACTATTACACTTTCAGAAACTGTTTATTGTCTAGTTACTTGTTTCTCACTCTATGGCATCTTAGTTTAACACTAAGTATTAGACTATATGTTTTTCTTTGAAAAAAGTTAAATTTTAGATTAAATGGTGTTGAGGCTAGCTGCTACAGCTCTCTATGCTGAAGAAAGGGAAAATAAAAAAGCTGTCAATATGAACATGTAATAATGATGTTACTTTTCTTTATAAAAGGTTGAAGAAAATTTTCGCTCAAGTCCAGATGAACATGGTATTACACAGTCTGGGTCATCGCAAGATGGTAATAAAAGCTTTAAATGATCACAAAATTATTCATTGTTTGCCTTTTCACTATTTCGCTTTCAGAGTCATTCACATACACTTTATATGCTTTATGAAACATTTACAATGTTATATTTTTTGAACTTTTGAGTTTGCAAAATTAACTTCTCTAGAACGGCCTTTTAAATGAAACCCATCAGCACTCTTGTTGCTTAGAACTATTTGATGTACATTTGTATCTTGGGTATTATTCACATTTTACATTCACTATTTTATATGAAATTTAAGTTACCCTGAGCACTCGGAGTTTGATTTGTTGGCAAAATTTGGTTGCTATAAAGAGGTTTCATAAAATATAGGTTCATTTTCATATATTTTACTATTACTGGAATGAAGAAAATTGTTCACTATGGAAGACTTCGTTATATAGAGATTTGTTATGTGGAGGTTTCACTGTAATGCTTTCATTTGACAAATGTGAAGTTACATAATAAAATAAAATTACAAATGGTTGACCCCACGATTTTCCTTTCACTACAAAAAATAGGAAAAAAAGAAGAAATATTTGTGAATTATAATTTGAACCAGTAAAAGTCTTACATGAGAACTACTGATGTCAAATTGTTCAAGTTTTTTCTGAGTTAAAATATTTTGCCTAGTATCTTATTCACTTAGTGGTCAATGCAGGATGATGTGTTAAAATTTATTTTAGGTGCATTACCAACCCCTTTGCACGCAGCTGCTGTAAACGGAAATAAAGCCCTTCTTCGAAGATTGTTACGTGAAGGTGAGTAAAAATGACACAGTCATATAACATTATCTTGATCATTTTCATGAAAAGCAAAGTTCTGGTTCTCCAAAAAAAATTCGGAGTATCAAACAAAAGTTTATAAAGAAAGTCAAAGAAATTATTTGTAGGGTATAAGTTGTTAAGATTCATCATTTGCTGTTATTCTTTGCTAATGGCATTAAATGAACTTTTAGAGGATTTTAACACTTATGTGTTAAGTACGCAATGCATTTGCTTATTATACATGTACTGATGTACATCATAAAAAGCATTGCTCTTCACACCAATATATGTTTGTTAACATTTTCCTGCTCTTTACTTTTCTTTCATGTTTTGTATATAACCCTTAAGTCTGCTACCAATGGACTATGTAATTTTTGAATTTAGAAGTCAGCATTTGTGTGACATGTACTTTGTACTAGTGGTTACTGATACACTTTCCAAAGAAGTTAGCATGGTCTACTGTTCTTGATAGGTGCTTAAGATTAATGGTTAATGGTTAATGTATTTCACTTTTTCACTTTAAGATGAAAGACAATTTCTTAACAAAGGAGATCAGTTTGGCCGCACTCCACTGGTGAGACTCTGTACATGAACTCTAAAGTCATTAACAAGAGTTTTAAAGTACTTTCGTCTTTAACATGTATTAAAGCCGGTTACAATAATGACATTTCTTGTTTATGTGCACGTACATGTACTTCCTCTTGTTAATTATATTTGAGTTGGGTTAATCCCTCTTGCATTAGATTAGGTGTTATGCCAGTTGATTTTATACTTACATAAATAATAATAATAATTTCATAATAATAATAAGGATTTCTTTAGTGCCATATCCGTAGGCTCAATGGCGCTTTACAACTGAATATTTCAAACCAAAAATTTTGTAGATTTTAAAAAAAATACATCAGTAATAAAATACAAATGTATAAAAATACAAGTTAAAAATTAAAGTTAAATATTTACATTATATGCATTATTCTGACAGAACTTTAGTTAATGTATGTATTTATTTAGTACATTACTTATATGTACAGTCTAGTGTTGTGCCAATCATCGATTGTAATTATTGATCAATGATAAAAATCTTGTAATGATCTGATAATTGATTGGGGAAGATGGTCAATTGATTATCATGGGAAAAATATAAAGTTTCTTGTTGATAAAGAAACATTTTAAAAATTTGTGTTTTTTTTTTTAAAGTCTTATAATTATGGAAGAAAGAGAATTTGAAAGCACAGAAAAAATTCTGAGCTGAGTGGCCCAGAGTTAAAAAACTCAAAAAGTTTGTATTAACCAACATATACTTTGACTTGCAAAAGGTGAAAAATGATTAAATGGAATTCTAATAGTGAGATTTATTCTGATTATAAACGATGTCCTATTTTTTTCACACTCTGTAAATTCTCTGTACAAACCAAACCACTATTACGTGATCAGTATACTTGTATTATTGTAATTTTTTAAAAATTCCATGGCTTGTTAAGCAGCACAGCCAATCCATTGTTTTACTAGGTATACAGTGTGTTAGGAGACAGACTTGATTGTGCTGAGACACTTCTCAAAGCTGGAGCCAGTGTAAGAGAATTTTCTTTCCTTACATTATGATTCATGTAAATCTCCCCAGTGATCTTTTTATGGGTTGGGTTACATTCACTCATTTCAGATTTTCAGTGGATTGAATACACATGCCTATTTCTAAATTTTCTAGTTCATAGACAGGGAAGAAGATCTTGGCTTAAAACCAAATCAGATTTACTTTATGGCCTGTACATTGCACACTTAATCCAAATATATAAACATGAAAGCAAAAAAATGCAGTCCATAACTTACAGCTTACATCTCATCCCTTCACAAAGAAACTGGCCAAGAAAAATACCTCTTTAATAGTGGATGAATAATAATATTATCATCCATCTAGTATTAAAGAGGCATTTTTTGGCCAGTTTTTTGTGCCCCTTTTTAAATGCAGTCTTTTTTTCTCTGAAAACTCGTACTTTCTTTCAGGTCAGCTCATGTGACATGGATGGCAGGACTCCCCTGCACTGGGCAGCTTACCAGGTATCAACCGACCAACTGTTCTAGAACTGAAATTTAACATTTATCAGATTTGTTAAAAACAACATGTATTATTTTATCAAGGCCATATATATTGCTTGTCAAAATTTTATCTTAACAGGGCCTCATTTATTGATATTTTCTGCCAACAGGGAAACCTGAAATGTGTGAAGCTGTTGTTAGCTAAGGGAGCAAACTGGAAAGTAAAAGATAGCAAAGGAAGGCAAGTTATAAGTTCTTGTTTGTGGGAAACTGCCCGCTGACCCCTCTACTAACCGCCCCCCCCCCCCCCCAAAAAAAAAAAACTTTGACTTCTCACTTTATGGCAAAGTGTTGGCTTAGGGGATGGGTAGGTTAAAGTGGGGACTTTTCCTAGAATCTTATACTGATCGAAAGAACCAGTTATAAACAACAACAAAAATGACTTTTAGAATGAAAATATGACATAGTCATGGAAACTTAATGTTGTTGAAAAATCCCATTAATGTGACCACAGAGAAATGGAAGTCTAGTTGAATGTATTCACAAAGTTGTGAAATAAGAATTAAGTTGACTGGCAATTCTCAGTCTATCTTGGATTTTCGTTATACAGTAGTTTTTGACAGGTAATTCTATTGTCTTTTATTTTGTTACAGAACCCCACTTCACTTTTCCACCAGCCATCAGTCTTCTAAGGTTTGTACTTTCATTCCCATTCAGTTATACAATGTAGTATCAATATTATTAATATCGTGTGACCCTCATGTCTCAAGATATTATTTGTATTAGATAAAAGTAGGTACCCCAAGTTCTATGGGAGATATGGACTGTGAAACATTTGTTCAGAAATTTGTTAAAATTGAAATTTGAGTATTTTGGCTACCGTTAATTGCCTTACGTGGAAATTACACGTATTTGTATATAGTTACCTAAAAAAAACAATATTATTCCTTCTTCAAGTTAAAAATATGAAATGAGTTTTCAACAAAAGAGATCTCCACCTTAACTTCCCTACCTTTTGACTTGTCTCCTATGCTTGATGACGATGATTGTAAACATGAAGTAGTTTATTTATTCATGACGTTATCCATTATTTTTGTCTAAACTATCTGATACTAGTGTTTTTTGTTATTTTGCATTACAGTGCCTGAGTTTGTTATTGAAGCAAGTCCCTAAAGGTGAAGCAGATGAACTTGATAATGACCTGATGACATCACTTCACTGGAGTGCATCTTATGGCAATACCGAACATGTCAAATTGCTGTTGAAAGCTGGTGCTGATGTCACACTCACTGACTCAGAAAGTTAGTTTAATAGAATCAACTTTTCAAAGCTAATACCCTTAACTCTCTCTAAGGCAGACCCCTTTGGAACCCAGGGTCGGATCCAGGAATTTTTTTATTGGGAGTTCCAAACGTTTGTTCAGAAGGGACTGCTGAACCTTTTTGTGGCACCTGGATCCACCACTGGAACCGGCACTAAGTTACTAAGTGGCCATGTTAGGCAGATGTCCATCTTATAGAGAGTCAAATAAAGGATGTAAAGAAAGGCAGGGGTCAACTCTAGGTGTCCATTTTACAGAGGTGTCCATGAAGAGAGAGTCAACTGTATAGCACTCATTTACAATGTCTCTGAGCACTTTGCAACTCTGAAATGCAAAAATCCCTCCATTAAATTGCCCCTCCAAATATAAGCCCCCCGGGGGCTTGTACTTGGAAAATTGCCCTCAAACACAAAGAAAAACAAAGCAAAAACAGTAAATTTACTTCCAACTATAAGGCTAGCCCAATCGATTTCGAAACTCAAGTTTCCCTCCGCAGATAAGCCCCTGGGCTTATTTTCGGAATTTTACAGTGTGTTTTTGTATTGATTTAGGTACTTTAATAGAGTTGGTTAATTTTGCTGACAAGCAAGGGGACACGCCTAAAGGACAAGTACCTCTCTAAAACAGACACTTAAAGCTGGTCCCTGCCAATAACCTAAAGAATGTGCTTGTTACAAAGAGGTGATTGTTTAAACGGGCTGGGTTGCCGTAAACTTTCTAGAGCACAGAGCACCCAACGTGGTTCTTTATCCAGTTCTATCTTGGGCAGCTTTGTAACTGTCTTCAAAAGGCGCACATTGTCTGTGAGATCTAATTGAGTATTTCTCTCTGTATTTGAATAGATAGAACCCCACTTCACTGGGGAGCAACAAATCCTGATCCTGCTGTTTTGAAACTCATTTTGGTAAATAGAATTTGTAGACATTATTAACCCTTTAAGTCCCAATAGTGTCCAAGATCAATTTTCTCCTTACAATTATCCATACACTGTAAAGAGATAAGTTATGAGAATCAATAAAATGATCACCCAAGAGAAAATACTTTGATCTTTGAACAAATTCTCTCAACCAATTCTTTAAGGAAATGTATGGAGATCAGTTTGGAGAATTTGTATGTGGATACTGTGGCTTAAAGGGTTAAGCCCAATAACTTGGAATGAACAATAACTGTAGAGTTCAAGGGTTGAACTGAGATTACCTGAAGTTAACAGGAATAAAGATGGGTATCCTGGGCATTTGACACGTCCAAGTTAGAAGCAAATCACTTTCTCTTTTTTACTTGTCCAGTGTCTTTGAATTAAATCAAGAATTAAGTGCATTGTACTAGAGCTTGTTTGCAACAGATCAGATTTGAAGAAATATATTTCAGTTAAAGTTATATATATGATTTTCATACCGGTATATTCATAATTTCATATTTCAGTTAACCTATGTTATCTAATGTTGTCTGAAGATTGTGCTCTCTTGTTACAGTGCCCGTTTCTGAACAATCCCAGAAATCTTTGAGATCTTTAAGAAAGATAATCTGAGCAATGTTTTCATAATACGGTAGCTCAAAACAAATTAGGATAAGATTTCTGCACAGGCCGCCCATACATTTATTTTGCATGCAGCTGTCTCATAGTATTAATTTTATCAGAAACAGTTTATACGAAGAGAGTGAAAACGTGTATGCAGAGAGATTGTATGGGCCTGTACAGAAATCTTACCTTATTTTCTACCTAGTCTTACTGGTAAAATGATATAATTTTTTTTTGCTTTAAGGATGCAAATTTTGACATAATTAACCACCAAGACAGCGAGGGTAGAACAGCTCTTCATTTAGCTGTAGCTGAACATAATGAGGCAGCGGTCAGGGCCTTACTGGCTGTTGGGAACTGTCAAGTAACCGTTCAAGACAACATGAAACGTTCACCACTACACTGGGCGGCCGTATTAGGTTTGTTACGCTCACACTATTTAGGAATTTTGTGCCTGTGATACATTAACCAAGGTAAAAGCGGCCATGCTTAAGTTTGTTTCCCGCGTTGGTCACTTTGTGACGTGTGCGTTACATGTTTTTAATTTCATAGCAACAGTTATGATTGGTTGTTTTATCCATGGACAAGCTTCACAGAAAATTAGTCGCAGGATAAAGTGTTTACACGTACAGTTCTATTTTTCCTGCGAAAAATGGCCTGGTCCCTTGTAGCATAGACCCCAATTTTTATGTATCATTGCTCGAGATGTTTCACCAAAAATGTCCTATAAACAATCATGGCGGGAGTGAACACAGACATTGAATTTATCTGTTTACCCTCAGGCAACTCTCAGCTGGTGAAATTATTGCTGGATAAAGGAGCAGACTTCACTGCCGCAGATGACAATGGAGCCACTGCACTTCATTACGCGGCACAGGGTAACTTCAGTGAGACAGTAGAGGTGTTCTTGTCATTTGATAATATAGAGGATATCCCTGATAAAGAAGGCAGAACTGCGCTCATGTGGGCTGCTGGAAAAGGTGTGTTTTATACTTTTCTGTCCAAAGCCTAGAAAATTCCCTTGAACTGTGTGAAGGGGTTGGAAGGCTAGGTCCTAAATTTTTTAACTCTCTTTGTTTTGAAATTCAAAATGCAATAAGTACCGCTTCCTTTTGCTGTAAGCTGAAAGCATTCCTCTTATCATAAATAGTAGTAGTAGTATTTTTTTTTCTTTTTTCTTTTTTTTTTGCCACTTTCGCTTTTTTTTAGCCTAGAACTATAATTACTACGACTATCTAATGTATTTATTATAAGATTTACTGTAACTCTGCCATTAATTTGCATTTATGATAATATTTTGTTCTAATTATTTTTACTGAGGGAGCCCATTCCTTATAAGCCCGGTGGCTTCTCATGGGCTTCCTCGCCATGACATCTTAAATAATTTTTTTTCCCTTTACTTTGTACATTTTATGGCAAACAAACCAATAAACCAATTTTCAATGCTTCTGGCTACAAGCTTTCAGCAGCTCCGTTTATTGACCAACTCAACGCTTCATAGCAAACATTGACTACGTATTCCCGAGCATCATAAGTCACACCTTCATACAAACTGAGGGAAACTTTTTCTTTAACTTTACCACATTTCCCAGTCTTTGCTCTTCTACTCTTACACTGTTCCAACCAGTTATTTTGTTATTTCAATCAATTCTATTCGCCATTTGGAGATGGCGTATGACTGGGTAGAATTGCACTGGGGCTCTACTAGAGGTCGGTTTTGGTGGACAATTTTTTGACCAGTTTCCTCCGCAACCTCCCAATATCCAATGAAAGAAGCGGCAGTACACTCCCATGATGCAATTCGATACAACACCAATCCAGTTTCACGTGCAACTTCAAAAGAGAAGGAAACTGGGCCGAGTTAACTTTCGCAAAGACCTCTGGGACTGTTACTAGGGTTAGAGAAAAAAAATTGGCCAATAGCTGACCAGCGCGTCCCCAGTAACGATCCCAGAAACAATTGCCGGGTACATTTCGTCTCCAGTTCTCCTCCCGTTTCTGAAGGACTGGAGCGAATTGCTTTTTGTCATATGGTTGGCCTTTAAGTTCATAGAACATGGCAACACGCCGACGGTAGCTAGCAACTTGACGCTTGTATATTTAGTGGTGCCTTTTCTTTCAGGAAGTGAAATGGCGTTAGAGACGATGCTAAACCACGATCTTGATGTACACACAAAGGACAATACAGATGGTACGGCGCTTCATGCAGCTGCGTATTCTGGTTACGTGAATTGCGTGGAGCTGCTTGTTGAATTTGGAGCCTGTGTTAATGCTGTGGACAAGTTACAGCACACACCCCTCTTCCGCGCATGCGAAATGGGGCACACCGAAGTTGTCCACAGTTTGATTCTAAGTGAGTGATCGTTTTCAATCTGTTTCATTAACTAGCGTTTGTTTAAAAATAGTGTTGTACATTTTTGCTTTGCCTCGCCCCTCCCCCATTTGAAGGCTAAGGAAATCCTGGGGAGGGAAGGAGAACTTTTTAGTCATTTCTGTTAAGGGAGATAGCGCCCCCCCCCCCCCGGGGGGACTTCCATATAAAAGTGACGGGGATGCTCGTCGGAAAATTTAAATTAAACTCGTAAGGGAGACCAATGTGGGTGTGGCTCAAGCTTAAACTGACTCCTAAGGGAGATTGCTGTGTGGTCAGTGTCAGGGCATTTTTTGTAAATTTCTCTATGCAGCACAGTTCTAATCGATACCTGAATGGCAAATATAGTGACTTTGCATCCCAAACACCCTAAGTGGGACCAAAATCTGCAATTTACACCCCAACGCGAGACGACCAGCATCCCCGTCACTGTTTCCTTCATAGGCGATAATACCCCTACCGTCCTTAAAAAGAGGAGTTTGGATTTTAAATTTAGGTTATATGTCTCGGAAATTTGCTCTGTTCCACCAGTCATGTGTTGTAAACACCTTCAGGGGGTGGGTGGGGGACAACTCTTTTAAGTTTGATACTAATAACCTTTGAATCTTACTATTTATCACAGATGGGGCGGCAATAGACCTTGAAGACTTAGACGGTCGATCACCGCTTCATTGGGCTGCGCTTGGTGGTCACGCCCCTATCTGCCTTGCTTTAGTGGAACAGGGTGTAACTTTAGATAGCAGAGATAAAATAAAGTGAGTTTGACATGTGTTTCCTTTGAAATTGATTTTCACTTGTTCCTTTCAGTTTACAGTTGTTGGCATTGCATGAAATAAATTACATAATTAGTACTGATCAACATACACAAAAATGGATAAATACTTGCCTTGAACCAAGGCCTCATTATGTGCGCGGCCCATGTGAAATGCATTTACCGAGAAGGCCTGGGAAGTCGCCGTACAGAGACCAGGCTAGATAAATACTACACTGACCGAAGATATTACGGTGGACTGCCTGTTTTTCGAACCTTAAATTATCTGGAGATTTAAAACATTCGGTTTAAATTACAGTGTTTGACAGGGAAAAATCGGAAGGTTCCAGAAACAGAGGGATCCGGCGAGACTCGGGATTCTGTTGTGGTACTGTAAACACAAGAAAGGGCAAAAGAGAGAAAAGGATAAATGATGTCTCCTTCTGATTTGGGTTTACTTTGTAGTGGGCCGTATGTTGCTGTCATCCCCCTCCTACTACAGGGTTCGCACAGCCTTGAAAAGTCCTTGAATTTTAGGGGAAGTCCTTGAAAAGTCCTTGAATTCCATTTTTCCTTGAAAAGTCCTCAAATTGCTGTGCAAGTCCTTGAAACGTCCTTGAATTTTCTTCAAGTTTGAATTTAGTGGCCTGGAAAGTGTTTTTTAGTGCCTTTTAGTTGTCCAAGAGAGAACATAAATCATAGATCAGCGAAGTTACATTTGTAAAGGTGATTTACATAAAGCGCTTTTTTGCTTTATCAAATAATTAACAATCAATTTAAGACAAGTGAAATTAAAAATGTAGAGAAGTTGGTGGAGCTAACAGTTCAAGCCTTAAACTTCTGTTAGAATTGTGAATTATAGTACAATCTGTAAAATTAGTTTCCTATTAGGTGGGCTCTGGGTGGTCCTGAAAATCGAACGTGGACCTGAAAAGTCCTTAAAAACTGGTTGAAAGGTTTTGTATGAACCTGTACTAGACCCCTCTGTGACACGAGTACCTTCAGAATACAACGGACACTGAGAGTTTGTTCCTGCCTTTCTACAGTCTACAATTCCTTAAGTGGCGAATTTGTTTTGTTTATAGTCGTACTCCGTTGCAATGCGCAGCTCATGGTGGATTTGTTAAGTTCATGACAATTTTAATAGAGCATGGTGCGTATGTGGATCATCAAGACAAAGACGGCATCACAGCTTTACACCGGAGCTGTGCATCGGGACATTTGGAAGCTGTTAAACTGCTTCTTAGGAACAAAGCATTTCCTAACTTTACTGAGGGACACACTGACAGGTAGGTTAAATCACTGCTTGGGTGGAGAGGGTCGGGTACTACCGAAGAATAATCCATTGTCTGTCTTTTACTGAGGGAGGTACTGACAGGTGGTGGACATTAATACCAGGCTATAGAGTGGAGATGGATGTATAGCTTTGAAGCCTCCTGCCTCTAATAAGCCCCCCCCTCCCACTTTTCAAGGGAAGAAAGCTAATAAGCCCCTCCCTTCCCCTCCCCTCCCCTCCCCTAATTATTCTTCACTAATAAATGAAAGACTGTATTAATCAATCTCGACTGTCAAACTTCATGTGGACTGATCTGCGGTGGTTTATTTACCAACTGGAAGTTCGGATTTGATTCTGATCCTCGGCTGCATGACCCCCAACCTTCTTGTACTTGAGATTTTCCACTTTGTATTCAAGTTCATTATGGAGAACTGATACCAGCGTCTTTTCTAAATTAAATAAGCCCCCCCCCCCCCCCCCCCACTCAAATCTCAAATGGGATTGAAATAATTAAGCCCCCCTGGAGGCTTAATAGAGAATTTACGGTATCTCCAGTGTTTTCGCAGAAACTAATTGATGAATCTGTTTTCAATTCAGATTGACGCCTCTTGATTACGCCATAATTGGTGACCATCAAGATGTTGCTCAGGTAACAACGGAAAAACTTTATGTATCAATAAATAGACAAAGAGTAGCAGCTAGCATTTACTATTTGCACCGCAAAACCCCAAATTTCGATTAAAATAACGTAATGGTAATCTCATAATCTCATAACAATAATGGTAATTCGGTGTTGCTGTAAAACTTTCTTTGTCCCATTGCCCACTGTTTTCCATGAAGTATTTATCGAGATTGCTGGTCTTTTGTTCTTTTGAACAGTATATGATCGAGCAAGGAGCCTTAACTATAAACGGAATAGAGGACATTGCTTCCACTACTATTCAGAAATGCTGGCGCGGTCATCGAGTGCGCAAAGGGTTTTTAGTCCGGAAAGACCTGTTCGTAAAACACGAACGGGTGAAAAAGGTCAGGAAACGTGCTAGTGTAGCGGGCCTGCAGAGAAAGACTCCGGACTTGTGTGATAACCAGACTTCTCGCAGTGTGTCTCCAAGGTATTTTTTCCTTATTATTTGCTTATAATGCCCGGAGTAAATTTCACTTGGTATACATGTAGTATTACCTTTGTACGATTTGGGATTAGCAAAATCTTGCGCCAATTTCAGCCAATCAAATGCAAGACAAAAACAGTGGTGACGAGCCTTCACGCGTCTTCTTGCTCTTGGCAGTGAATTCTGATTGGTTCCCTAGATGGTCTACATTTGTTGTTGATTGGACAAAAAAATGCTTTTGTTTTAAAGTACTCAATTAAAAAGGCTGATAACGATAAATAAATCAACGTAATGGATCAATAAGAACTTAAAGTGATCCCAGGAGCTCCAGGTTACCTCTTGCAAACTGGTTCCATGTTCCGGAAAAATTGCTATTTTCCGCAAATTTTCGGTAACAGCCAAAGGCATATGGAAAAAGTATTGATATCACAATTTGTTATGACTAACATTGATATGGAGTAGAAACGTAACGTTTTCGGCAAGCTTATGTTATTCTCTCGATAAAAAATGTTATGTATTTAACGTGCTTTATTATACTGTTCTCCCTTGTCAGAGGAATAGAAACCTCCACCATGGATAGCTCGAGAAGCCACGATGTCATTCTGGAGCAGGAACAACAGAGGAGAGAAAGTTTGTCTTCAAGTGAAGAGCAAGGACAGTCTCAGGTAGATCTCTTTGTTCTAGAGCCCCAGCTGCCAGGAAGCGACGTTGCTCAAAATATCACGACTGAACGGATAGTCGATAATTTATCACAAGGATTAAGCGAGGAACAAACTATTTCGGCGTCCTTATCCCTTATACCAAGGGAGGAGGAGTCTAGAAAGCTTTCTCTAGCTAATTCCGAGCTGGTGAAAATTGTTTCTTCTGTGTTACTGGACGAAGATGTGGAACTGGACGAATGCTTTTCCTTCTCCAGTGGTCAAAGCTCTTCAAAAGAAAGTGCTACAGAAAGTGGTTCTATTGATAACGAGCATTCTGAATCAAGAGTGACCAAAATGCACAGTGGTCTTTCAAAGTCAGAGCTCGCACGAAAAGAGCGTGAACGACTTCATTTAATACGCACGAAAGTGAATGCAGCGGTAGCGCTTCAGCGATGGTTTAGGAAGTGGAAATCAATCAAACGCGAACGTAGAGAGCGCGATATGATGATGCGTGACGTGACAAAAGAACAAGAGCAACTCTGTGAAGAAGTCGCTGCTCTCACGATACAGTTAGCATGGAGAAAACACATGAGAACTAAGTTTGAAAAAAAGAACACCATGAATAAAACCGATAATCCGAAAAAGGCCGCCCCGACTTCTGCATCAGGTAAAGGTGAACAAAATAGTATTCATATTTACGGGCGTCCTATTCAAGAAGAACCACAGACAGCTGTTGTAAATTCTCGCAAGGGTAAAGGACGAGGGCGGTCTCCTTACATGAAGTATCAACCTTCTCCCGCTGCATTGTCTTACAACATGGCAATGGATTTGTACCATCCCCTGGGATCGAGGCAGGGTAGTCGCGCTGCTATGGTAACTGCTAGCCCCAGAATGAAGTCTGGGTGCATGAAGCGAACTTATGGATGGACTCATGATGCTAATTTTTCAAGGAAAATTAATGGTAAGAGGATTTTGGTATTAGGGAGCTTAAGCAAAGGCAGTTTTGAGCGACGCGGGCCTGAAGAACGTATTACTGTAATATTAAGTTAGAGGGTTCTCAAACAAACTAACAATATAAAAAAGGATGCATATTATCGGGAAGGTTTGCTCATTTGGTCATCTGTGTGCGCATCCCTACCTTGGGGTCCCTGTGTTTGCATGCCTGCATGCTAAGAGTTTCGAGTTTATAGTCAACCTTTGTTCCGAGGGTCCTTTATTTCGTCGGAACGCGGTTGGGTTTTGATGGATTCAGGTTTCAAACTATTTTTAGAGCGATTTTCGTATGACCTTGAAAAAAGGTTTCGGTAAGTGTTGGTTCTTTGTTTCATCAGCCAATGGATGAAAAGATCAAAACATGGCCTCTTTGTTTTCCCGCCAAACAAACCCTAATATGGAGAAGGCATTGTTCGATTGGCCAATCGTGTTGTAGTATGACGTCAAAGCGAAGTATCGGTTGATTTCTAGAAAGTTCTCGGGCATGAAGTTTTTTCACCTGAGCGTTCGCTTAACCAATGAAAAGCCAGGCGCGTTTGTCTGTGCGTTCGATAAACCAATCAAAGCGCTCTATTTCCGTTTGTTTGTCGTTTCTGTTTTGTTCGAGCGCTTTCATTTCAAGGTCATACGAAAATCGCTCTAATGCACAGTGATCTCTTTTTTCAGGTCAGCGGTCGGGATGGAAAGATCCCAAAACTGGTTCGCTTTAAACTGAGGATCCTCTCTTGTTGCCCAGTACCAGTACTCTACCATTGGTGTGTCAAAACAACAGCTATCAACATGTGTCATGGAACTTGTTGGCCGTGATCTCATATTTGGAGAGAGAAAGTGTAACATATACCAGGTGATCTGTGACGTCATTGCGGGGGCCTGGGGAAAGAAATTTTAATGCCGAATCCCATAAACCAACGCGCGCACCAATTCAATTCAATTCAATCTGTTCCCGTCAACTTTGGTTTATGGGATACGGCATTAAAATTTCTTTCCCCAGGCCCCCGCAGTGACGTCACAGATCACCTGGTAATCGCATCAGCAGTACTGAGCATTTTTTAAAGGAAAGACATTGCATTTAAAGACAAATAACTGGTGTATTTACTGGTTGGTCAGTGAAGTGGTATTATTGGCTGTGAAGACTCTATCACGTGACAGGAAATGAAAGATTGTTATGTGTCCTGTGGCATATACTTGTATTACACAATGACGTGAAAAATATCACCGAGTCTGCACTCAAGAAAAAGGTTGACTCATCGCGATCGCGCAACAGTGCGATATTGGAAATAATTTGAAAGAAAGAGACAAACGTTTCCACTCCAGACCAAGTCAAATTTGTCATTACAGTTGCTACCCAACACAGGGGCAGTTCAGTGGATCTTAGAGCGATTAAGTGGTGCATCTTTTGTCTTAGGGACTACTTTGCATATATGTGGCCTGACAATTCTTGAGACAAAACTGCAATACTTTGTGTGAATGCTAGGATATGAATGCCAAATCCATGGACATTACTATTCCTTGTACATTGATGATAAGATTCTAAGAAACTACCCACCTACCCTTTCCCTAACCTAAAATTTTGCCCTAGGGTAGGGGTAGGTAGATTTAACAACTAATCAACCCTTTTCGTATTTTACATAAATATAGTCAAATTAAAAATAAGTGGTAAAGAATCTAATAATTAAATTGCTAATGTAAAAGTAATGTTGATAACATGATGGTTTAAAGCTAATCCAGTCGTAAACAATCTGTAAAAAGGCGAGAAAATACTAATCCAGAACGTGTACTTTTTTAAGGGCGTTTAAAAACGATCTTAATGTCCCCTACACTGTAATAAGTATTTTAAAAGTGTTCTTTACTTTTCCCATCCAACAGTATTTAATAACTTAATGGAAAATACTTACGTCGCCATTCAAATTGACTAGTCGTCAACTCTAAATTATTGCTCAAATCGCTTTTACTTTTAATGTAACATTGTTGGATGTCATTTGAAAAGATTGAAACTCAGCTTTGCCCTCTGGCTGCCTTGGTGATTGTGATGAAACTGGCCAACTGTAAATGTTAACTGAAAATTTAAAAGTTGAATAAACGGTTTAAAATTTTCTCTGTTGTTGCTGGAAAGGGAAATTTGACATTCTGTGAAACCTTTCATTCATACATTCCCACATGGCAAAAGTCGATATCATTATTAGGATACTGTACTTTCAGGTGTGCTGGGTGCTTTGTAGGCTCGATTACCAGCCGCTGTTCGCAAATGAGCCCGCGCTCCTCGCGTCTAGCCTTCTCTTCTCGGAGAGGACCGAGAGTGCGACGAAAATCGAGCCTAGTTACTTTGCTCTGTTGCTTGGTAACCGTACGTGTTGTGTTCTAATCACTGTTTTTTTACTGGTGTGCTCTGTGCTGAAATTTTCATATTCACTGTATCCACTGAGTAGCTTATAGACAAACGTTCATTTTCTCCTTTGTTTCTGCAATCTGTTTTAGTGCGTCAGGCTTCAGAGTGGGCTGTAAATCACTGTCTCTTGCTTTGTGTTGCGGGGTCCGTTTCCGGTTTTGCGCTGATTGTACTGAGGGAAAGTAGACCGCCTTTTAAAGTTTTCTCCTTTATTTTGATAAAAGAAACTTTTTTTTTGTTTGTGCATGTTTGACAGACGCTGTTGTTGTGTGATATCAGAAGTCATCACTGTTTTTTTTTTCCTTTTCCTGAATGGATTTATTTGTTTGACAGAATAACCTAATGAATTACGTAGGGTTGATCGAACTTTACTACAAAAGGCGAAGAGGAACGCTTTCCGCAAAGTTTCTGGTTCCATTAAACAGTTCGTGGATGTAGGGCCTTTATTTTCTGCTTTCAAAATGTCTCATTTCTTCAAAAGAATTAATGTTGACTTCCAAAAGAGTTCTTAATTCCCGGGTAATTCTGTTTCAGAAGGTGAAATACTGCTACCGATAGAATTACGTATACATGTTGTTGTGGGCGTCAGTGTGGGTGTTGTGACTTATTGTAAATCAAAGGGGCTTAACCCTGCTCTCTGCGCTCTGGAAAATCTTTCTACTGTTTGAAATACACTTGATTGAAAACAGAACGAATTGCAAATAAAATAATTGTCTATTAGGGAATTCTTTTTTTATTTAAATAATGTTGAATTTTGACTACAAAGGGAGCATTGATTATGCTTACAAAAGTCTTGATGACTCCACGTTGTAAATACTGTGCTGAGCGTTTTTTAATGTTTGTTTTGTCTTCAGCTGTCACTATGAGGGTATAAAAATGGAAGCTAATTACAACTAATGTTTGTTTTCATTCGCTTAACATTACCAAGTTAGGCAAAGACTTGGGTTGCCAGAAACAAACGGGCTGCAATCGATTTTGGTTTTTGCGGCAATTGAAGACAACTCGTTCCTCCAGTGACTAAACATTGTAAACTCCTTCACTGACTCCTTAATTCTATCTAACCGATACTCGTCTGAGATATATCAGTCTCTAGGCCGTTTTGTAATCATTATAAAAGAGACTTACAATTTGCTGCGATTGAAAATCCCACGCTATTATACGACTGCTGGTAGTGGAGGTTATTCAAGAGCCTTTTATTTGTTAATTGCTAATGGATGAAGAGATAGAAGCTATTGTTAGGGCAAGAGTTAACAATAAAAACACTAGCGCTAATGAGCGTCCTCGCTTTTCTGTCTTGGCACGTTTCTGGACTTCTAGCTCCAATGAGTGCCCGTTCACAATTGCTAGACCTTCTGCATTTTCTAGAAAGATGGTTAAAACTAACCTTTCGCAACCTATTTAAAACAGATAGCACTAATGGTATAAAAATTTCATAATGCAATTTCATGTGCATTTCCACGCAATTGTTTTCGGTTCTATTGGAAATGATTTGGGGGGAACCTCAAAAGCTAAACGGGAGCATCCACGTGACACATGATCATACACGTGCCAGTAGAAGTAGCAGTAGTAGTTCTTCTATTAAAGGGGCTGTGTCACGGCAGTCCAGTTCATTTTGTTTAATTTTGCAAATTACACGCCCTCAATCGCTATAGAACTTAAAGTAAGCAAAGAAATTACATGTAAATGACAAAATCAGAGATCCGCGACAAACAAATATGTCTCCTGAGCATTATTTTTGAAGTTACAAGCAGCAGGGATCAACTTTGAAAAACTGTTAGGCTGAACAGTTTTCAAAAACCCTGATTTCAATCCGTTTCAATCTTCTTCAGTTTTGCTCATCCGTGGCATCTGTTGTTTCTGTTATGTTATTTTAACCTTCCTTTAAAGTTTTGAGTGGTTATTTTTATGTTTCTCTTAATTTAAAGGGGAGTTTGTAATTTCCTAATTTGGCTGAATTTCGTGACACAGCTCCTTTAATGCTAGTAGTAAATGTTTCTTTTAGCTTTCTTCAGGGAGAGTAATTGTTCAGAATCTAGAAATTGATTTGCGCCATTAACAATACCGCAATTTTTCTTTCGTAGTAAATGACGCGTACAGATGAGAGGGCGAAATTTGTTTTGAATAGACACGCTATTGAAATTCGAAGTTTGCTTATAACTTTTTCAAGTATGTGGTAATAACCATTCCACACGTAAAAGAGAGTTAGCAAATATTGGTTATGCTAAGAGGCTGTTTAAGGAAACAACCTGTTTGGAAAACTTCTGTCGCGTCATCAGTCAATTGGATTAAATCACAGATCACTTAGAATAGACCTCGGCGTCTTTTGTCCTCGAACTGTCTTCTTCCTGGCCAGCATTTGAAAATACACAGAATTTACACTAAAAGACGTCCTTTCCGTGACCATTTCTTTTTATTTATAATGAGTAAATTTTGCTGTACATTCTTCAAATGTTATTTCAATGTTCAAGAAGAATCTTGGGAGTGAATAGAAATGAAACTTAGCTTAAACAACTCTAAATAGATAAATAAACGTCCTTCTATCATAATAAAATTAAGCTATAATCATTTTATACACATGTTTCTCTGTAAGGATCAAAGACAGGTTCAAATACTTGATCTTCCCAGTACATTAGTTCACTTTTGTCCCCATTGCTGTTTTTAACAACTAACGCTCTTCCAATCGTAAAGATCATTTTATCACTGTCCGCCATTTCAATTACCGTCCGAAAACCGTCCGTTTCGGCTTCCAAAGCCGCTCCGGCGTTTATTAAGACTGCCGCACAGCTGACATGATCATGAAACACGGCGTCATGTAAAGGTGTCCACCCATATTCGTCCTTGGCATTCACGTTTGCTCCGAGATCGATCAATAACTGAAGACATTCATAGCTTCCCTCGATGGCAGCGCGATGGAGAGGAGTCAGGCCGTTACACCCGACTCGATTAAAGTCAACTTTTCGTGATTTTATCAGATGACATGTCTCAACAAAGTCGTCGTTTTTTATTGCGATGTCTAGCAGAATATCAGCTGGAAACGTCACGCGCTTGTCGACACGGTTTCTTAAAACGGAACGCGGAAACGTGCCTGTTTCCGTTCGCGTAATATTCCATGTTGACGAGCGTTTGACTGTCCTCTTTGGAGGTGGTTCCGAGATGGCGCGACTTCGCAGCATAAAAGGAGAGCGTTTTAAGGCAGCGAACTCCTGTTTGGTAAGCGCCGTTGTTGCGCGCCTGGTAAGATGCGTCGTTGACTCATCCTCGACTGACATGAATCCACTTGAAATTGACTCATCTGTTTGCACAGACTCCATTGAAATACTATCAGGAGACTTGTCCATCTCGCAAAAGCCTGATTCGGCTTCGCTGAACCTGCTACAGTCGGACACGTTGGATAGGCTTGATAGCCTTGAATCAGGCTCTTTAAATCCCAAAAGATTAGCAATGGGCCGCTTGCCTAATAACTGAGAGAATGGAATGGACTTTTTCCGAGTTGATTTTATGTCTAATTGTTTGGCGACTTTTTGTCTGGCCTTTTCCGGTAACTCTTCAAACTGTAAACGTTCTTTTGCAAGTTGAGCTTTTCCCGTGCGTGTCATCATTTGTACAAGAAGTAATGTCATTTCCTCATCATGACTACAGTCCAAAGGAATTTTACCGCGCGCTGACTTGCAACAAATGTCCGCACCTCTTTGAAAGAGGAGCTCCGCTAATAGTTTATCTCCTATTTTCGACGCAATATGTAATGGTGTTCTACCTTGTTTATCTTTAGTGTTCACATTCAATCCCTTCTCCAGCAATATTGACACTAAAATTAAATTGCCCTCTTCGCATGCTCTGTGCAGTGCAAACATCTTCAAACAATTGATATCAATGCCTGTAGTTAGCACCTTGGTTTTCTTTGCAATGTTCTTCCTATGACGACAACAAGCTTAAATCCGGCAATGTCGTCACTACTCGTACGCCTAGCGCAACTTAAACTATCAGCGCTGCCGTTTTCTAAGCAAAATTGAGCGGGTGTGACAAATCTGCAGTCGAGGACATGTTACATAACTTTACAGCTAGAGACGATTTTGTTTCGCAAACAAATACCTACAGAATTTCGGTTCCTGTGACTACATTGTTATGGTACTGACGTAAATCCCTTGGGTTAACTTTAATCGCTTATTCACTGTAAAAGTTTCCCGATGACTTAAGGCGTTTGTGATTTATGTGAAAAGGCCTTTGATCACGGAACGTTTGTACTTTTCATTTGTGTAACTACCAAAAACATCATCCTCTTTGATTGTGTTTCATTTTCGTAAGACATTTTATGTAAGTATGTGCGAATTTAGGTAAATGAATTGATCACGTCTCTGTTGTTGTTTTTTGTTCAGCAACAAAAAACCTTTTCCTAAAGATCTTTTCTGGTCTCATCCAAAACTAACCTAAGATTTATATCCATAGAGGATGAAAAAAGCCTGCCATATCTTTCTCAAAAATTGCTGAAGATCATGAGAAAATTGCATGCGTTTTTAAGTCTCTCAACCTTAATGAATGCAAAATCATTGTAAACTTTTTAATAGGTGACTTTTGTTCTTACACTCGCTGATCTATTGTTAGTTCTAGTTTTAACTCGCCGACACTGCTTTTGAAAAGAGTCAAGCCTTTGGTTCCTTTCTCTTTGAACCTTACCGCCTTTAAAAGCTGAACAATTGAATGGACATTCATAACTTATCTCTAATGAATCCCTATAGAAACTTAATTCCTTTCTGCCTATTCAAAAACACCAATTCTCTTTACGTTTAGTACAATTTCCTCTCTACCATCGGCAAAACTCTTTATAAAGAGTTCTTGGTCCGTACATTATTTTTCCAAGATCGTTTATTCACTATCGGAAAAGGCTTCTCTGAGCTACCATACCATCAAAAGGCTGGCCCGCCCATTAGAGTGACAGGTATAGGCAATAATAACTGTGTCCTACAAAATACATACATTAAATTTAATTTATGCCCTGGGGTCGCTGGCCTTGCTCTCCACCATCCCTACACGTAGATTAGTTAGGGACGAAAAAGAACCCATACATTTTTCAAAAAGAGTGGGGGACATAAACCCCATCTTCATGGTCTATCGATCTGACTGGATGTTTATTGGTTCCTGGGAAACTGGGTCCGTCGCCAGTCATTGGTCGGAATCAATGGGCGACTGGGTGAGAGAAAAAATGGACTTAAGTGGAATGAAAGTACGCCTTCATGCCGGCATGCTGACGTCCGATTTTATCCTTCTAGTTTGCCCGCTATTCAGACTGACTTGCTGCAAGAGAGGAAAATTGGCACCGTTCGTATTTTCTTAATATTCTCCACACTGTTTTTTCTACATACGTTGTATTCTGTCAGTGATAGCAAGGCAGATAGTTTATGAGGATATAACTGCAGTAATAGTTAATAGGCCATTTTCTGAGTTGGTCCAAGCCTCTGTTTCAAAGCGAGGCTAAGTGCAAAGCCATTGATAAGAAAATGACTTTTCATTCTCATGCAAATAAAACTCGTTTTCACAAGGCTCGTTTTTAAAATGAGAGTTTTTGAAACTCGGAAATGGTCTATTGATAGAATTAAGGAGAAATTTGATTCTAGTCACCAGGTCACTAGCTACTTGTAGTTTTGTCAATGCATATGTCTTTATTTTGCGAGTATTTGTCACGTGTTATTTCTAGTATCATTTTTGTTTTTGTTTATTTGTTATTTGACTTTATCAAATTTTATACAGAAGTTAAAAAAGGAAAAAGAAATGTTAACTCTCTTGTTCCAGTCAGGTCCCTGTGTTCCAGTTAAAAACTTTCGTCAATTGTTATTTACGTTGCCACAAACGCTTTTCAAAACTTTACATACGTTTGCGGAAGTTAGTGAAATTCAGGATGAGTGTACAGGCAGTTTTTGAGATTTGTTTTAAACGGAGCCACTATTAAACTAACGTTTCTTTATCGTAATTGCCATTTTTGGAATTTTCACTACTATTCAATGACATTGCCCTTCCGATGACTAAAATCATCTCATCGTCTTCAGCCATTTCAATTGGTTTGAGAAAATCACTTGTTTCGGCTTCTACGTCAGCACCCGAGATAATAAGAAAAACCGCACAGCGGGTATGCCCATGAAACACCGTATAGTGAAGAGGAGTCCAGTCTTTGTTATCAGTGACGTCGACTTCAGCGCCGCACGAGAGAAGAAAATTGAGGCAGCGGTAGCTTCCATCTATTGCTGCGTGGTGAAGCAAAGTGACTCCAAATTCATCCTGGAGATTGAGGTCCAGGTTTTCACGGTCAATCAAGTTGCTTAGCTCCTCAACATCGTCTTGTGATATTGCCGAACACAAGAGAGAGTGACTAGAAAAGGATACTGTTCGAGAACGGCGTTTCCAAACCGAGGATTCTTGAGTATTATTTTCCTCGTCGCTGTTGCATTTAATCGCTTCTGATGGGCGGTCTCTTAAAAATGAAAATAGCGGGTGCCCTCTCGCCTTTAAAAGCTCTGAGTCTGATTGATCTGTGAGGGAAGAAAACACCAAAGAGTCACTCCCGCTTCGAAATCTCCTAACGGCTAAGTCCCTTTTAGTTTTCCCTATGAGAGCTTCTCTAGGAATTTCTTCTTGATACGTATCTAACGTAGGGTAAAAAGGTGACGTCTTGAGACTCGGAAAACCATGGTTATTTTCATTTCCAGTCTCCAAGTGATCTTCATCCTCGAATTCACCTGCTTCGCTTTCGTCAGTCTTGATCCGCACCACTGAGAACATAGGGTCGCTAATGCTTCTTCCCCGCGGAAGAAAAGACGATGCTAAAGAAGACGTGCTTTCATTATTTTCACTGAAGCTCCTTGAATGAAGGTTTAGGCTCACTCTTTTAACTTTGATATGCCCGCGCTCAATGCTCATGATAAACTCAGAATAAATTACAAAAGGAAGTTCTTGTTAATTAGTTTAGCATTCACCTAAGCCTTGGTTTAAACAATCTATTCATCGGGGACGGAAGGAGCTATAACCATGCGTAAAAGTGTAGTTTTTAGAATGATTTCGTCCCTTGAAGATTCGTTTTCCCAGGCCAAACCTAGGTGGGAATGACACAAGCATATTGTTTTAGAAGGATAACGGTTTGTTATAAGTACCAGACAACGGATTTGAGTCAAATTAATAAACGTGTATGTAAACATTTAGATTTAGAGCTGCTGATGATCGAAATGTATTGTTCCTGTAATTACACGCTTCTACTCAGTGGCGAAATACCAGTCACATTTTATTGATGAAGGACTTAGTAAATGTCCAAATTGCAAATTGCACAAAGTTTAGGCGAATGATACTAATCAACGATACTATGCATCCTATTAGCATAGCTGGTTTTTCACTTTAAAAGTCTTTTCGCAGCTGTCTTGATATTTAAGAGGTATTTATCGTCTGATAATCAAAGAATTCGTCTATTTTCATAGATTTTTTGGGGAACATTGTTTACCAATTATTTGCTCAACAAGCACATGTCACTTTCTGTGGGGCCGTTCGTTAAGCAGACGTCAAACAAGAGCTAGTCACTTCAATTAATTGACTAAAACTTGATTGCTTGAGAAAAGCAAGTTAATTGTACCCCGCGCCAATATTGCGAAAGATTGGCTCTGGAATAATCTCCCTGTTCAATCAAATTAAACTTTTGTTTTATTGATGAACAGGAATGCTGTTGATTAGAACTGACACTTTAATCTCGTACCCAGATCTCACTTGGCCGTGGGAGATCTGGGTACGAGATTACTGACACTTCTAAAGGGTCCATGAGAATTCAAATCATGTACTGTCCTCTTCTGTTTCGGTAGTTTTTAGAAAGAGAGACGCCAACGAATTAGCTCTAGTCTATGGGGCTTATTTTCTTTTTTTTTTTTTTACGGTTTTCTGATTAACCTATCAATGACTATCAATGCTAAGTATTGTGATTTATTTTGGTCTGGAAGGGGTCACAGTTTCAGAACATTATTTTTCAACATTCTTTCTACACCAACCTAAAAGTTTTTTTTTACTTCTTTCTGGTATTAAAAAAGTACATATAATAATTATTCAATCAATCAATCACTTTATTCAAAACAGTGATTTAATAATTTCACACCGCATTACACATTACTGCCCACTAACTTTATCATTTTGACGACTGGGGCAAGAAACAAGGAAACTGGTAACGATTCCACAAATTCAGCCCCAGTCCTCTCTCATTCAACCTGGTAGAAACAGCAGTTCGAGTTTTCGTTTACAGATTCGATACATACACAGGTGTTGCTGTGTTGTTTTCTGGGGTGGAAAGCTATGAACGAAAACGAAGGAATCGATTTTCGGAGACTAGAAAGGGAGCTAGCCTTAGCTGTTGAAGCGGATGCGAAGTACGATCGCGAAAATAGTGCAAAATTCCGTGCTGTCGAGCAGCGTGTTGGTAGTTACGAGGAGTTTCGAGATATTGTCAGTGCTGCACATTTGAAGCCTTTGGAGCGAAAAGACATAACAGGTTGGCTAAACTTATTTAATGAAATTCGCCACCAATATGTTTAGAATAATGAATCTTGCAAATCTAAATTTGATGGTAATTTAGGGCTGAAGGACCTTTATTGAGGTCTAAAATACGAACAGGCTTTCCCTTTTATACACATCTGCCACAAAGGTACATACATACATACATATATTTTTGATGAGGCAGGTCAGAGTCTGGCAGCCCAAACCACTTACAATATAATAATATTAAGACTTGTTGAAATCCATAAAGAGGGTTCATTAGGGAGTTTTATAAGAGTTTTTTTTTGCTTTTACAGGGGAACAGACTCGCAAACAACCTTGGAATCCACATGCTCAAGGAAATTCACAGACAACACCTGTTCATTGTGATGTGTCTCTGCCTACCACTGTGAAAACACCCCAAAGTGCTCATGAATTTTCAAAAGTATGGAGGCGTCAATGCAAGACAGAAAAGGAAAAATATGAACTCTTATTGAAAATTGGTGGCCAGGAACTTGGGAGAATTTTTAAGGCAGAGATAAGCATGGGATTTTTGGGAGAGTTTCTCTCAAGTTTGCTAAACTATTTAAACGTTAATGATGCGAAGGCAGTTTGTGAAATTCTGTTGCAATTGTCAAAAACAAACAGGTTTGATCTTTCTCTAAAATTCCTTGGTGAGGAGGAAAGAAAGATCACTTCAGAACTTATTAAAAGACTGGAAGAGGTTAATTTGGAAGATGACAGTGGAAACAAAGGCAAAGTGACAAAGAATGTTGAGATTTTACAGGAACTTAGAAAAATTTATGGTGTCCCTGCTGAGATAGCAAACTGAAAGCATCTTGTGAAATTGAAGGGGGTTGTAACAGCATAACAGGAGTAGATTGCACTCAAACAAAATATTTAATATTTTGTATTAGTAGTAGTGTTGAAGTAAAAAAGTTTATTCCATGGCCCCATGGTCCCAGTTTCTGTTCTGAAGTGTCCTGAAGTATTTTGCCTGGATGTATTTAGCAGTCACTGTCACATGACCTCAGAGCAGTCATGTGTTCTGTACTCAATTAAGGTGATTCCCTAGTAAAAGAACCCAACATAGATTGTAGATGAAACTTGGTACACTGATGTAACAAGTCAAGAAGATGATAAAAAGGTAATAAAAAGGGGGGGGGGGGGGGGGGGCTCACCGTGCTCGTTTTGATGTCACAATGCCAACAAATACGGCTATTTTGGACCCTTTGACAAAAACTGCGCGCAGCCCAAAACTAGACAAAAAGGAAAGAATTTTTCAATGATGCATGTGGTATCGCACAGAATTTGACTTTAATGTATTGTTTATCCACTTACGTACTAGAAAAATGCCTTTTAATGCCCTTGTTTTTACTTTACGCTCCAAAGTAGAATTAAATTGGACACGCGCTATTCGACACGTGATAGCTCAATTTGTACAATTTAGTTAAATTGCCAAAAAACTGAACATAGATTTGTGCCAATTTTTTTCTCACTGAAAGGAAGCACTGTCCTTATTAAAATCATGAAATAAAAAATGGGGGTCACCGTACTCGTTTTTGCAGTAGAGCTGCAGAAAGTGCACACCAAATGCATTTTCCTTGATTTTTGCGAGTGGACTGGGGCGAGTTTCAAAGTAGAATGTATGCGAAAGAGGGAAAAAAGTATTAAAAAATCTGTTTTTACAAAATTTACATCGAGATATCACATTTAGGACACAATGTGATAGAGAAAGCGTTTAAATGAAAATCAAAGTGAATAAGCACAAATTAAACATCCACTATCGAGGTTCTCCGTGAGGAAGTTGAACTCAGCAACACGCGTACTGCTTACGTTATGCACATTCCCACCACATTGAGTCTCACCTCGGCAAGAAACAACCGCAAGTAAAAATATTATTGCAATAGCATTTCTCTTCGGTCAACTTCATTTTAATAATGTTACTTCACATGCTCTTTTTTATGGAGGCCATCTTGTTATGCGCAGTGCAAAACCAGGGAATCACCTTAAATTATGCAGGCTCTTTGATTCAGCCAAAATATTTCCTTTCATACCAGTCTCCTTTACGAACTATGATGCATCCAAATAAGATATTTTTCCTCTGGGTTCATTCACACCAGAAATTTACAGATGAACTTTCCACAATAAGAATAAAATTTTCGAGGCCTGGATACATTAATCAATGCAGATGTCAAAGTAAGGACATAATGACAAAATATATTGAAGATCAGTTACAAAACAGCTTGAAGGTCTGCATTTTAGCAAGTTACACCATTGTGTCTGTTGAATTTTGTTACCTAAAAATACCCTACAACAAGAATAGTTTGTGACAGCTGTACTTAAGGTCATGGAAAAGTGAAAATAGACAGAGAAAACGTTGCAGAAAGTCCTGGAATTTCAAAAGCTGTAAAGAGTACAAAAGATGTTTCCACTGCCCAAAATGCAAGCAAAAGTACAGTACCACTTAGTATTTAATAGCTATTTATATTTATTTCTTGCTCAGTACAGACTAACACATACAGTTGAACCTCCACTAATGGCCATCTCTCTACAATGGCCATTTTTTTTTGGCGGACAATCCACACATTGACTCTTGTTTAAACCTCTCTACAACGGCCACTTTCTTCTGCCCCTAGGAGTCCATTGTGGAGAGGTTCAACTGTACTAACACCATTACTGCCCTGCTACTCTGCTTATTATCAAAGCTTTAAAACAAGACTCCACTGTACATTTCTGGTGACCAACACAGCCAAACAGAAACTGTAATTCTACCCTTGTATTTTAAATGGTTTCATTCTCTAAGAGTTCCATGGTAGTTTAACAGCTCACTGCATACTACATATGAAACACCACAGTGACACTAAGCTCTCACTGAAAAACAAAAAAAAACATGTACAACACCAAAACTATTAAACATTACATTACTTTTACCCTTTAAATTATCATCTTTTCACCAAGCATTTCTTAAATACAACCTAAATTACATTATCTGTGTTCTAACTATAAAGTATACTAAAACAGTTTTATTTTATATCATGATGCACAATTCATGACAGGATGGTTTCTCGACAAATAGTTTGCCAAATATTTAAAACAACCCTTGCCCCTTAAAATAACCTCTTAAAACTATTAGCATACTGACAATATTATTGTCAGTCAGGAAAGTATGGTAGGGGTGACTTACTGATGGGCTGATACTACCAGAGTCACTTAAGTTAGTTTCCCTGAAATGTGCATTCTTGAATAGCCCTCGTGACTATTTCAAGCACCCCATTTAGTCTTGCGACATTCCCTTCCTTTAAGCAGGCATAGAACAGAACTGAGAAACGCTCAATGCTGCAATTCACCTGAAATATTATTAGCACTTCATAATAAGGTGTTTTCAAAATGACAGAGGAACAAATACTTTTTATATCTGTTAAATGGTAATCAATTCCGGCCTGTCATGAGATTGCAATTACATGGTCTTTCTAAGAAGAATTTGAGATGACTTAACACAATAGCAAATTGTCTTTGGGTCTATCTGGAGATCAGTTTCAAAGTTGTACTGTCCCATTAAAAAATGTCACTTCATAAATTAACAGAATACTACTATTTTTACTAATTACAAGTACATTCCATTGATTAGATAATCTGCATCATCAGTAGCAAATGCTCGTCTCTTCAATTTGCTCTTTACAATTCTGAGTCTCAGAGCAACAGCGAAGAGAAGCAGAATGGCTAATATGAGGAAAATAGCAAGAGGAAGCACAGCCTTGTTCTCGATAATCTTTAGATGTTGTGTTTCTATGACAACGACATCTGAAACATTCTTGTTCTGCAATGGTACTTCAAGTCTTGGATGAGGGTTTGTGGGAACAACAGCTTCTGAATGAAAAAGAGAAAGAGATTAACTTCTATTCATTTTTTATTAAAGTAGCCATTTGATAAAATCAAGCTGCTAGTATTGTGTCGTCCACTGTTTCTAGTGGTCAGGTTAAAGGGGATATGAAAGGACCAACACAGCTGTTTTCAAATCCCTGGGGACCTAGACACCAGAGATGTGATCTACCTCTAGATCTGGATATTAATGGAAGACTGAAAGAAAGAGGACCGTGTGATTTCAGCTTAAAGTTATAAGTTTTAAAGGATATTAAATTTTTTTATTAT
Organism: Porites divaricata; assembly: GCA_038088405.1. Lineage (NCBI taxonomy): Eukaryota > Metazoa > Cnidaria > Anthozoa > Scleractinia > Poritidae > Porites > Porites divaricata. Next base: position 794,078 of record JBBMOI010000011.1, read on the forward strand.
GCATCATAATTAACCACGGACAAGGATAAGCACAGTCGGTCAGTGTAAGCCTATCTCTGAGAGAGGTTCTAAGTTCCATTCGTAGAACTAGGTGGGACCTCAAATCCTTGTTTCCACTTTTTTCCTTTCTGTGTAGCTTTAACCTATTTGCCCTTGGAACTTTTGCCAAAAAATGCATTTCGAAGCTAGTGGAGGCCTTCTGATCCAGATGCAAAATATTAGCTTGCAAAGTTTGGGCATGTGCAGAAAGCAAAACTTTGAGATTAGTTTGTGGGTTTAAAGGTGACACAGCAGTCTTGACTTTTACTTTTCCTGCCTCATTTTTTTTTTCTTTTGCTGGGCATTTAGTAAGCTTAATTTTGGTGGGGAACGTTTTTAGGAAAGCTTTTAGGATCTTAGAATTAGATGAAAGGAAAGGTAGGCTGGTTGTGAAAGTTGTGAAACAACATTTTCATGGAAATTTTCATGCTAATGTAACAAGGTTTTTTGCATTTTTGACCAGTGTCCTTGAATGAATTGAGCTCATTCTGGTATGGTTTTAAAGACCTCTTCACTCTGCACAAGTTAGCAGACAAAGTTGTCCTTGACCATTAAAACTGATGACATCACAAGCGATAGAAGGGACATGTATCCATATGGGTGGTTAAGGGCGGCTCAGGGATGAATGGTTTTATTAGCTTTAAAGACCTATGGCACAGAGAACTAATGGAGATGGGGGGGGGGGGGGGGAGGGGTAAAATGAGTGCACTGTAGGCCTCAGGTTTGTCAGTAATATTACAGTAACAAGTTACTGTTGTAAGATAAGGACCTTTACCTAAATACCATTATTATAAAATAGGGAATCTGCACTTACTATGGGTGTTGCCACCTTTATGGGGCTTCGGTTTTGGTTTCTTGGTCTTTACAGTTGTCTTGCGTGGCTCTGTTTTCACAGTTGTCTTTGTAGTTGTTATTCTTTTTGTGGTAGGACTCTGGGTTGTGATATGTTTTGGTGTTGACTCCTCATTCACTGGAATTGTGTAAGGAAAGTTGGGATTGTTGTCAACAAATTCTCTCCAGTGATGAAAGGTTGCTGGGGCATTGGTCTTCGGTTCTGGATGTTGCTCTGTCGGCGTGAGTTCTTCAAGTTTCATCTCCAGTTCAGCGTCTGTATCTTTTTCTGTTGGTGGTTGTACTTTTGTTTTTTCAGTGACTTTCATCACTTCCACGACCACAGGTTTTCTTGTTTTAACCCTCACTTGTTCTGTGGGTGTTTCAAGGTTTTTCACAACCTCTTGATAGACCGGACTTTCTGTCTTCTTGACATGATCTCTCGATTTTTCAAACTCCTTAAGACTGGCATGATCATGCACTTTTTTGCTTTCTGATTTTGTGTTCCATGAGCTATGTAGATCTTTGTGTTCTTCACTTTCTTGGTTGTCTTTCACTGGGTGTTGATTCTTTTTGGGAGCTTTGTAAGGTTCAGATCCTAAATCCTCCTCCTCACTTTCATCTATTGAGTTAAGTAATAAAAATAAACTCTCTAAGGATGATGTCTTCAACATTATATCATTTTCAAATCACCATGGAGTTATGCTGACAGGATCCATGAAATAAAATAATGTCATATATCTTCTCAATAAATGCTCTGGAAATTAATTTAAATTTGGTCTTGTGGAGCTGGCTTTCTTTGAATTTGCAACTATGTTTGGGCTTGCTGGAAGAAAAGTTATTTAGGCCTTTTTCTTGACAGCCAGGTATCTTCCCTTTAAACCGCAAGTTTGTCATATCACAAAGAAACATTTGAGAGGTTTATTTAAGATTTTTACATCCTCGGAGACCCAGAAGCCAGAATGGCAACGACCGTTTGGAACGGGTCTGGTAAGACATTGTCCCCAGGGGCTCTTCTCGCCGTTCTTTACTTTTCTTCGTGCCATATATTTTTCCGCCCGTTTAGACTTTTCCTCGTCCCCACTATCTGCCCCTGGGTCTCCAAGGATGAGATTTTTACAACCAGGCATTTTGTCCAAACTGTAGCTTAATAGCCTACATTTCATGATACCACCGCTTGTTTCCCCTTAAAATGAGTAACATCTGACAAATGTTTGCAGAAATTCCATACTGATGACACATCACTACCAAGATCTGGGTAATGCTTCTGTTGGTCATGCCGCACAGAACATTTGCTTCAATTAATCAAAGTACTACCAAGATCTGGGTCGTGACACATCATCAGGAATTTCTGCACTTATTTCTCCGACATCACTTTACAGGGAAACCAGTGATCAATGACATAGTGAAATGTTGACTGCCTTCTCAGGATAGTTGCTTAATGGCTCCAGATATTTTTAGAATTCAGACAAAACATGTGATATTATTTCCTGATTTCACTCATCACCATAAGATGACAAATGCAAATTATTACATCGAAGAAACCATTCTGGCCTTGTTCTGTTTTTCTCTGATTTTACCTTTCCTTGCAACCTGCATTTGTGATACTTTGTGCATCAATTTCATATTTGGTACAAAATTTATTTTCCTTGTTTCCAAACTCACTTACATATTATCATATCAGTGCTAAAAAATAACTTGTGCATCCAGCCTTCCACAAACCAGACCCACTCTTGTACCAGCAATACAATTTCTGGTTACTTTTGCTAAAAAATCAATTTTAAAAGTTTTCCTTTGTATCTCATTGTGCAGAGGCTTTGAAATTAATTTTGGAGAACAAAAATAAGGCGCTAATGGCAGAATAAATAAGAATACTCTGGCACAAAACAGAAAATCGTGACAAGTTTAAGTAGGCTCCTTTTATGAAAGAAATTCAAACAAACAAATAGTTCACTTGGGCTTGCTTAAAAATATGGCCGGAACAATATTTCTCGAAGCCTGTTTTTTAAAAAATAAGCCCACAGAGAAACATGATCCCACTTTGGGAACTTTGGAAGAAGGAAGTAGGGTTATGAGGAGAAGGAAGCGAAAATTTTGTCAAAATTTCCCTTACTAAACAAATTCATTGCAGATTTAGGGGACAAAATTATGTACAAAACCATTGCTTCTACAAATACGATCGCTTGCACTGTGTTATTATCACGATAGTGAGTGATAATCAAGTTTTGCAAACTTCTACATCCTTGTTCAAATTCCCCTGTTTCTAAAAACCTTTATAGATTCCAGATTTAACCCAAAAGGGAATGAGTTGCCTTATGATTTTGATGGTAAACTGCTTAAAATCAAGATTACCTTTTTGCGTTGGTTGTTGTTGTGTTTTCCAAGATGGTTTGTTCACGTTCACCGAAGGCTTTTTGTACTCATTATCATTATCGCTGTCTAAGCCAGATAGTTCCTCATCAGGTCTTTCATAACTTATTGTAGCATAATGTTCGTGTTCTTCGAAGAAACACCTACTAGGAACACCGCAGTGAAACATGTAACAAATTTTCTCAACTTGCATGATGTAGAATTCATGTGAAGAATTTTTGTACTGCATCTGTGCTAAATCGCAGTATTTTCTGTCACAGCACAGCTGGTGACATTCCCGAGCATCGTAAACGGATGTGTGTTTCAGAAATGTTGCTCCATTATCCACAGACTGTTTTGCTTTTATAATCTGTCCCTTCTGTACATGAATATTATACGGGCACTGGTAAGCTTCATCGACAGCGGAAACGCAATACAATAAGAAAGCCACTAAAATGCTCGACAGAAACACGCGATGGAACCCAGTCGAATGCATCTTGCTCGAGTAACGAGCTGGCTTTCTCACGAAAAACCTATTTGTGATTTCTAGGCTTCAAAAATGGTCTCAAGGCTTAAATTAATTCTTCGTTAAATACCCCAGCGACACAACAACATGGATGCCGTAGATATTCCAACGTCATCTTGGTGCCCAATAGCGCATGCCTTGAATAAAATTATCGTCCCCCTCCTCCTCTGCAACGCCCCAGACCCCCACAAGATATTTTTGATGTTGTTCTCTTTTTACCCAGGAGTGTTGGTTTTTTATTTACCCACCATTTTATGCCCTCTGTTATAATATCAAGTGTGTTTGTGGCTTGAGGAAGTGTCTGCAATGTCGGGTGGGCTAAAAATGTTCATTTCCCACGCCGCTGAGCCCGTGATCGAAAGCCGAGCGAAAGATCTTCAAGCAATAAGCTTAAAGATATGGGAAAAACCCGAGTTGGGCTACGAAGAGCATTTCGCCCATGGAATTTTGAGCGACTTTTTTATGGAACAGGGCTTTGATGTAACGAAACACTACACTTTACCGACGGCGTTTAGAGCGGAGTTCGGTGACAAAGACTCAGGCCCAACAGTTGCTGTGCTTTGCGAATACGACGCATTGCCCGGAGTAGGTCACGGATGCGGCCACAACTTGATCGCCATTGCTGGTGTTGCTGTGGCCTTAGGGTTAAAGTCCGCCATAGAAGCAGGGCTTAACGCTAGAGTGGTTGCTATGGGAACGCCTGCGGAAGAAGGAGGCGGGGGAAAAATTCAAATGATCAACCACGGTTGCTTTAAAGACGTGGATTTTTGCGTAATGCTACACCCTGCTCCATTTAATGTTGCTTTTTATGTCTCTCAAGCTCTTGAAAAAGTTGAAGTTGTCTACAAGGGACACGCTGCTCATGCTGCGGCATTCCCTTGGGAGGGTTGCAATGCACTTGATGCTGCTGTCATGGCTTACAGTTCCATAAGCATGCTGCGACAACAGATGAAACCAACCTGGCGAGTTCATGGTGTCATCACTGACGGTGGAGTAAAGCCTAACATCATACCTGAACAGTCAAAACTAGACTTTTGGGTGCGTACCGTTAAAAACAAGGAATGTGCTGTTCTCAAGTCTAAAGTTCATGCATGCTTTGAGGCAGCTGCTAAGGCTACTAGCTGTACAGTAGACGTTCAGTGGGATAGTACTCCCCATGCTGGGGTGCTGTCGAACACCAAACTTGCATTACTGTATCAGAAATATGCTGAAAGAATGGGCATGGTGTTTCCATCACAGGCAGAACAAGAGAGTATCGTAGATGGGTCCACTGACTTTGGAAATGTTTCTATGATAGTTCCTGGGTTACATCCATTGTACTGCGTAAAAAAGTCTGTTCCTTACCACTCACATGCCTTCCGAGAGGTATCAGGTACACAGGGTGCCCATGATCAAACCATCCTTGCTGCTAAAGCCCTGTGCTTTGCAGCTATTGAAGTCCTAAGTGAATCTTCTTTACTGAAACAAGTTAAAGAAGAATTTTCCCAAACTGTTGAAGACGCATAGGCAATAATCTTGTTGTGGGTGTTTCTGGTGTTGCAGAAACTACTGTTCATTAGTGCAGACCATTAAAAAAGAGAAGGAGGCTTCACTATGTCTACATTTTTCTTGACTTGTATGCACTTGTATGCGGGGGGAAATCTCTATTCCTCATAAGCTCGGCTTCTCGTAGATTTCCTTGCCACAGTCAGTCCTCCCAAGTAATGAACAAATTTCAAATTTAATGTTAATTAACCTATTTATTATCGTTTTTATTTCGCTTGTAATTCATTGTGTGTGGCAAAATAATAAAATAAAATAAATAGATAAAAATTTTTTCTGCCTGTTTCTGTTGTATTTTTTCATTAATTTTTATATCTAGATTGCCCACCCTCTTCCCTTTTGCTATTGGTCCATCCCTTAGTTATTTTCTTGAGGTATGGGAATCATCCGTGTCTTTTTAGTCTTTTGATTTATGTTGTCGATGAACACACCATCTGTAACCCCACTTGAAAATAAGAATGAGGGAAAAAGCACTGTTGCATTGTTTACTGATGGAAATCTTTAACCAGTGTGGCAGCAAAACCTGCAGGGCTGATACAAGTTTGTCACTGGTTTTCGGGAAGAGCACTACCTGAATAAAATATTAAGTAGGTAATTTTTATGCAACACTTAAATTTGCAAGTGAGCAGAAGCTTCTATATATTCACAAAGGTTGGCAATTCATGTCTCAAGCGGCCAAGATGCTATTTAATAAATTAGAACTTTCAATAATATTTATTACAACTTGCTGATTAACATAATCCTCCCATATAATGTTCTTACACAAGGCACAATATTATTACTTGCTACAAATCAGATGTACGTCTGTGGTTTTATTAAGGGTAAAGACAAAGATGTTTTGCTACAGTCAGCTAAAAATAGACTTCAAACTCTCTATCACCAAGCATCACAAAGTCCAGATAGTATCAGTGTGTTGACAAAGTGTATTAGGGAAGTAAATTACAGGGTCCGGTTGTAAAACAAAAAACCAAAACACAACGTTTTGATTGTATTTTGGTTCTGAACCCTGGAAAACGAGTGAATTCCAGCTTTATTTAAGGAAGTGGTGTAACTTAACCTGTCAAAGTTTTAACCAACAAATTCCATTCATTCTCAGCTTGCTCTCAGGCAAAAAAATTGGTGGCCTACACTTGAAACACATAGATATTTTCTTTCTTTAGTTGAATGCTTTAAGATCGATTTTGTCATGAACAAACTTAACTTTGACGACCTTTTTGAATTTACCAAGTGCAATTCAACCTGCACTAACCATCCATTTAAACTATATGTTAAGCCAGCGAAGTGTAATCCACATAAATATTCTTTTCCTATCCGAATCGTACGGGACTGGAATGGTCTACCAAGATCTATTGTTAAGGCTGGGAGCCTGAGTCATTTTAAGAGTGTGCTGAAGCACTTCCTAAATATCCATTACTTGTTTGTTTTGTTCATGTACAATGTATTGATATTATTGATCATTAGACTAAGTGATCCAATTTATTTCTTGAAAATAGTTTTTAAATGTCCATTTTATATTCTACATAAATCTGTTTTTATATTTTATTTAGGGAAACATCATAGGGTCAACCTTCAGTTTACCTTTTCAAGATGTTTTATAATTTTTAGTTCATCATCTTGAATAAATATGTTATGTTATGACAGGTGGCATTCTGCTGGTTTGATTAAAAGTCATAAACTTTTTTTGTTATTGTGATTTTTAATATTATTGTTGTTGATAAGAAGACAGAGAAATAAGACAACTAGTTTCAAATAACATTTTTAAATACAGTTTTCTCCTGGTTTGCTAATACTGGCAATTAGTACATATGCTCTTGGGTGAAAGGTAAAAAAACGTATAGGTGCACGCAAGCCAAAGGCCCAGATAACCAGAGCTTATCCCAGTTTCTTTAGCATGAAGCATGCTTAGGAGCATTGCTACTCCCCACCCCCTGGACGGAATCGCAGGGTTACCCCTAGCAGTATGTTGCCAGTACCCAGTTATACGCCAGGGTGAGGAGAGATAAAATGGAGTAAAGTTCCTGGCCTAAAAAACAATGCAATGGGCAAAGCTTGAATTCAGACCTCCAAGTCTGGAGTTTGAGGTGTTGAATGGTCGGTGACACACACCTCCACAAAAGTGAAAGACTGTCCTCAGAATCTCACAGTTGTCCTGAATTCTTTGCACTTTGACCAACTATTCACATTTCTGTCAATGTTTCAGCTATTGCCATTGACATCAGCTTCCAGGAGGGGTTTACATTCTAATTAATGCTTATAAATAATATAATACTGATTACTTTACAGAAAGTGTTTTTCTTTTCAAGGCAAATAATATCTACTTCTGTCAAATAAAGTGAGATTCATGTGTGGATACAACACCTCAAAAATCTGTAAAAAAATTCAAAACCAAAATATTGTTACCCGACACCTTGTATTTGGTATCAACAAGCAAAATGGGCGCTATTAACCCTTTAAGTCCCAATAGTGTCCAAGATCAATTTTCTCCTTACAATTATCCATACACTATAAAGAGATAAGTTATGAGAATCAATAAAATGATCACCCGAGAGAAAATACTTTGATCTTTGAACAAATTCTCTCAACTAATTCTTTAAGGAAATGTATGGAGATCATTTTGGAGAATTTGTATGTGGATACTGGGGCTTAAAGGGTTAATAATGACGTTCTCAAAATAGTTTCAAGTCTTTTTTCAAAATTCTGAGACCAATCAGAGCTGCTCCTACTCCAGCTAATAATGAAGTAGTCAGTGCTGCCTTCTTTACTACCTGAAACAAAAAGTAAACATTAATATTATTATCAAGAAACAATGACAAAAGTCCATTGAATTAATAGATAAATACATTATAGGATACCCATGATAGATTTAGCTCATTCTAAGTTGATGATGGCATGGAAAGCAGGAAAGAAAAGACAAATTTAATATGAAGAATCCTAAAGGAAATGAACTGTGGGGATAAACACATTTGACAATGTTTAATTTAAAGATGGTTGCAGTTTTAATTGTACTCTAAAAATGTGGGGCAAGTCTGTTTAAAAACTGAAGGCTGGGATAGGAAAAAATAGCAATAATGCTGTTGGACAAACAAGATCCCTTAAGCTCCCTCATGGCCTAATGCACCATGATGATGATGTTAAATTTTCACACACGATTCCTAGAAAGACCAGGTAAAAGTGATATGATTTCATGTATAAAAAGATTGATGACGATGATGATGATGATGATGATGATGATGATGTGTTGAAAAAGCTGCCTCATGGCTCAGTTCTCCCTCACCGAGTTGGGAGAGCTTATTCGTAGGCTAGAGAAAAATAAATTAGGACTACGGTATGTTTTTCACACACACCTCATCTTGCCAGTGTGATCTTTCAACTACTGTGTGGTAAGGTACCTGAGTAAATGAAACCTGAAGACAACATAAACAAAGGCAAGCAGTGAGTTAAAAGACAGCAATAAAATAGAAGCAAATGTTAAACATTGTTCAAAGACCCAGTGGAAAATGATTGCTAGTATCTCTTCCCCAGTCCTAGTAGGCTTGATATACACCACTCTCTTGGGTCCTAAGTTCAATTCCCAAACAGTGAGAGGTAATCAAACCCTAGCTCTATTTCACAGTTCTCATGGGTTTATTTCAATTAATTTATTTTGCACTCTCTCTCATACGACTAACCTTTTCCATTCCTAGTTAGTACAGGGGAACTTCGATTTAATGAAGGGCCAAGGGACTGACAAAATTTGATTGTTATAATGAGGTTTCATTGTATCGTGGTTCTTTTTCATATATCTTACTGTTACTGGCCTTGGGTAAAGAAAATCACTCGGTAAATCAAGGACTTTATAATATATAGGTTTGTTAAAACAAGGTTCCACTGAACATTTATTTTTACCTTGTCTCTACCACATCCCCAACTCTTTTTTAGTTTGTAAGTCCCTTTTCCAGACCTGCAATTTCATTTTCCACAAGCTTCCTCTTCTGTTTTGCTTGTTACAACTACTCTAGATCCCAGAACAGCCTACCCAATCACATCCTGTACATGTATTGCACTTACCATGGTGTAAAGAGGTATAAATGTCCTGGGCATAACCCAGTTAAGAAAGTTAAACAACTTCTTCTTCATGAGAAAAACTGGTGAAGTCACCAAAGATCTCATCTGTGCCAAGAAAAGGAAAATACCACAGTTATTGTGATATTATTTTCATTATTACAGAATACACTACCTTTAATTAATAATATGTAACAATAAATTTTATTTGTCACTCCAATAAAATGGCTTTTCAGTAACAATTACAGCTGTAAAAACTATAAATAGATAAAAACTATCCTGGTTAGTAAAAGAAGAGCCTAACTGTAAAAGGTTCTATGAAACTAAATAATAATTCTCCCTGTCAAGCAACTGGCAACCAATGGAGTTGCTTTAATGTGGAGGTGATGTGGTCAAATTTTCTTACCCTGAGGGTAACTCTAGCAGCAAAACTTTGCACTTTCTGAAGTCAGTTATATTTTTTACCATTTACCATTAAATTACAGGTGGTCTTTCAAGTCAAAGTTCAAGAAAGATACCAAAAAGCAAATGGTACAATGTACAAGTTACAAACTGCATGATGAGAGGTCTCTTTGAATGGTCGCCTCAACAAAGGCTTTTTCTCATGAACTCATTAGCAAACAACTTCACAGTGTCTTCATAATGAACCAGTTTTACTCACCTCAATGTAGTTGTACATTGCTAAATCACACATGGCCTCAACATCCTTGTTCCTTGTTCTGGTGTATTCTGCTAGAGCCGTTGCTGTACATGTAGTAAGAGACAAAAAGAAAATGTAAATTTCAACCAACTATCGCAAGAGTTCCTCAACATGAGTTTTTGATTTAATCAACCAGGCACAAGTTGCTCAAAATGTGAAGAGCATTAATCCACCAAATAAATCCCTATCCACTGGATAACACAAAGACTGATGTATGAATGTGAGACAGGAGGTGCACATCATCATCATAATGATAATATATTGCTAATTATTATTGCCATACAGTATACCGTACATGTAGTTTGTCAGTTAAGGTGGATTGTCTATGCATTTAAAATTTAAAAACTTATGCATGTGAGAATAACAAACCAAGGAAATCCACCCTTAGATACACTATACAGGTAGTTAATACCAACATGCAGTGTTCTCCCTAAATTTTAGCTCAGCAGGTCAAGGACCATTCTTGACCAGTAAGGCCAAAACTAAGCACGCCTCAAAACAAGGGTCAATTTAGCAACACAAGTCGCGGAAGTCACAAACTTTTCCTATTGGTCAAGAAAGTCTAGAATTGGGACAGAAGCCCAAGGAAATATTGTTAGCCTGCAGAGCTTCAAAAAGCACCAGTCAGCATTTAAATAAAGTAATCAGAGACAATAGCTGTGTATACTTTATGTTTTTCGTATTTACTTCCTTTTTTGTGAGGATCGGCTTGGATCATAACTTGCGTTTTTTGAAACAACTTATTTACATTTAGAAACACTTCAAGCAGGCAGTAAATTTTATAGGTTGCCGCCTGATAAGGTGAACACTGAACATGAAGTTGGGTGCATGAGTTCTGACTGAATGAAAGTAAAGTGATGTCAGTTCACTTACCAAAATCATTGTTGTGTTTCTCTAGAAGCCCATCAAGAACCAAACAATCTTCAAATGCCTGAGAAAAAAACAGGGAAAATCAGAAAATGGGAAAACAAGATTTAAATTTAAACCCTATCCATGCACAGCTCTCAGGTGTGTATTCACCAATAAATGATCACATCCAGATTTATTTAATCTTTAATTCTATACTTTCCCTGGTGATTCAATATGATATAAATAAAATTGTGACTTAGTAATCAAAACTTTTTGTTTAACAATCCAGATCCAATCCAGAGCCAATCCAGATCCAATCGCATCCAGATTTTTAATCAACCTTTAACTCTTCACTTTCCCTGGTGATTCAATATGATATGAACAAAATTTTGACTTAGTAATCAAAACTTTTTGTTAAAATAAGAAAATGGAAAATATCATGCATATCATGAATACTACATGAATACAGAATTCATTCACTCACGTACTTGCTCATTCATTCATTCATTCATTCACATTTCTTTGTTTCTAAATTGCACAAACGAACTGTACATACACAATTTGTTCCTTGGCCATAGAAAGGAACCATGGCATGAGCAGCGTCACCAATGAGCAAAACTTTGTCAGAAACATGATATGGTTTACACTGAGGAAAAAAAAACCAATCTATTATTAGTTACATTAATAATGAAGTAATAAGATGTAAAACAGTTGAGTAATATACTAACATTACATACTTAGGGGAGGGCAGGAAGAGGGTATCTGACTTTGCTGCCTTTGATTTTGTTTGCACGAGGATTAACAAAACAAAGAACCATTTTCACATTGAAGCCAGCACTAATAGCTTTGGTTTAAATAGGAGGCTAAAAAGCCAACACAGAAATGGCCTATTGCAATGCAGGGGTGGATCCAGGTGCACCACTAAGGAATGGTGTGACTGACTAGTGACGTAAAAAATTCTAATACAGAATACCAGTTATATTAAAAAGCTGCAGGTCTTGTCAGGGGGTGTACATCCCCTGCCCCCCCCCCCCCCAGATCCACCCCTATATACAGGTATTCTTAATTTGCATATCAGTATCTATGGTACCTTCACTGATACCATAGGGCCAGTTGGATTTCTGAAGAATTCCTCCACCAGCTTTTCTCTAACAAAATCAAACCAAATGCACGAGTGAAATACAGTAAAATCCTTTTTTTATGGAGTTTATAAGTAACTGAGTGCTCAAAAGTGCATAAGCAAAACAAAAATTGATTGCTTTAATAGAAATGCTGCAGGGAAAAAAATTTAGTACACCGACAATATTATTGTTTGTCCAGGAAACAATAATGACTACAATCTGTTCAAAAGGACAATAACTATAGCCCTTTTAAAGTTCACAAACTGATAATTTTGTTTTAAGGAATATTGTTCTAGTCTTATTTTGAGGGGGATGAATGGGGTGATGTGGTTTTCTACAAGCTATTTTAATGGCTTGTAGAACAGACTGAAAATAACCAGATAGACAGACAGTGTGATCTTGTGAAGCAAAAAAACAGTTACACTGTATTCTTGTGGATGTGGACGTTACAGTAAGAAGAATATCACTCTCTTACTCTCCAATTAAGGCCAGGAAATCAGGGAATTCTCTTTGAAAAAATTCCAATACATCTTCCTGCAAAGCATAATATTCATCAGAAATAATTCTAATTCAGTGATCTTATGAACCCTGTTTTCTCAGTCCTGATACTGTAATCTATGAACCAAGTTTGTCCCCATTGATTTAATTATGGCTTGCGTACTTCCCACTTGGGCCATAAACCAACAGAGAAAGAAAACAGAGGATAGTAATTTATGGTGTAACAACAGGGAAAAGGAGGTTCAGTAAGATATCCATTGGATGTAAAGGAAAGAAAATTTTCAAATTAAATAGGCGGTACAGTAGAATCCAGCCCATGAAATTGACTAACAACAGCACACAGTCATGAAACTAACCAACTGAGCCATACAATAATAAAACATTAAAAATAACAATACACGTCAAGAATACCGTACCCTTGTTTTTAACAGGTCAAACTGGCCAAATGGTAGAAACAATGTACAGGTAAATGACTTGTCCTTAAAAAGAAAACAACAACAAAACTATTTTAGTTAAGTAGTAAAGTAACATCTTATTTCTCTTGTGATCATATTTTCATGAGTGGGAATGGTAAGCAACTAATTTGACAAACGACACTTTGGCAGGGTCACATTTTAGCAAATATGATTTAAAACAGTGGTGAGATCCATTAACACTTCATTCCAGCTGACCAAGAGCTTCAGTGACTCCTGCACTTTTCCATATCTTCTGTAAAAGAAACTTGTATTAAGTGGACATCTCCACTAGTGAGTTAATGCATGCAGGTTTCACTATAATCTGCATACAACAACAACTGCCACACTTCAAGGAAGATAGTAAGTACATGTACCTGATTTGGTAAAGCTATTAACATAAACGTCTGTCTTGGCCATATGTGTAAATAATTCACCGCCATAGCAAACTACAATTGAAATAAATAAAAAAATAAATAAAAAATTTATTACAAAATTATCACATAAACACGCACAGGTTAACTTGTTTTTGTTATTAAATAAATATATTCAGCCTATGCCAAGCCTTAGGTCCTAACGAGGAAATTTTTAGATAAACTAACCCACCCTTTTATTGGTGTCAAGATCATCCAGCAGTTTATGTACAAAGAAAGAATTTGTATGGTTACAAAAAGAAATTCTAAAATACACCATAATATCTTATTATTATAAAATATTATTATACAAGGGTTGTTGTTTAAAAGAGTAATTTCCAAACCTCTCCATCTTCGGTAGGAGAAAGGCAAAGTTCTTTATAACCATGAGGAATGTACTCTTGGCTAAAATCAAACCTAAATTACGAAAAAATCAGAAACTTTAAGCTGAGTGTAAAGCAATTTTTTTACAAAAGTTGAAACAATAAGAATAAGCTATACCTCATATTATTTCTGAAACTAAAAATCAACAAAATGCATAAATAAAACACACCTTTGTATGAGGTAAGGAAAGGAAAATAGGGATAACACAAGAACTAATCTGGTGTGTGACATTATGAGGTCTTTGCAAGATTTTAACAGTGTGATACTATGGATTCACCAAAGAATAGTTGTTAATGGTATTCTTTCTCCCTTGTTGGTAAATGGCAATAGCTACAACTAGTTACCAGGGACTGGATATTTCATGGTGATTATTAATGGGTCTCAAGCATTTGACTGCCCTACAGCTATACCTTGGCCTTTTCATCAGCTCTCTTCGCACAGCGGAGTACGCTCCATCACTTCCGATGATGTGGTCTGCATCAACCTCAAGTATCTGCTCATTATTTCCAAGGCTAGTGAAAGACAAAAATTGACAGGGTTACTGAGGATGTTTCAAATATAACTAAGCAAAAGCATTAACTTTTTATATGAAATAACAGAGCCTATTATAGCTTATCATAAACAAACAATATTTTTTAGAAACATACCACTTGAATGTGAGATGGCCTTTCTCTGGATCAACAGCAACAAGTTTGTGCTCAAAGTGGAGGCCAACATGGCGATAAGACTCTGAGACTAATAGAAAAGAAAATCAGTCATTTGTCAGTCATACATCAGTCACACATTGTCTAAGAGCAGAGGGGGTGGGGTGAAAGTTCAGGGACTTGTCTCCTCTCAGGGGTGGAATGAGTGGGTAGACTCCTCCCCCAGGGGTACTAGGGTGAGACTGGGGATGGACGTTACTGTCATTAGTGATAGGTAAAGGTGGAAAGCAAACTAATTAATGTACATGCCAGCCTTTCGCACTACAAGTTACTTATATATCTATCTAGGGTTAAGAAAGAAATTTACATATAGAAAACTGGTAGATACTGTGCAATGCAAATGATCGATTGATTTTCACAAAGTTTATCAAAATGTACATTGAAAAGGTATGAGAATCCAGACGTTTCGAGGGTACTCCCTCTTCATTAGTGCTTTCAAAATGTCTGGATTTTCGTACCTTTTCAATGCACACTTTGACATACCTATGTATAAGTAGCAGAAACAGACAGATACAGTAGGAGAGTCCTAACACTTACCAGACAGAAGATCTTTATTCAGCTTCTGCCTCTCAACTGATAAGAGATACTGTTAAAACAATAATACAGTTAAAGAAATGGATTAATGGAATTACAGCTACAAATAAAAGTCATAAATTTATCAAAAAAAAAAAAATGTTGTAATGTGTTATTTTGGGTATTAGAAGTAATACAGACTACAGCAACAATGCTATCTCCAGAAAAGGAAAGAAACTAAGAAAGGCCAGTAAATATGCACATACAATATCTCCAAACTGATCTCTATACATTTCCTTTAAGAATGAGTTGAGAGAATTTGATAAAAGATCAAATCAATTTTTCTTTGCTGATCATTTTATTAAGTCTCATAACCTTTCTTCTTGATTGTCTATGGATATTTTTAGGAGAAGATTGATGTTTGTCACTATTGGCACTTAAAGGGTTAATGGGGTGTCTGTGTTAAGTGGGTTGAATTTAGAGAAAATGTAAGCAAACTGTCTGTAATAATGAGGTATCAATAAAGTGGGTTTGACTGTGTTATCCCTTCAAGTCCCAGTATCCACATACAAATTCTCCAAACTGATCTCCATACATTTCCTTAAAGAATTAGTTGAGAGAATTTGTTCAAAGATCAAAGTATTTTCTCTTGGGTGACCATTTTATTGATTCTCATAACTTATCTCTTTACAGTGTATGGATAATTGTAAGGAGAAAATTGATCTTGGACACTATTGGGACTTAAAGGGTTATTTTAAAATCTTAGTGTTATGCAGTTATGCAGCTGTAGTATAATGAAAAAGGGTTGAGCTGGGCATAGAAGGATAAAGTACTGAGAACAACTCACTTGTCCTTGTTTTCCATATGGAATGGGTGTTGTCTCACCACTGTGCGAATGAATCATGCGAGCATGCATTGGTATACCGAGAGAAAGAACCTGATTGGATGAAATCAGAATATTGTGGGTCTATTACATAACCACATGTGCATTTCTCGCTTTCACTCTGTAAATCATTAGAAATTACTGTAAATGCTTAATTTAGAATACATGTATCTGGTAGAAGGTCTGACATGTTGATGATACTGATAAGATGTTTTTAAAGGGACCTGGTCATTATTAGTAATTTAAGGGGGCAGGGTGCAGATGGAGGGTAACCATGTCATTTGCTGAGGCCTCTCCCAGTGATTTTGCTACAAAAAGTTATGGTGAGTCTTAGGACCCATCTCGTGAAAAATCGTGAGTCCAAGTCTAGAACCAATGAGTCCCAGTTATAATATTAGAGAAACAACAAGTCCAAAAGTGAAAATGCTTGGGTCTTTATGTAATCAGACAGTTAATATGAAGACAGACTCTAAAATTCTGTATAACAGTATACTGAAATTAAAATATCGTCCTTCTATTTTAAAGCACAACAAAGGCAAAAAGAAATTTGCATCGTTAAACAACGACAATAAAAATAAAAATAATAATATAATAATAATTAAAAATTTATATTGCGCGGTTTTCACGGCGAGATGATCAACTGCACATAAATAACTACCACAGAAATTAAATAAACAGGATATCTCTATGAAAAAAGCATGTTCAGATTGCTCAATCGATCTTTGCATCCTACTGGATGCATGCCATGAATTATTTTGTGTCCTTGGGGATTTTTATATGTCAGGGAAGCAGGACCCAGAGGTAACAAAATCACTGCTTTCCCCTTTTACCTCCACCCCCCCCCCCCCCACCCCTGGCAGAATATTCACTCCTGGAACTGTGTTGCCCTTCTCCAAAACCTTGTGAAACAAGTGATGTTTCTGCAGTTACAGGGATCCCAGCAACTGTTGTTTCACAGAGATGAAGATGGTAGGAGAAGTAGCTGTAAAGTATAATATTTTTACAAGAGGTGCAATCTAGTGGATGCCAAAATGTGCAACACTGTCAGGCACTAAATTTTGGTGGGTGTACTGCCAGTTACTGGATAACACTATCAGTAATGATTTGTCCACTAAACTTTGCATGAATTGGTGTAAATGGTGCTTCACTTTTACTTATAATGATTAAAACAATCTTATAATAATATTTGGCCAGGAAATGTATCATAAACACAGTTTGACTTACTGGTCCCTCGGCACCTACTGCAGTTAAAGCCGCTATTCCTCGGACAGAGAAGGCAAGGTTGACGCTTCTTCCTCTTACTGTTGGCTCCTTTCGAGGGTCTGAAAACCAAACAGTAATGCACTTTATCTGTCATAGTTTAGAGTGCTCAAGTTTAAACCCAATACATTAGTCACAGTTTTCAGTTCTGAACTAGTAATACATTACTAGAAGCAAGAGTTTGGCATGTAATTTTCCCTCCTACAAAATATAATGGAAGAGAATGGACACCAACTAACTGGCACCATTTATAACTGACTGCAGTGCCAGATCCAGACTTTGAGATAAGTGGGGGGGGGGGGGAGGCCGGTCATCCAGACCCTGAGATAAGGGGCAGGAGTGGACGGGGGGGGGGGGGCAGTCTCTCAGTTTGGTCCAAAAATAAGGGGGGTGGGCTCCGTGGGTCCCTCCTCTTCAACCTCCCCCTGAATCCAACACTGGACTGTTCTTTACTGCCGGGGGGGGGGGGGGGGGGCAGATACAGCCACTCCTTATGAGAAGGAAAATGCAGGGACTGATCCCAGGTCTCTCTCTTGCAAAGAGTCAAAGTAATAACTGAGGAATCACAAAAATTTTAGAGACATCATGTCAAGTAGGCTATGAAAGGAGACTTGAACTTCCAAGTTATTATAATTCTTGTGTGAGATCATCTGACCAAGAGGTCATGTGATCTTATTGCTTAGTTGAATGTAATCCTTGGTGACAAGTTGGAGTGCCTTGAATGAAATATGCAAACTTTTAAACTGTATTGTTCAAAGATTAATATGACCTTTGATGTAGAGCACAGCCCTGTTTTATAAAATTAACTCTGGGAATGAAACATTTACGTTGTTAATCTTGACAGGATAAATACCTTTCCGAGCTTCATAAACATCTACTCTGAAACCACGTTTGGCCAGATAAACAGCAATCAAAGCTCCCGCCTGAAAAAGTTTGCTTTCTGTTATTATGTTTTACTCATAGATATTATGTTTAGATGAGCGTCTAAATCAAAGCTACATTGTATTTAGCTACCACAAAATTTCATCACAATAACAATGTGAAAAAAAAGAATTTTGTTGCTTTGAAATGTGGTATTCAAATTGATATTGGCATACTTTATGTAGTTTTATGTTGACCTAAGCTCTAAGCTTGCATTGTGAAGTTCATATATAAACACCTACATATCAGACTTCTGCATCTAAAACTTATGCAATTAGGACTAGTGTCTGATGACCTATCAGTGTGCAAAGAATGTAGTGTCTGATAGCCCCGAGACTAGTGGATTTTGCTATCAGGCTAGTGAGTTCTGTTCTTAAGTTGCCCTACAGGCAAGTGACATTTTTTGGGGGAATTCAAACCACAGAACAGCTGTAATCAAACCTGCTCATCAAAAATTATTTTTTTGTGTTACTTGAAATAAATTTTGGGCTAGTACATGCTAGCTACAGCTAGCCCAAATGGCAAGCTGTAACTCCCTTTCTTTCCACCTTGGTTATGGTAATTACATTGGGTATTATGCTTCTCAGTGTTACTCATGAAACCAAGGCATTATGCTGAAAATTATGCTATGCTGGATAAATGATTATGCTCCTAATTATGCTAAAGTAAGATTACTTTTTTCCTTCCTGCATCAACTAAATAAGTATTCCTACACAGTTTTTGACATTACCTTTGAAAGAAATGTTCTCGTGTTAGTGTTTTGGAAGCCTGGCAAAATGATCGAGGTAACCATGGTCTTCGACCATGCGAAAAGGCACTTAGCTCAAGTCTTTTAAAGGTTGTCTTGGTATTCAGTTCCTAAAATGTCCTTGCTTTTATAAAATTTGTGCACTCCAGCAGGTGTTGGCTGAAAAATTTGGCGTGCAGTCTTCAAAACTGCAAAGCAATGTCTTATTATGCTAAAAATATAAGTATAATTAACAATTATTCCTCGAGCCCGAATGGGCTCTGAGTCAATAGCCCATGAGGCCGAAGGCCGAATGGGCTATTGACTCAGAGGCCATGAGGGCGAGAGGAATAATTGTTTTAGTAAAATCCAACTAGTTGGTCAAAACTATCGAGAATAAGAAAAGTTTAGCTAGTTAAAGCTACAATACTCGTCACAAATGTTGGAACACTTGTGCGATTTTCCCCTCCCCAATGTTGATTTGGGATTTGCAGTTATCTCAGTGCTCCAAAATACGCGTGGCTCAACATTGGGGAAGGAGAGGGGTGCATTTGATTGAGAACAAAGGTGTGAAGAGTGAATGTATGAAATTCGGAGAAAATTCAAGACAAATGCCTTCTGTTTCAACGATTTTTGACGACTATTGTATTTAGTCGGAGGAGAGGAAATAACGACAGGTTCAGATTAAGGTGATTTTTTTGGACCGTCCATGGAATATACGTGTTCATAAAGTAAAAATTAAAAAGAAAACCTGTATGATGAATTATTTTTCGCGTATGAGAGAATGACAGATGGAAGTAAGGCATTTAAAATACATAATTATATATGTAAAAAATAGAGTGCATAATTCAGACAGTCTGAAGTAGTGTTTTAAAACCATTTTCGGTTGTCGGAGCAGATCATTCCACGGCATGAGTTCTTAATGCTTCTTGGCTGGGAAACTGAAAAAACACAGCCGACATGATATTTTATACTAAGCAGAGAGACACGCCGATAATTTTTACACGGAAAGATGAACTCGGTTTGGTGTGAGAAGGAGTTGTCGGTGAAAGGGAGAATCCGATGATGAATGTGGGGTGACGGGTATTCAGTCTGTCCCATCAAATACCCGAGTAATGGCTAAAATCCGTTTCTTCTTGTAGAAAATGTCTTAGTTGTCTTCTTTTCCCGCAAGAGGACTAATTAAATTAGTAGGATCTTATGTAAATATTGCCGAGGTTGTTGACATTATTTGCTGCGGCTTGAGTGTAACACGATTCACCATGGTGTTCGGGAAATTCTTTGCCTTTTTAGCCCTTAAAAACAAAAGCTACTGCATCTACAAGTGTTTGAAATGATAGAAAAGATCATAGATCATACACATAAGGGAAAGTTTTCTTCATGAACAAATTCAATAATGCTATTTGAAGCGGTTCACCATGGTGAACCGATAGTTCTTAAAAAGTCTATGGTTCTATAATTACTTTACGGTAGGACACAGTGGTGAATCGTTGAGATTTTGCGCTGAAAAGATAGATTGCGCGTTGAAACGAATGATCTCATTTAATAATGTATTTCTGTACATAGTTAGCTCATTTTTGTACATAGAACCTTTAAGATCATAGAAAAAGAAGAAAAGGGTTCCATTTTCATCTGACACCTCTGTGTTGTTATTTGAGATAACAACTAATTGTCTATACCATTCTCCCCCTGAAGCTCGCAGAAATAACATGTCACCATAAATACCCAATTAGTTTCGCGTGATAAAATGGCTTCAAGAACTTCTTTCTGCTATTTAAAAATCACCAAACATCGTCTCCATTGCCATATGTTTGAGTCATTTTTCTTTCCCTTCGGTCTCGAAATATGCACCCCTTGATCCAATCCCGATGTACTAATAGGCACAGCCTTTTCACTGAAGTAGTTTTAGAGAAATATACGTTTAAATCGTCCATACTCAAAACTATGTATACCTGTTATATAATTAGTCCGGCTTAACAACTAGAACAGTGAACACAAGAATACTCATTGCATCGTTAACACTGGAGGCGGCAATGGTTACCCTTCATACGTTTCGTTACCCGTCCACGCCCTACTGACGCAAAGACAATACTCGTCACAAATGTTGGAACACTTGTGCGATTTTCCCCTCCCCAATGTTGATTTGGGATTTGCAGTCATCTCAGTGCTCCAAAATACGCGTGGCTCAACATTGGGGAAGGAGAGAGGTGCATTTGATTGAGAACAAAGGTGTGAAGAGTGAATGTATGAAATTCGGAGAAAATTCAAGACAAATGCCTTCTGTTTCAACGATTTTTGACGACTATTGTAGTCTTTGATCCTTTTTTGCCACCAAAAAGCCCGCGCTTTTCGCTACTAGTGGGCTATAACATATAGTCTAGTAGTAGCTCAACCAATCAGGACGTAGCATTGATGATAGACCACTAGTTGGATTTTACTAATGTCTGATACTCCAGCTATTAGCTTAGTAAGCTTATTATGCTCAGAATAAATGTATCCATCAGAAGACCTTAAAGTTCCTTCCACATATTTTTGGACACAGCAACTGATATCTAAGAAATCTTAATTTTCTTGAACTACATTTAACTTAAAAAACGGAATTTCGCGAAAGAAAGAACTGCCAGTTTTAAAACAAGATAACAAGATAACAAACATTCATCAAGCACATGTAAAGCTGACATTTCAGTGACATTTATAATATTATTTTTCGGTGCAAAACACCTAAGACCTCAGTCGAAAGTGATTAACTGTGATAACATAACTTAGAATAAATATTCTGAGGTATTTCTAGATATACTTACCAAGCCACCGCCAACAACAGCCACCTTTTTCGCTGGCTGCTGTTCTGCGGCAACTGCGATACCGTCCGGCATTTTGAAGTGGCCGAGAAATATTGGGAGCCTAGGAACAAGAAATATCGCGGCTGCTTCAAATGCACACTTTCGGGAGACGAGCTCAAAACAGATTGTTATAGTCGGGGGTGGTTTGGTAACATCATTTATTATTATTTAGCTTTAAATGCGAGATGTTGCTCTCTTTCATACGATCGCCACGATCGTTGAAGAAAATATTATGGCCATTACATCATATCGGGTGAGATCTACGATCGCGATCGAGAACATCGAGACAAGCTAAGACTTCAGTCCCATACCATCGCTGCAAACTAAGGCGACTAATTCTTTCGTCGAGATGGGTTTCCGTTGCAATTACTACTGGTCTTTATGTGGGATGTTTCCTCTTCGACTATTGAATTGAGTTGTTTTCAATTTTCATGGAACCCCGAGCAATATCACTCTGTAGGCAGTAATTGGTCATGATCAATTTATGAATATTATAGGAAAAAATTAATTGTCTTCCCTTTTGTTTTACCTACAGGTTGGGTCATTGTTTGCAGTTTTCCTGGTGAAAAGAGGATTCAAGGTTGATCTCTTTGAAGCACGTGAAGGTAATTATCACCCGGAAGCATATATGCTTCTGTATCAGCTGAATGATGCTCCTTTACAATAATTTGTGTCTACTTGATAATATATTTTCTTTTTTTGGTTATTTCCCAGGTGAATTCAGTTCTTTATTGTTATTTTGTTTTCAATATCTTTTCCAGATCCTCGTTTATTAAAGTTTGTTCGTGGTCGCAGTACCAATCTTGCTTTGTCAACTCGGGGTATTGAAGCGTTAAAAGCTGTAGGAGTCCTCGATTATGTAATCACAAGCATTTGCGTCTGTATTAGTCCATAATAATAATAGTAGTTTAATTACAGGCTGATGTCTGTAGCTTCGGCTGGGGATTCAATTTCTATCAATATTGGTAGGGTGACTGGAATCAACTGCAAAACAAGAGTCAACAGAACTTAACTGTCATCAGATCGGGAGAATTGTAATCTTTCTTGCATTCATCCGTAGGTTTCGAATAATTTTCCAGAAAGGTTGGAGCTTGAAACTCAGCCATGATATTTAATTTTTGTCTTTTTATAGGTCTTGCCATTGGGCGTGGCCATGTATGGTCGCATGCTGCATTCCTTAAATGGGGACCAGAGGCCTCTTTATTATGAACAAGAGGGACCAGTAAGATGTTTAATGAATAAAGATAATAATGATTTAGGTGTAGCTCACCCACATAGTAGTGGTTCTGCATGTACCATCCATGAAAAAATGGGATTTTTGAGGAGAGGGAAAACCTACCCTTGCCATACATGTATGGTATCACCTCTACCATTTGAAACACAGACCACATTAGATTAGCTGTAAAACAATATTCACAAAATCTTATCAAATATTATATTCATAAAATTTATTATGACACAAAGCATGTCCATATTTACTTACAGCTATGATAGACTTCTTGTGTAATTTCAAATTTATTACAGGTCTTTTAATAACTGTAATTGAGTCACAGAATTGACAATTCGTGTAAAAAATTGTTTATTGAAGTTGCTTTTTCTTCTGTTTTAATATTTAAAAAAATAATATTAAGTAATTGACAGCAATTATACAGTATGAAATTCCTGTTTAAATGTGCTTGTTTCTGTTTTAGTATCCCCTGTTGGCAATGGAGCGGAGAAAAGTAAACGAGATGCTTCTTTCAGGTGTGTAAAGTAACTGATATTCACAAGCTCATGGTTATTGAGCCCTCTAATAATATTATTATTTATTTAAGCCGACTTCTAAGTGTACTAAGTGTTTTGTTTGTCCCTGCTTGTACATGTACCTGTTTTTTCAATGGTTATTTAGCTTTCATTTAAACATTGAAATTCCTTTTTTGGTAGTTGGAACTGCTTTACAAAATTTATGACAATTTTCTCTTTTTTGTTGGATTTTTTTTTTACTCCAACCAAGGTAAGAAACTGTTTATGGTGGGGAATGAAATAAAAGGGGACTGGTCTTTGGAGTCTTGGTCACTGTCGATTTTTAATATCATTTTAATCAAAATAATAAGCGTTTATTTGCATACTCTCTCTTTTAGCTGCTGAGTCCTTCTCCAATTTAAACTTGCACTTTCATCACAAATTGGTGTCTGTAAACTTGGACAAAGGTCATCTCACCTTCTCATGGTAAAAGACATTATTATTATAATGCAAATCAGCAGGTATCACCTCGGAATGGGTTCAGCTAGCATGGTTTTCGTGACTATTTTTTCTTTCAGTTGATTTGGAGAAGTTTGGTTTTCTTTGCATTTTTGCGGACAAAATAGGCAAAATTGGTATCAATAATTAATTAATATTACATTCAGAATCAACTTAAGATTTGGAGAAGAAAGGTATTCATGAAACAGAAGTTAAAACATATGCTTACCATCCTGTGCTTGTATTGAAAACTGTGCTTTAACATCGCCTTTGTAAATGCAATATTAAGCGCTCTTTCTATAGACTGGAACAAAATATTATGTATGTATAGGCCATTTAGCCTTGCCCAAAAATGGAGCTCCCATTAACCACAAAATTTTAAACTGTGTTAAGAATAGGAAAGGCACAGAATCGTAGCACTGGCCATAACTAAGTTAATAGTTGCTCTCTTGACCTACCTCTTTACCCTTTTCCCCTTGTTTTCTCTTTTGTCCATCATACGTCGTCTGTTTGCTGACTTTGTCAACATGTCACCATTGGCACAGAGGGACAGGTGACTGTAAGATCGAGAATGAAGTTTATCCGATTTAGTCAAGCTCTTTTTATTTGGAATTTATCTTTCAGCCCTGACGGTGAGATTATTGAAGTCAATGCAGAGGTTGTTATTGGCGCAGATGGTGCTCGTTCAGCCATAAGAAATGAACTGATGAAAAGACCAAGGTATAAGCACTTGTAATTCTCTTTTACTTATAATTAATATTCTAACTTCAGATATGAACATGTTTGGGGTGGGGAATCCGGTGGATAAACATTAAGCTCTACAGCTTTGGTTTTTTCCCCACTACATAGCCATATTTGTCGCCGCTCAAATTAAATGAGATATATTTCTGAAAGATAAGCGAAGTATCTTATAGCTGTGCAGTAGCTATTTTCAGTGCTTGAAGTCTAATACTTTATCGACATAGGCTGCTGATTTACTATCTGTTTGGAAAAGTTATGGAATGTTTCAAATCGAAAGTATCTTGTCGATGCCAGTTGTCCAAACAGTGTGGTAAACTGTGTTTTTTAAAATAAGTTGATGAAACCAAAGTTTTGTGTCTCGCTTCCTCACAGACAAAGGACCCAGGTACTTTTAAAAGTAATCCCCTCATTCGTTTGATTACTTTGGATAGGTATACCATCTGAATATACTACGTTATTATGTTATTAGATTTGACTTCAGCCAGGAGTATATTCCACATGGATACAAAGAGTTTCAGCTACTACCAACCAAAAGTGGAGAGTACGCCATTGAGGCAAATTACCTACATGTTTGGCCCAGAGACTCATTTATGCTGATTGCTATTCCAAACAAGGTCCGTTTTATCTATTTTCCAACTAAGATACAAGCTACACGTAAATTTTCATACCAAAGTATGGGAGTCATTGCACTAACCCAACTCAATGCATGTTAAGC
Organism: Porites divaricata; assembly: GCA_038088405.1. Taxonomy (NCBI): domain Eukaryota; kingdom Metazoa; phylum Cnidaria; class Anthozoa; order Scleractinia; family Poritidae; genus Porites; species Porites divaricata. Next base: position 819,347 of record JBBMOI010000011.1, read on the forward strand.
GATGAAAGTAAACAGTGAGGTGCTATGGTTTTGCATTGCTTTTGCTCTGGTTTGTGATTGGCTGAAAAATCTTGAGTCACTTTCTTAACCTATCAAATTTAAAGCCCAAACCATCTGTGACTTTCCACTACTTGATTACACAAGGTTTCCCTTGCTAGGTGCCCACGATTGGTTTATTTGAATTTCTGCACTAAGTATGATTGGCTAAAATAATGATTATTCTCTTGGTGCCCAGATCTGATTAGTTCATTTCTTCAAAATCGCCAAGTTCCTGTCTTTCATTTTTGTGCAATTTGGTGCCCTCAAAAATAAGTATCGATAAGGTCTTGTAAGAGTTATTTGTCGTGCTTTGTACATAAAATGTGAACTCGGAATTATATAGACTTTTGTTTCTTTCTTTGCAGGAGCAGTCTTTCACCTGTACACTCATCATGCCGTTTGAAAAGTTTGACGCTTTGACGAAAAAGGTGAATGATTGTATCGTATATACTGTAGTCAGTTTTGTACATTCTCCCATCTATTATTATGGATTCTTTCCCACAGGAAGATGTAATCGACTTCTTTAACGCTTTTTTCTCCAATTTTGTGCAACTTATGGGCGAGTAAGTAAATTTTGTTTGCTGAATACAGTTGTATTGGTTGTTTGCTTACCATATAGGTTAACTGTTCTCTTTTTTCATGAATATAGCCTCTAGTGTTAATCCCAAATGGATTCAGTCTCTTATACCTGACTGTGACCAAAGCAATGCATTTTTACTTGCCACGATGAGCCTGGTCAAGATCTCTTATTTCTTAGATCACTTGACAGTGCACAGGGAACCCAAATTGTGCCTTTAATTTTGTTTGGTAAAAGTTTCTTTTAGAGACGTAGAGGCTCTGGAATCTGAGGTTTTTCACACAGTGTTGGTTCTAACTGGAACCCAAATGATTTAAGCATCAGACTGGCTCTTTTGTAGGGCAGTTTAGGACCACATCAGCCTAGTCCCAAAAAGTTCTCTTTATTTCCTTTGTGCGCGAAGTCTTGGGAAAGGGTGACGATGGAACTCTGTGGCATCGAGACTCTCAGCAGAGTCCAGGTTTGACCGAGCACCCAGTTGCCAGGTGGCTTGTCAGTCCTGATCCTACCTGGTCAGTATTTTGGATGTTATCATGAAAAGGAAGAGTTTTAGGTTTTCCTTTTGCCCAAGTGTTTTTAAAGCTGATGGCATATGCCTGTCTACATTTTAGGGAAAGAATTCTGGAAGATTTCTTCAAAAATCCTGTGTTGCCCATGGTGTCAATAAAGGTTGGTAATAACAGGTTGCATGTGCTCTAACTAAAATGATATATGGATTTATTCCTACTCATGACAGGTATGTATAAATAAAATGAGGGACTATGTGATTTTAACTCGTTTTGTTGCCCAGTTTCGAATGGCTGAATTTGACACAGCTTCTTAACAAAGAGCTGTTCACGAATAGAGTCAGTCTGCATGTAAAATTTCACTTGAGTGCCTTCCTAAAAATGCAGCATTTCGTGAGGAATTGAAATTGAGTTATGTAAAAAATGAATCTCAGTTTACAGGTTGAACAAGCCTTATTTTAACCAGGCACACCTTGTATTTGTTTTTCTTTCGTTTGTTGTTGTTCACAGTGCAAGCCTTATCATCACTCAGATAAAGCGCTCATCATTGGCGATGCAGCTCATGCCATGGTTCCGTTCTATGCACAAGGAATGAACAGTGTTAGTGTCTCTTTTTAAGTAAACTTGTTGTGGACTTATTTAGAAACTTAAGCCGAAAAAACCGGATGCTCTTGCAGGCTAATAATAAACAAAAAGGGAACCGATCTGTCAATTACATCAGTTGATTGAAAGTTAGCGGAGCGTGCAAACCACTCTGTGTGAACTTGTGCCTTGATAAAAGAAAGAAAGAAAGAAAGGAAACTGGCTCCAAGACTCAGTTAGTACCCCTGGGGTATTACCCTTAATACCCCTGGTATTATGGTATTCATGACAGTTGTAACATAGGATATGTATCTTTATCTTGTGGAAATAAAGACCATTATTATTATTGTTGTTGTTTTTATTATTATTATTATTTTTTTTTTCTATTTACCTTTTCTAACAAGTTCCAGAAGAATTCAAAGCGAGTAACTCAGATCAATGTTTCTGGAACTTATTTAGCAAGAATTCTCTCTGGCTGTACTGGCCATTCAAGTTGAAGTTAAGTGTAGCTATGTCTATTTTTTGACTAGGCATTTGAAGATTGTCTTATTTTAGACAGACTTCTAGAGAAGCATGGAAACAACTTTGGTAAGTGACTGAACATCGCCTTATTTTCAGTACCTACCCACAGCCCTGTCACCCAGTAAGCTGGGATCGTACAAGTCTTGGACTGGAGCTTTTGTTTCTGGTTTGCTTTTTATCAGGTGCTGTGTTTGAGGAATACTCGAATCTGAGAAACAAAGATGCTGAAGTAGTGTGTGATTTATCCATGTACAATTACTTAGAGGTGAATGATCTTTATTTCCAACCTTGTCCCCAGGGCTTTCTCCATTTTCTAAGGCGGACAGGCCATGGGGACGAGGGGGAAGAGGAATGGCGCAGTCAGTTGGTGGTTTGGATAATACAGTGGCACTCGCGACTCTCCACTCTCTATGATTTAATTACAAATTGGGTTATTGGACATCACACCTGCCATTTTCACCATTATGCTTTTGTAAGGCCTAGCAACAAAATACGGAAAAAAATTCTCATGAGCCGCGAGGCACTTTAAAGTAACTGAAGGAAATTTTCAATAAAAAGTTAAATATGAACAAAAGTGCCTGTGATTTTCCAAACGTTTTTAGCTTGGTTCTTGATCAGTGGAATTACATGTACGTTAGAAAGACCGTTGTTAATGGAGTTACCAGCTGTGTTAAAAGTCTCAGTAACAGGAAAACCCGGCACGTTTTTCTTAACGCTTCGAATAAGATGCTCACTGAAATGTTGATCAGTGTACTTAATGTTTCACCAGCTACAAAATACCTTTAGTCGCAACGCAGCAGCAGGTAGTGGTCTGAGCAGTGCCACTAGCGAAAGATCTCCCGATTTCATGTGCTTATTTCGTTCACGCTGCCTTTCTTGCTGCATCTTTGGGCCTAAGAAAGTTTCACTTGCTGAGTTGTTGTCTTTTTTTACCAGATGAGATCCTTGGTTAATTCATATTCTTTTCTGTTGGAGCAAAAACTGCTGAGTTTCTTTAATTGGCTGATGCCCAAGACATTTATTCCCCTCCATACGATGGTAAGTGAGCTCATTTAATAATGATGCAGATAATGCAAATCCGTGACAACTCATATCCTGTCCAGATCGAACATCAATTTACTCTTAACAATATTCAGAATGTAATCAAGAGAGAAGGTTATGAAAATGAATACAATGACCAGCTAAGGGAAGATGCTTTGATCTTTTATCAAATTCTCCCAACTAATTCTGTAAGAAGTGTATGGAGATTAGTGTGGAGAATTTGTATGTGGATACTGGGGCTTAAAGGGTGAACTGAATGGTTACACCTTAGCATTTAATACAAGATCTCAAAAGTTAGAACTCTTGGCAGTTGCTGGTCAAACTAAAGACACCACAGGAAAGCGCTGTTCATCGGCAAGGCCTTTTACTTCTTTGTACACTTGTATTGCACTTCTTCTCTCAGTTAACTGCTAAAAGGTGATGTCAATTCTTTGTCGTTTAGGTGACATACACCGAAATACCCTACAGTGATGTGATCAAAAAGTCTGAATGGCAACAAAAGGTTGGATATATTCTCTTACAACCTCGCAAGGAACTCCCATGTGAATTTAATGAGGTTGCGGTTGAGACTGGATCGGGGTTGGCTCAAATTGCACTATGGGACAGAGGCGAATTTTGACCCAGCCTCCTGTGCAGCCTCGTAATAGCCAATAAAAGAAGAGGGAAGGTGTTTTCAAAACAGTCCCATAATTCAGTCTGATACAACACCTACTCAGTCTCACACAACCTCAAAATACAACAACATCAATCTTTATTTTCCCTCAATTTTACTCTTTTTGTAGAAGTCTACGGGCCCGAAAGTAGCTAGTGCTAATTTTGGTTCGCGTTGTGAAGAGGCGAATTAATTTACTATTAGTTGCTACGCAGACCCTTGTCCGATGTAGGTCTTCTTCATTGTCAAAACATGCCATCTTTTATTGTTGTTTCAGATCGTGCGTCGATTCCTCGCCATGTGTACGCTAACAGGATTGGCTGGACTAGTGATGCTCGTGAAAACCGTCAGACTACGAATCAACTGAAAGGAGAATTTCCTGAAGAGATTAGCAGGAACTGATAGTGAAAGAATAATCTAACTTGCAATAATTAACCTCGCTGTCGCGGTCACCGTACCTCTTAAGGACGAAACTAATGAGTCAAAGCAAGAGAGAATAGTCTCTCTTGATTATACTCTTTTGGTAGAAGAACAAATGGTATTTAGTCTCAGTGTAACTATCTTTGGAAAAGAAAAGAAATAAAGTAAAGTTAAATCTCCATGTGCAGGGGCGACTGCCTCTCGTGAAAAACCCTTTATTATAGCACCATTGTTGGAGCCTCTCATAAGCGATACCATGTGGGTTGGTAACTTATGGGAGGTTCGAAGGAGACTAAGTGTTTCATGTGTCAGATTTCTTTGTTACTTTGAAAAAGTAGTTTACCAGTGCGTCACACAGATTCTTTTGTTTGCTTTTTTGTTTAAAAGTATTTCTTCATGAAAAATTATTTTATTTATTTATTTTATTTTATTTGCCACATAATAATTACAAAAAATATTTGAAAAGAGGAAGGAAAAAAAAAAAGAAGTGGCAAGGAGACCTAACAGAAACTATAGGAGCTTATGAGAGGTTAGGCCTCCTCGAACTATGAGCTAGAGCTGTTTCACATCAATAGAAGAAAGGAAGGCGAAAAGTCGAAGATGGAAAGATTTATAAACTGTTTTCATACTTACTCAATAATTTAATCTTCAATTTTTTCTTAAAAGAGGAGAGGGATTGAGAGTTGATGACTTTAAGGCATGTTTTGTTAAAAATTTGGAAATAATTTTAATAAGGAAAATGTATACATGTATAAGATCTTTCAATCGGTTTCCTTTGTGTCAAAAAAGCCTTATACTCTCCCAGGCAAGGGTAAAAGACCCTGACGTCACCGAAAATGCCTATAAATTTGCATATTAGATCAAAGCATCCTTGACGTAGCTACTTTGTTTTTTCGACCGAAAAAAAGAAAGAAAGAAAAACACTGTCTTGATCAAAAAGGGCAATGGATTTTCATCAATGGAGAAATATCCTCTTGATTATTATTGCTCTCAATAAACACACTTATATACTTAAATAAACGACTTTTTTCTTTTCTTAAAATACCGCCTAGTATTTAAATTACCCGTGGGGGGAAATCTCTATTCCTCATAAGCTCGGCTTCTCGGAGATTTCGCCGCCACAGTCACTCCCCCCAAGTAATGTACAAATTTTAAATTTAATGTTAATTAATCTATTTATTATCATTTTTATTTTGCTTGTAATTCATTGTGTGTGGCAAAATAATAAAATAAAAATAAATAAAATAATGTTTGTATGTACATCTTTCCTCCATTCCAAACGTCTGCCCACAGCCATGATTCAAATTCAGAAGGAGACGACAATGAGCAGGGGTTACTGGCCAATAGGACACTTTCGATAATATTATATTAAAATTCAGCTTGATGGTGAGGCTTAGAGGACACAAACAAAAGAAATGAATAATCATGTTCGTTCAGTTTCCTTTGTTTGTGTCCTCTAGGCCTCGCTGCCAAGCTGAATTTTAATATATCGAAAGTGGTCTATTGGCAAGACTTCTGCCTCAGCAATAACAATAATTGCTGTCGATTGAATCAATCGTGATCCTAATCTTCTACCAGGCTATAACATATGACATTCCTGTGGAATGACTCAATGTGTCTTTCTGCAGAAGGACTTAACCAAGTCATGGAGTTCAAAATCTCGGGTGTTGACGCGATGATTGGTGACGGCTGTGATATTATTTGTGAACCGGCCACCATTTTAGCTGCCTCGTGGAATCTTCCAATGGTTTCTTGGGGATGCGAGTCGTCGAAACTCTCGGAAAAAACAATCTATCCTTCCTTCGCAAGAACTGTTGGATCGTTTTCGAAAATGGGCGATCTCTTTCTGTCGGTTTTTCAGTAGCTTCAACCGAAAGCATTTGGCAGTTGGCTATGACTGGGCTCATGAAAGTCTTTTTACAGAACGATATTGATATACGGTACCTGGAAACTCTGAGCCCTGGCCATGTTTTAGTTACAAAGAGAGAGGAATATAATATTATCCTATCGCATGCAAAAGAGACTGCAAGAAGTGAGTAGGATACTGACTCTTAAGGGTTTGAACACAGGGGCCATGTCATAAGTAGATGACATATGATGAATACAGTCCCCCTAAATTAGTGGGGCTGTTGTTGTTTATGACAGACGTTTCAAATCCATCCTGTAGTTCTTCACAGGAAAGCACAGGCAATTGGTGACTTCTGAAGACTTCAAAACTTCAGTCACTGAACATGTCAATAGCAATAGTCCTATTTGCTTGGAAGATCATGTTATTTTATACCTATATTATTATGATGATGAAGATAAAATCATTACCACCTCAGGAGAGGAGAAAAAGAGCTAATTTGCATAAGGAAGAACAGAAAGCTTGGGACTGCAAGGATAATAAACTGTATTTAGATGATACTGGTTCAAGAACATTGAAGGACAGAAATGGGAATTATTGAAACTAATAACTGAAATCAATCAAATTAGCAGTGTTCGAGAATATTTTTCTCACTGTGGGAGTTTGAAAATATGGTAAAAATACTGCTGTTGCATGGATGTTTCCTTGGGAATGTATAGTACCCCAAAATTATACAATCAGGATACTTGGCTCACTCCCTATGTTGTATATATTTAGGAGATTTAACATATTTCAAGTGAAAACCAGGAGCTGGTCATTGAAATGAGGGACTTAAGCATACAATTCTGTTGAAATATATGGATTACCATTGCTTTGTTAAATTTTTATTAATTTTTCTCATAGGTGTGGCCCTCAAACAAATTCAGGCTCTTTGATTAGTGAACAAGACTTTTAACACTTGAATATCATACATTCACTAGTGTGCCCATTCATGTTTTAAAATAATAATTTTATGAAAGCATGAACAATGTGTGTGTATGGAACACCATTCTAATTTATTTCTAATGGTTCTTGGCATCTAAGACTTGATAAAACATGAACTGCTTGAATGTATATAAGGAGCGCATTAAATGTAGTGAGTAATAAATTCCATGCAGTGTTGGGTCACATTTGTTTAAGACTTGATTTTTTGTGGTTAGTTCCTGGCACAGCCTGTAGAGGACCCATCAGAGGAGCTGTAGTGCAGAGTTCATCCCTTTCGTTGTTAGGCTTAATTTTTCTTTTACACATAAAGAATGGCAGCCCTTATGTAGTAGTCATGAGCCTCGCCTTAGATGGAGAACTATAAGGAATTCGAAGGACCTGCCTGTGGGCAGAATACACACACACATGCACATAAACTCTAATTATTAATCACTAATACGATAGACTCTCTATCTAAAATGGACACAGGGTGCCATATACTGGTATTTAAGATTTCAAAAGTGTCTGTCTTTATGAGAGTTGACCAAACAAATACCTACCTATCTATCTCAACTGAAAAATTCAAGTGTGGACTTTGCTCTTTCCATCTCATGAAGAAATGAGTAAAACTGTGGCAGGGTCAATTCCATGAACATGTCTTCCTTGACACCACCTCGATCAACAACCATTTTTAGCTGCAAAAATGTCTGTCCCACGACTTTCAAGTCGCTACTTCCTGCTGTTACACCAAATTTCCATTCCATGTCAACAAGTTGATTGACCATGAATGTCTGACCAACAACTGATCTTGAGAGGGCGATAAGGTTTGATTTCCATCTTTCAGAGACATGGGCGGAGTTATCAGTGGAAAGACCTTTCAAAGACAAAAACGAAAAAAACGTTGGGGTTGTTAGAGTGTTCCTATACTGTAGCAAGGGTCTGCTGACACGTTCAATTTCTAGAGCCAGAACATGTTTTGGAAAAAATTTAATCAAGGAAGTAGGTCCTGCCTGTCTTCAAATTTTGCTTTATTTTTCTGTAAAGGATTTCCCATAATTCCAAAAGTTGAATGCAAATGGCTAAAATAGGCTGTTTCCAAGTTGTATTGCCCCAAGCCACGTTTCAAAGCGAGGCTAAGTGCGAAACTATTGATTTGAAAATGATTTTCATGCACAACTAAATATAACTCATTTTCACAAGTAATGCTTGGCTCTTAGCGTCTCAGCCACCTTTCAGTGGTTCTACCAGGGGCACGGGATATGAGATAAGGGGGAGTGGGAGGGGGAGGGAAACATTGTTTAGTCCTTACCAAGATGTTCCACGTCCTCTTTCACTTGTGCGGGGGTCAAGTTGCATTTCAGCGCACTCTTGAAGAAGCTGAGCAAACTTTTGACAACATTTTTGAGTGGGTTAGAGCTTATTCCATGTTCGGAAGCAAACTCTGCAACCTGAGACATGAATCTAGTCCCTTCTTTTGGCGAAACGAGGAACGAAAATACAATGTCCAGGAGTTGACAAAATGCCTTTTCTTCGAACTTGTTGAGTGACTTGATATCTGCATACATTTGCTCCTCTGGTGGAACTTTTGTGAAATAAAAAGTGCTCATTTTAAATTGAAAAATATAAGGACGACCTTCTTTCGGCTTTCCGTATTTCTGTTTATCAAGGAGATTATCGCCTGCGATTGGACAGCGTTGCTGCGTCCAAGCCGCTTTGGCTTGGTTAATTTGCTGGAGACCTGGTCACTAAGCTATGATTCACATGTGAGAAAAGAAGAAAATATCATGGTTCTTTTGGACAACGATGGGGTGAGAATTTTCTCATTTTCAGCCTTTTTCCTAATGATTTCATGTAACAGATCACTGGTTAATCTCAGTTTGCATTTAAATATTTTAATTTCTCTATTTTGTATTCCTGGAATGTAAACGTATTTGAGGAAGGAGTCGTTACTCTGTTTCCTCTCCTTCGATTCACGCGCATCAGACTGTGACTTCTTTCTTTGTGTTTAGTTTCTCACCCAACTTACACATCTTCTTCAAAGAACAAGGACCTCAGGATCAGTAAATATCACAATGAAAAGATGTAAGTTTGGTACTTATGTAATTCAAATTTCACTTCCCAGCTGTTTTCGAGTCTAGCAGAAATACTATACGTGATCAGCAGTCAAAAGGAATATTTGTTCAAGGCACAGTTTACAGAAACAAGCTGTTTACGTGCCGTTCACAACGTGTTACTAATGGTTAAGTTGAAATCTACTGAGGTAGGACCAACTGAATAGTGCGGAAAATCTAAAAATATGAATACCACATAAGGCAGAGAATGAAATCCTGATACATTAAGTGTATAATGTAATCTGTATGATGTCTGTAGCTACTTTCATTCCTGACTCGGTAAGTCTGACCCTTTGGTGTCTGAATGGAGAAGATTTGACTTTTGTAGAGAATGTTCTTACTGTTTATAATCATGCTGCTAATGATGGTCTCATCAGTTGAGCCTGGAGATAACATCTCTTTCTAGTCATGATATTTTTTATATAACCATTTGTTGTACTAAAATTATTCATTTTGTTTGAAACAGATCATGGTCAAACCAAGCCAAAACCCAAACCACGAGGCACAAAAAAACTACAAAAATTGACAGCTGTTGAACATGAAGGAGAAAGTAAATGTCTTTTCAGAGCAACTAATGGCAAAAAAAAACTTAGTACAGTGGTAAGAGGAATAGTCTTTGATTTACTGTTGAATTTGTCATCTCTCGGAAGAAACAGATGATGAGATTAGATGATCAGATTAGATGGTTGTGTGTGAAACCCTATCACTGTGACCACCTTTAAGGAAAAGACTGAGCTTTAGATTTGGATAGAATAGTTTGTCAAACTGATGTGGTAGTGTTATTATTGAGGTGGTCATACATGCAAGGCCTGGTTCCACTGGAGTATCAAAGAGCCAGCAAATGATCAATGTCCAATGGGACCACCAATCAGGGACTTAAATGACCTCAAAAAATCATGCTGGCTTGTATGTAGTCCATTCTTGGGCTTGATTACCAGCTGCTGTTCAGGAAAATCAGCTGTCACTCACCCCCCCCCCCCCTCCCCCAAAGAACTCTTTGGGGAGGATCAAAGACCCCACCTAGGAGACGGCGGAAATGGAGCCCAGTATGGCCTCAGTTCTAATGATTATCTCATTGGGTGGTGATGAATTGTTGGCCTAGTGTCCTTCATCCTCCCTTGTCAATTCAAAGGGGATGTAAAAAGGACCCATGCTGTTTGAGAAAAGGGGTAACTGACTGGCTAGAGTGGTCTTTCTTTTATGGGGAGAGGGGACTGTTACAGGCTTGCAGTAAGTTCCACCCTGTTGTGGTAATTACCCTGCTACGAATTGGCAAGAGCTTTAAAGTTACTGCACCGCATGAGTGTGTGGGTGTGTGCACATCATAACCTTATACTTGAATATTGTTCCTTGTACATTGCACTTTCCACTTTTGCTAACTCTTTGTTTTACCATTCACAGGTCAATGCTAAAGATGTAAATAGGTTTCAACTGGTAGGTCCTACCTGTTTAACTCTTCTTCTTATAGTGACCAAAAATTCCCCCAAAAAGCAATTTGTTTCTTGCTAAATCCTGTTGTTAATACAATGATGCAAAAGTTCTTCCAAAGAGGTTTCTTTGGAATGGTAACACCATGTAGGATTCCACCCACAGATTTTATAGTCAGAGTGTGACACACAATCTTTTGCCTTAACCCCTTTAAGTCCCAATAGTGTCCAAGATCAATCTTCTCCTTACAATTATTATCCATACACTGTACAGAAATAAGTTATGAGAGTCAATAAAATGATCACCCAAGAGAAAATACTTTGATCTTTGAACAAATTCTCTCAACTAATTCTTTAACAAAATGTATGGAGATCAGTTTGGAGAATTTGTATGTGGATACTGGGGCTTAAATGGTTAACATGGTGTAGGAGTCAAAGGGTTTAAGTCTATTGAATAGGCCACTTTCAGTAGATTAAATTTCAGCACGATAACGAGTTTTAGAGGACACAAAAGAAAATGAATATACATGAATAATCATGGTTTATTCATTTTCTGTGTTTGTGTCGGCTCCTCACTATCGTGCTGAATTTTAATATATCAAAAGTTGCCTACTGCTTGGAACAATGTTTTGTTCTTGGAATCCTTTGTAAATGCTATTTTATATTATTCTTTTGCAGGCATATGCAAATGTACTTAAAGCAAATATGGATAATCTTAAGAAAAGGGACAAGAAAACAGAAAAGAGTAAAGCTAAAAAGTCTAAGGCAACCCAGTAAATAGTTTATTTTTTGAATTATTTTCTATCAAAACTGTATTTGGGTAGTGCCTGTTTTAAAAAGCAGGTGAACATTACATGAAGCGTGGTGGACGCATTAACTTCTTATTCCAAAAATTGTACAACAAATCATAATTTAAGTTTGTGAATAAAATCTAGGTGAATGAGTTAAAAAGTATCTGGAACTTTTTTACTGGAAATAACTCTAATTTATTTAAAATACATCTTCAAACAAAGCTCTAGGTCATTTGAATAAAATACACATCTTATGAAGTGAAATACTTCAGGTGAAGTCACTCAGAGATTACTGGTAATCATAAATTCTGTGCTAGATTGCAGTCCTTAAGAAACTTCTCAAGATACTTTGTCTTCTTCCTGGGATACCATTTTATTCTTTCTAATTTACTGCACTGGCATTAAGTATACATGTACATTGTAGCAATTTTGCAGCACCAAACAGTGAAGTTAAAAGAATGCTTGTAAAACAGTCTTCACCTTACTTGAAGAAACTCTCAAGTGAGAGTTAACACAACATTTCTATGGTCATTTTATTTCATTTTATACTCAGCGTAACTGATAAATTTCTATAAATCTGTACAAGCTTATGGTCCACTTTCAACTGATTTTACTTCAGATGGAAGTGGAGAGCACTTCCTTCCATTCCGCCCTTCCACAAATGTGATGTAGTTAACATATCTGACAAAGAAAACAGAAAGAAAGTTACACGTGTATGATGCATTTTTTTTTCAAGCAAGGTAGCTTAATTGTTCATTAAGCTAGCCTAAACTGGTTTTTTTTCTTTGATCCAAGTTATTGACTAGTGTGTTGCTGTCACTGGGAGGGCTCTCTAAAATGATTGACCTTATGGTTGAAAGCCCTCAGTCTGTATGCTCTATGGCGGCCAAAGTGAAAGTCTGCCAAAAATTCTAAATTTCAATTTTGTAAAATCCTAAGAAATAAATTCTACTGAGTAAAAGTAATGCCAAAGAGGTTTTATTTGAAAGGCAACACCATAGGATTTCATCCACAGACTCAAAAGTTAGTACCATGGTAAGTGACACTGAAGAGGTTTCATTTGAATAGTTATACTATTGCTCATTTTAATGTTGGAAAGTTCATTTTCAGTACATGTTGTTCTGTCCTTACTTGTCAAGGTAATTGATTGTCAGTGCATCAGGATGCTTTTTAGTAAGTTTGATCCACTCGCTGCTTAAGCTGTGCCTCCAGGAATAGACTTCAACAGTCCATCCTTTTTCCAGTGCTTTCATGGCACATCCAGGGAAACTAGTGTCACATTCAGATTTGCCCTTCATTCCATCTCCTGTAGCCAGTACCAATACACCAGGAGGAAGCTCACACAAGGCCTGTGGTTCATCAAAAACAGATCAAGTTACATCTTTGGTCATAACTAGTTACGTAGTACACATGTACAACTGTATGTGTGTAGATCAAGCTTATCAAAAATCTGGCCCTGATTCAAGTGATCACCATTCAGTCTCCAGGGGGTGGGGCTACTCCACTGGATTAAATGTTTATAATGGCCTTTTCCATCCTGTGGGGGTCAAGATTTTGGAACTACTAGAACATCTTTGAGACATTATCATGGAAGGGGATATTGATTTGAAATGCACAATAGTTTCCATAAGGAAGATTAATAATAAAATTTTTGTCACCTTATAAATCCACAGGTGAAGGCCTTCATCTACTCTTTGCTCATCCTTCCCTCTTCTCTCTTCCAAATCAACAGTGTATCCCAGGCGTCTGAAACAAATATATTAGAGTGATTTTCGTATGACCTTGAAAAAAGGTTTCGGTAAGTGTTCGTTCTTTGTTTCATCAGCCAATGGATGAAAAGATCAAAACATGGACTCTTTGTTTTCCCGCCAAAGAAACCCTAATATGGAGAAGGCATTGTTCGATTGGCCAATCGTGTAGTAGTATGACGTCAAAGCGAGTATCGGTTGATTTCTAGAAAGTTCTCAGGCATGAAGTTTTTTCACCTGAGCGTTCGCTTAACCAATGAAAAGCCAGGCGCGTTTGTCTGTCCGTTTGATAAACCAATCAAATCGCTCTATTTCCGTTAGTTTGTTGTTTCTGTTTTGTTCGTGCGTTTCATTTCAAGGTCATACGAAAATCGCTCTACTGTGCTAAGAAACATGAAACAATAGATGGCTGAAACCACTGTGGTTTTGGAGGACTGGACTGAGTGAATATGCTGGAGAATCTTTCTTCATTTATGTGACATAGGCAGTCTGACACAGTCATGTCATTTGAAGTTACTTTTCGAGGTTAAACAGTATCATTGCTATTTGTTTACAGTAATATGAGTCCTATTTAATTGATAACTGAAATCTGCCTTGATCTACCTGTAAACTTCCCACACGTGTTCTGTTGCTGGAGGACTAGAGCCACCCGCAAACCCTCTGGTCTTTGTTCTTTCCTTTTGAAGTATCCTAACCAAATTTTGCAACTTAACCCGCACATGTCGCTTGCGGTCTCCCGTGTTGACCATACTGGCACATTCCTGAGCACCAATATAAATATTGCTGTTGTCAATGGCAACCACCATTCCAAATAAGGAGTGTGTTTTAGAGTCTTTTAGAATTTCCTGATCAGAATTTTGAGCCTCAGATGTTGATGTACAGGTTGGAGCAAGTTCATTAGAGGCATCTGAAAATTCTAAAGTTTGTTCTTTGTATGTGTGAAGTTCAGGTGTTGTCAGAGTTTTATCTGATAATGTGCAATATGTTAAACTTGTAGTTCTCTCATTGAATTGGACATGATCCTTGTCTATGCCATTAGGTAATTCTTGTTTGTTCTTGCTTCTGTTGAAGTCACTGAAAGGGGATTCTTCTCCTTCCAGTTTTCCAATCTGGGTGTATTCTTGGCAAGTTTCATCTAGTTGTTCTCTGGACACATGAAATGATTGTTGTTCTTTAGTGGGGAGCCTGTCACTTTCACAAGCTGAATTAATTGAATAGAACTTTGGTAAAATCAAGTCTGTAATCACCAGACAGTTTTGTTGCCTGGCAGTTTCTTCATTAGGTGCTATTTCCAGGTAATGTGACTCCACACTGTCCACATTAGAAGGTTTTGCCAGATGATATGTGTTCTCCAAACTGCACCAAAGATGGTTGCCGGGTGGCTGATGTTTTAGAATTGCATCGTATTCATCTTTGGTTGCTTCTGTCTGAAACTGCGGCAGTTCAAAGGCTGATTCCCCAGACAGGTCTACAGATTGCAGATACCTTATGTAAATGAAAACAAAACATCAAACTTGTGATAACTGTGAATCAAATAAAGTTTGTCAAGTCTATTGTATCATTAATGCCACCCCACCATTATGAGGACATTCACAGATGCAGCTTATGTCTTTATTGGGAAGTGGAAGGGGGATTGTGAATAAATTAGCCTGCAGTGCAGGCATATTTTTGGTCAAACAAAAGCTGCTTGTTTATGTTCATATTGCTATAGCCGCCATCTTTGATTTTATGACTAAGGAAGATTGGGGATGGTAGGAATAACAAGGCTGTTGATAAAATTTCAAGTTGCCAGAAAGATGCAATTGGTAGAAGGGGAATTGTACAGTACAATTTAGGTGTCTTTTTGAGGAAATAAGGTCTATTATATTGTTGCTTGCTTGTTTGGTTTCTTTTTCTTTACAGTCCTTTGCTAGTTAGTAGGTGCACTGCATTGTTTAATAAAGTATTTAACAAAGAATTACCTCCATATAAGAACAAATGATATGGTTAACACTCCTGCTATCATTCCAAGTATGAATGCATACGTAGGTACAACAATGGCCTTGAATATTGTCACACCAGACTGAATCACTGTAGTGGTGTTGTCTCCTGAAATTATAAATTAATAATATTATTTTTATTTATTAATACCAATATGACAGATCTTGTCTAAAGCATTTGAGAATAAATACAGCAGATACCTTTTGAACTTTTACAACCTCTTAAAGGGGATTGGAGAGACTTGAGGAATGATGCAATGATAGAATAAG
This sequence comes from Porites divaricata, assembly GCA_038088405.1. Taxonomy (NCBI): domain Eukaryota; kingdom Metazoa; phylum Cnidaria; class Anthozoa; order Scleractinia; family Poritidae; genus Porites; species Porites divaricata. Next base: position 834,821 of record JBBMOI010000011.1, read on the forward strand.
TAGGTGGTGGACTCTTAACTTACCGTCTCTCAAGGTCATGACAAGAGCAGGTCTTGAGAAAGGAGAACAAGCTCCAGGGGATACCCCACATGCCCTCAATTTGACTTCGTACCATGACCAAGGTTTTAGACGCTTGGCAATGTACATGACGTCCACTCCTGAGTACTCCAGCTCAGTGTCTATGAATAGTTCATAGTGATCAATCTCTACTTTGTTGGAGTGCACTCGGCACCATGTGATCCGTATCTCTGTTGAGCTGATAGCTGTGACATTTGGTACAACTGGTCTTTCTGGAGACTTCACCCCTACAGTCACAGATCACAGTATAAGACAATGTCTTGAAATAAAGGATTTCTTAAGTATTTAATTACAGTGGCACTTGTTTGAGGTACAGAAAGAGAGAGAGAGAGAGAGAGTGATAAAACAACAAAACATACACTAAACGACTGGATCATATCACAATCTATTACCAGCTTTATTCTCATTCCGTTCCTCTCCCATCCTCTAGTATGCGAGAGAGGATAGAAAGCAGAGAGACACTGGGAACAAGGTTGTATTTTTTTGGCATAAATATTACATAACCCACACATTGTCGTTTCACGGAGCAAAACAGGTTGGTAAACCTGTGCTCATTAAAAGGAGTTTAGCCCTCTTCGAATGCGACTTGTTTCGGGTTAAGTAACGCCACAATACTGACGCATTCAAAAACTGTGCTAAGTCAGCGCAAAGATCTGTTGAAACGAACAAAATTTTCACGACTATCTGATGAAATTTTTAAAGTTAAAACGCAAATTTTCTTGAGGAGTGAGATCAATCTTTTGTCAGAGAATTCGATTCCTCTTTTTTATTGTCTCACTCAGCCCATTGCAATTGTTTGACAGAGGAATCTCGGGACCTTTTCCGGGGTCAAAGATGTTTAACAGCGCATGGCGTTAATATTTTTTGTTGGTTTATAAAAGTAGAAAACTGTAAGAGGAAAGGTTGAATGTAAGTTATCTAAAACCGAATCGGAAAATTCAATAAGCTTTGATATCACTTTGAACTGGTAAAAGCTTTGAAGTCTAGAAGATACCCACTGACATTTCCAAAGTCTAAAATACCCCAATTTTCGTCTGGATTAATTTTCATTTTCACCAGGCAATTATAACAGTTTGTGCTTAAAATGTGCTCAAAAATCAACAGCTAAGTCAAAACAATATGTTTTTTTCTCACCTGCAGTATAATCTACTTCTGACAGGAGAAAGACGAATACAAAAGCCAATACAATCATGCCTGACCAGACGTGCGGTAATTCCCCATACACACACCTCAGAGAAGTCCGTGGTCAGAAATAATACCTTGCTTTATGCTAAAAGCACTTTAACAGCTTTAAACGTTTGTTCTAGTCCATAGAGTTCAAAGTCAGAACAAGCCCAATCGAAATGTTTGTTTCCAGCAACACAGAATTAATAGTTTTATATGTGATGGTCGCATGATATCGCTATGCCATATTGTTTGGTAGAGTATTCACTATTTGCGTACCCCAGGGGTGGTTCGTAAGCTCTCCTGATGTTTGTCAGCCAATAGAATTCTGCAAAGCGAGACAGTCATCTCCGTTTCGGGTATCACTCGAAGATTGAAAAAAAAGTAATAAAAATTGCAAAAAATAACAAATATTAATTATTTTTTGGAAGCTTGACAGTTTTCCGTTCATGTAAAGGTCTATAAATGTCCAAAGTTTCCGTTGCTTGTGTCAGATGGGAACCTTTTTCAAAGCACGCCACATTGAAAAACGTTAGCAACTCGAGCAAGAGAATTTTTCCCGAAATTTTCCACTGGAAGCTCGGAAAAAACAACAACAACAACACCGAACGTAGTTGACTTGCGTATAAAAAGACGCAACAATTATGTTTTAAAATCACTTTTGAAAGAAACTAATAAATATGCAGATACCAATGCAATGCTGCACAATGGTCATCCGTTCTTTAGTTTTTCAACGTCAGGTGGCTTATCGTTTTCCGATCAAGTGTGCGTTTTTCAGAAATGTCAATTTTTCTCATCCATTTTTGAACGATCCTACGGAGGTTTTGTGCAAAGTAGGCCAACATAGTACCTCTCGATCTTGTAACGCTTTCCAATTTTCCATTAGAAATTTATGAGAAATCGCATTTCTGCTACAAATAATCCTTGTGCACTATAGCCTGCGTGGCAGGCGTTAAAAGGGGAAGGAGGAATTTGGGCACGCGCGGTCTCGTACCCTAATAGGCCACTTGCACTAAGAGGTCACGTGACCAATGCTTCCTTTAAACAATGAGTTGGAATCTTGAAGAAGCCAAAAATTGTTAGAGCACACAAAAATTATCTTACACCCGAAATTTGAGAGGAAACGCATTTAAGGGAGATATTTTATGGTACTTTGATTTTTCAGCAAAGTAGTATGGTTTGTATTGGCCGCCATGTTGGAGGGCATGCTCTTGCCCTCCAACATGGCGGCCAAAATTACTTCTTGCTTATATCTCGTTCAACGTTTCATAGTTACGCTCAGATGTGCTGTAAACGTTATCAAATCATCTTTTCAACATTTTCCTTGCAGTTTAAGTGCAAAATTTGTGTTCAGAGAGAGGTAATTCATAATTTCAAAAATCACATTTTGGTCACGTGACCATTTACGAACTTATTCATTTTAAGAAAATGGTGCGGGTTTGAAAAACCAAATCACCATTATTTTGTTTAAGATATGGCCCACTAATCGTTTTTCGAAGGCAAAATCATATAACTTTCATTTTCATAAAAACGATGTCACATGCCTCTTATTGCAAATGGCCTATTCCCTTCCCCTTACCTTTCGAGCGTCTGCTACGCAGGCTATGTGCTTTGTAGAAGTAGGTTTTTTTGGGGAGGGGGGACGAGGGAGGTGTTTGGTAAACCGAGATCAGGGTTCGAGATCAGGCCCAATGTTTAGTTTGGCAGCTTCCATGCATTCTTTCTTACGTAGTCGCTTACTTCGAGTCGTTTTTACTCCCTCAATAACGTGAGACTTAAGTTTCGTTACTGAGAGAGTAAAAACGACTCGAAGTAATCGTCTGAAATTCAGGCTAATTTGGTATTTATTTGCTCTCTGAAATATAGAAACAAGATGGCTTCACGTTGTATTTCGGACTCGCTATCAGACCCCAGGTCCTTTGGGACCCCTTTGGGAGTTTAAAGTTCACTCAAGGTTAAGGCTTGCTGATCTGTTTTTATTACAAGACGTGTTTTCACAGTACAAGTTTTGAAATGTGTTCAAAGTTAACACGATGTTATGATCGATTTGACGGATGAGGATTTTCTTTTGGAAGGAATTCTGTTTAAAGTACAAATGATCAGGTCGAGGTCTCGGAATGATTTTGTTGAACAGCGACAGGAAAGCTATCATCAAGTTTAATATTCAAGATTGGGTTTTCTTTTGGCCACTTTCTGAACACTGTATAACGTAACTATTGATTTAATCCGTCGCAAACTCTTTCAGGACCACGAGATCACAACGGAAACGTACTTCAAAATAAATAATTCAGCACTTTTTTACATGTAATTATTTTGAAATCGTTCCCAGTTGTTTATATTGTATTCTTATTTACTTTACTGTAATGCAACCAGCAAATGGACTTTACACTTTCACAGTTAAAGCTTTATGATAACAGCTAGCTGTATTATATTTAACCTTTGAGGTCTGCAAATGTCAAACAAAAGCTCCGTTTTTAATACACTGTTTCCGTTTTACCGTTTGCAACAAAAATAACACAATGTGGCTACTTCCAGTTTGGTCACGCGAGGGATGAAGGCCACAGGCCTGAAGCTCGCGGTGACAGTAGTGAATAAGTAATTAAAACATGCAGAGTAATGACAAGGGAAACGTTTGACGCAAGACTTGTGTCATTTTAGGAATGAGCTTACGGGCTTCCTTGCAAGCAATATAAATGTGCTAGAGGAAGAGAGTGGTCGAGAAAATGGCCCACCGGATGAGGATAAGTACGAGCAAGCCGGGTCACCCCTGTTCACCAGCTTCCCTCTTATGTTTTGCGCTTTGCCCAGACCACCGAGATCTAAGCTAAGCACACGTGTTCTATTTCCTATGCTTTGCACGAGATATGTCTAGAAATAGGTCGATAGTCGACTGAAAAATCAGCCTTGCTTTTTTTGTTTCGATAGTTGGCTACAGGTAACGAACAGGCACAGCTTTTGACGGCAGAACCTCAGAACATATCCTCGTACTCCCCCTCCTCCTTATCATCATCGTTGTCGTCTTCATCATCATCAGCATCATCATCGTCATAATCATTCTCATTCTCGTCATCATCATCATCATCATCATCAATAACCTCTTCGTCATCCTTTACTTTATAGCGTTCACCGCAATGCTTGGCACCACCGTCTCCAACACCGTGCCCTCCTGCATGGCGGACATGAGATAACTATCTTTCACCAACACATAAGTGAGTGATATCTGGCTCGACAGTAAATAATGTACACAAATCTTCGCTGCCGTATCAGTCTGAAACAAATTAAGCAAAAAAGTCAGGTAATTGTATCATGAAATGCTTTGTCTATCTTTTCCGCTTGTTCTTCCTTTTTTACAGCACAGTATTTGAAGGAAATGTTCAGAGGCTGTCAGAGTTGAAGATGTCTTCAGTTAATAACTGATCTGACGGCAATTCCTATCAAATATTATAATGACTCATCATTTCAGCCTCTGACCTTCTAGGCCCCTTTGCGTCGAAGAGAAGCTGGGGAAAGGAAAAAAGCGCGCTGAGTAGGATGGGAATCGGAAAGAGAGGAAGCGAGGCAGGCAGCCCCCGTGCGCTTGCAATTTTTACTGGGATATATATATCCCAGGATACCTAGCGGGAACCTCTGCGGAGTAGAGATCATTCTAACTATTTAAATTACAACAACGATGTCTTCCTCATTCATGTAAACTTATCTTAAGTGTCTGACAAAAACAAAATTAACAGACCATCCAATAACTAAAACAAAATCACTGCTCTAAGAGAATATTTCTTACCTTAGGCATAAGTAGAAATACTTGACGTCATCACTACAACGTAACCTTAACAAGAGTGACATAATGCATCAAGAGGGATCTGCAGTTTTGAAGAATAAAAAGGAGGAGCTAAGGTTAGAAACTGGACGGAGGCGTAGACATATCCACTGAAACGTTTAAAGAAACGACCCAAAACAGTGGCAAATATTCCCACTGCATACCCACTGTCCCAACACGGGGAACTAAGTTATGTGAGGAAACTGTTCCTACCTCAACCACTATTCGGCCTTTTATAATACAAGGAAGATCGAAAACACCAATAACAAGAATCAGACCTCCACACGCTTGCAGTCCTGGGAGGAAACCGCGAAGATGGGGGTATGCGACGTCAACCGCTATCAAGGGAGGTGGGAGGGGTGAAACTTTGAAGTCACCACCACTGAACTCCGCTGAACTGACCGAGAGCCGGGCAAAAACTGAGCAATTCTAAGCAAGGGCCGCAATGCATCATGCCACCAGCGCACAGGCCCAACACGACGCAATTTAATGGAGTTACTTATTTCCCGCGTCACGGGCCAATTGTGTACGCAGTGAAAATACTGTGAAATATTTGTAGAGGCAAACAGCCCAATTTCCAAGTTGACAGCCGTGAAATCACGTACATGTACCCTTTTGGACAGCTTATTTTAAACGAAAATTTTATTAGAGGCTGTCAGAGTAGAAGATGTCTTCAGTTAATAACTGATCTGACGGCAATTCCTATCAAATATTATAATGACTCATCATTTTAGCCTCTGAGACCTACCGATAAGTGCACCAAAGTCACAAGCAAGTTTGGTGTTTAATTAAATTGTACACTTACCATAAGACCAAGATTTTCCTTGTTCGATTCTGAACAAAAAATAACAAAACAGTGGTCTGAGGATTAGCTTGAATTTCATTCACAAAACTGAACCCAAAGTCAAGAAAGTGATTACATACCATGTAAGCGTAAGACTCACGTCAGGAGTATTCTAAATAAAGGAAATGCTGGTATCTGTAAAGACCAGTTAGTAATGCAAAAATAAATGGCAACAAGGTGTTTGGGTTGGTTAGCAATTCTGAAGATCAGAAGAAAGGGGTGTTCGGAGGCAGTAAGAAGCGGGGGAGGGGTGGGGTGCACTGGTAGGGGGTTCTAGGATTCTATAAGGGTTTCAATGGCAACAGCGTGCTTCATTTCCCTTTTTACTTGCATAGTTTCACCTTTGTCCTACTTCCAAGTCTTGTTCGTTTTCACTTGTAAAAAAGGTCTCTGATTTGCTTCTAACTTCCCAGGTTGATTCGCTTTCACTAATACCATACCCCCTCCCCCCCACCATCTCCATAATTGGTTCTTAGCACCCTGCTTCTCTCTTGTGCCTTTTGAAGTCTCCTTCCCATTTGATCCGTCTCCCCTCATCACTTCTATATCCGCTAATAATCAAGTGATGGATAAGAAAATAGAACACAACTCATTTGCTGTGAAATAACTGGAGAAGGCAGACTAATAGGGGATCTCCTTTTCTCTTAGGGTGAAAAAGCTGCACAACAAGCGAAAAAGAGCCAACATTAAAACCAATACAACAATTATTTTATTCTGCAAAACGTAATTACAGTGGGTGGTGTGTCTGCATTTGCCTGTATTTGTACATTTAACTTTCCTCCTCAGATTCAACATCATCCTCATCGCAATCATCACCATCATCATCATTTCCTGCTTCAGTCTCGTCCTCACTTTCTTCTTTGGATTCTGATTCTGACGCTTCTTCCTCATCAAGATCTTCTTCCCAATTTTCCTACACAAGAGAAACAGTTTTTACGTTATTAAAACGATCCTGATGTTGTTACTGTCTTCTTTGCCTAGAAGATGCCACGACGGCGAAGCCAACGAGAACGTCAAAAAAAGCAATAGGTTTGATCAACAAAACAACAACTTTGCACGTGCAGCACACTTTTCGTACTTTTCTTTGTCGTCGCTGCACGACTACGACGTGACATTCCCTCATGCGACGTCTTAAGGAGGACGTAAACTCACGACGACAGATTTCTCTTTCTCCCTCTAAACTTGGGTGCAGACAGCAGTAGAAATCACTTACATTTGAGATTTTACGCGAGTCGGAATAATCGCGACAGAGTTTGAAATAGGCGAAGTCTTTTAACCATTTAAGCATTATGAGTGATCAGCATGAAATTTCTCCTTATAATATCAGTGCTTTAGAAAACAGAGTGATCATGAGAATTGAGTACATGATCAGGGAAGATGAGTCTAATTGATATTTCAACATATTCTCTCTACTGCTTCTATTGAAAAAGTATAGGGACAGTAAATGAGAATCTCAATTTTGATGTTAGGGTTTAAAGGGTTAAATAGTGACGTTCTCGCTGCTGTCGCCGTCGTCGTTGCTAAAGCCCCCTAGTAACTGCACGGAACAGCTACTATAAAACTATTAGTATAATTACATTGATGATTATCGAAAATAGAGCGCTACGATTGGCTAGGAGCTTCGCTTTATCCCGCCATAATCACCGCGCGGTGATTATAACACTGAAGGCTAGCAGTTTTCAAACTGGCAGCAAGATTTTTTGATGTTACGGAGTCGGAAATTTATCAATAATTCTATTTTCTCGAATAATCATCAATGTAATTATACTAAAACAATTAGTCGCCTCAGGCGACGTGAATATCGGCGAATAGTCACTTCGACTTCGTCTCGGTGACTATTCGCCGATATTAACGTCGCCTGAGGCGACCAATTATTTTAGTATAATACTTAATTATTATTATAATACGGTCTTCCCGGTGTCATAGTTACAGGAAATAAGTAAGAACATACATCGGATTCTGAGTCTTCGACTTCAATAGGTACAAGTGGTTCCTCATCAGAGTCTACAAGGACAGAGAAAGAACAATGGCAAAAAAGATATGTGTCACAATGACTTAACACAGCAGAAACAGTTGATAACATACTGGAAAGTACACCTGGTTTGCTACACAGTTATAATATTATCTGTTTTAGAAGGAAAAAAGTGTTTTACTGAGTTTTCTGTAATGCATCAGTGCAAGACTCTGGAAAGCTGCTCACCGATCTTCCCTAATCCAACATGAACAATTACTTCTCACTTAAAGCAAAATGTTAGATTAGGGTAGGGGTAGGTGGGTAGCTTCCTTGAATTTTATAGTGGGCACACTCTCTTGTGTTAATCACTGTAGATATTTCTATTGTGAGGGTCTTCTTGGGTTGATTTTTGCTAGGTATGTGCCGCCGGCCAATCAAAACCTCTGCCCCACAATTATAGACCCCATCTTAGTCACTTTTGTGCAAATGTAATTTTTGCAATCCCAATTTAGTCACTATCTGTTTATGCATCTACCTTATACAGCCTTTTAACTAAATCACATTTCAAATGAATTGACACGTTTGTTGTTTACTAAAATGCAGTAAAAATCTTCTCAATTTAAATCCCTGCCAACCTGAATTTTTTAACCCCCAAATCCCGCAAATGTGTGACCTCATTCTAGTAACTCTATTGACAATGCAACCCCATTATAGTCCATCCAGTCATGAAAATGTGACCCCACCCAGCGGCACATCCCCAATAGCATATTGTTAGGACGTACCCCCTCCCCCTCCCGGGATGTTGAGTGACCTAGACCTAGCGTTATCAGAAAAGCACCTAGAATATCACATAGACAAGAAATAATGAAGATAACAAGGCCTTCGGGGCGATAAAATGTTGGTATTTATCACTATTTCAGACCTTCCTCCTGATAGACAACTGATGGCCCAGGAATTTTATCATCTGCAGTGTTATAGCTCTGGGAATCCACCTACAAACAAAAAAATATAAACAAGATATTGGACCAAGAGGAACAGAAAATCTTTATGTAAATGGGTGCAAAGCTTGTTTCCAAGAGACTGTCAGAGTTGAAGGTGTCTTCAGCTAATAACTGATCTGACGGCAATTCCTATCAAATATTATAATGACTCATCACACAATCTTTGAAAACAAGTATGCAGAGGAAACTGGTGCAAAAAAATTAAGGGGATAACTCCTTATACTGGGATTTTATCAATTTTAAGGGATGTAGGAAACTCCACCCACACTACCATGGAGCAGACAAAGAACAGAAACCAGTCATGCAGTCAGGCTTTAACTGGTGGTATGGAAAATAACACAACATGGACCATCAGTTAGCGGCACAAAATTGAAGTGGTGTTCCCCCCCCCCCCCCCCCCCCCCGCACCACCAGGTAAGGTTAAGCTATTCTTATTTATACAGCAACAAAACGAGAACTGTGTTCAAACCTCCTTTGTAAGACTGTCACACATTTGAGAAACTGCCCACCTACCCCTACCCTAAGCCAACATTTTGCCCCAAGTATGAGGTAAGTGTTATTGTTAGCTTAGGGGAGGGGTAGGTGGGCAGTTTCCAGAAATCTAGATTGATCCTAAAACTTCTTCTAGTATGAGCCTTGGCACGGGAGGATCAACTGAAGGGTTGAAGCTATACCTGCGACAGCATCAAATCCAAACGACCTTGCAGTTTGCACAGTTTACCATAAGTGCTCACACGTGACTCCATCAGGGCATATAGTCCACCAAGGGTCTTCACGAGGTCTGGGACCTTAATAAAAAAAAAAGAAGAAAAAAAATTACATTATTATTAACAGGCTAAGTGTATGCGATGTGGCTCATTTTCATCCTTGGTCACAATTTCATGTTCCCACATCAGGTTGCAAAGAAATTCATTTTTACACCTTGCCATTCGGGCAAGCTGAAGCTAGCATTTACTAACCTAGATGTAATTTCAACTAGCCCCAAAAGCTTTATCACGAGCGGAATTGATTTCACAGTTCTTCTGTTATTCGAATTGCTCAGAAACATCACTTGCCTGTCAGGTAAGTTAAAAACAGAATTCACTAGCCCAATAGCAAAATCAACTAGCCCAGGGCTGTCACATAATCAATATGATGCTCACTTTGGCATCAATAACATCTTACCGTCATTAAATAAGCCATATGAGTACTTAAAATTTGTTTGATCCATAGCACCAATTGTGCTCCTCTGGAACAAATAGAGAAAAAAACTGGATAAGTATACTTGACTACCATAAGACAAGACTTCTATGGTTAGTTCTGAAGGGACACTAAAGAGTGAAAGGATGGTTAAGTTAATAGGCTCAGAAAAGAGCCAACTTTTCATGGCAGCAGTACTGGTTTCACTGCCAAACACCAAACTGGAACCAGTAGCTATAGTGGCAACGCAAAATGTTGGCTGTCGTTTTCAGGTAACTAAATTTAAAATAACAAAGGAATGCACAAACGGGTTTAGCGGGCCTAAGTGACTTAAGATTTTGTGTTAAATTCTCCCTTCACCTTACAAGCAAACAAGAGGCTACTTAAAAGGAGACTCTAGCAATACATACCTCCAAGGCATGGCTTCGATCTTGTGAACAAGCTGCAAAAATAAATAAAAAACAAGCCAATAAATGAATCCATCAACTCTGTGGCTACAATTTTGTCATATTTCTATACAACAGAACACAGGGGATCTGACAAAACAGTGAATAATGAAAAATGTCCAACAAACCTCTCTCAAGAACGGAACAGTGAGTGTGACTGGAAGTCCTTTAATTGTATTTTTCATAACTGTTTCCTTTTTTCCCCCTTGCCACAAGACATCCTGGAATAACAAAGAACAGTTGATCAGCCATACATTATAAGAGGCCTTCTAGAATAGTCAATGATTAATTTACCTCTAACAAGCATCCAGTGTCTGGTCAAAAGGGGTGGGGGGGGGGGGTGGGAAGGGAGAGGGCACTTATTTAATAAAGGGTTCTTGATCAGGAGAGGTAGTTCTCTCTTTAATAAAGTGAAACTTTCTTTTGGCTAAATTATTATAATAGAACTCTGCTAGCACATGTAGATGGATGTAACTGGAGCTGACTTGATTGAAAAGGAGCTGTTCTCCAGTAATACTGCTGGTGAATTTCACTTTTAAACAATTATAGAAGTGAGAAAAAAGAGGGAATTTTCTTGTGGTATTTTAATTTACTGTTTAAGAAAGCAAGGAGGGAGAGGGGTGATTATTATATGCTAGTTTGGCCAAGAAGGAAGGGTGATTTGTTGGGGAAGCACACTTATTACAGTATGGGCCGTTATTGAAGGAGATTAGTATTCTTGCAGTGTACCGTAAATCCTCTATTAAGCCCCCCTCTCAAATAAGCCCCTCCTTTTCAGAGGAGGAAAGTTAATAAGCCCCCCTCTCTATTAAGCCCCCCCTTTTCAGAGGAGGAAAGTTAATAAGGCCTCCCTCTCTATTAAGACCCCCCCTCCCCCTCCCCCAATCCTTATTTTTCACAAAAAAATTGACAATTAACGTGGACTGATCAGTTAGGATTTATTCAGGCTGGAAGTTCATATTGTTTTTGGTCTTTGGTGGCATGACCTCCAACTTCATATGCTTAACTTTCTCAATTTTGCACTCTAGCTCTCTGTACAACGCGCAAGTCTACTCTGTCTCATACCACGGTATTTTTGCTACAAGTGATGCATTTCGCTAAATTATATGTCCCCCCTCTCCATTAAGCCCTCCCTCTCTATTAGGCCCCCCTCAAAAGTGCTTGAAAAAAATAAGCCCCCGGGGGGCTTAATAGAGGATTTACGGTATTATCATACATACCTCCAGTAGATTGTTATCTTGACTATGAAGAGCCTGTATTAACATCTGTATCAATGAATCAGCTGTCGGGGGACCACTTGCTTTTCTTCTAAAAAGGATAGGATACATTATTTTGATACTCAACTGAAGGAGTTTTTAAAGACTATTGTTAATTAAAAGATACTCTTGAGTTGTTCACATAGACCATTAGTTTAAGAGCTTACAGACCCTCTCCATGTACTTTCACGATGGTACAATTTGTTTTTGAACCATATATGGTATCTGCTTAGGTTCAGCAATTCGTGGCAGGGTCACTGCAACAGTGTGTGGCACCAATATTACTGTGGGCCCGTAATAGTCCCTTCCCCCATCAGAGATAGACTACCACACTAGGGACTATGTCCCCTACTCTTTACAAACAGTGTACATGGGCTCTTTAACGTCCCACAGAATTTATAGTTGCAAGGGTTGCGAGACAGGGCCTATGGTTTATCAGCTTTATCTGACTAGAAAGTCTACCCGTTTGCAAATGTCATTACAAAGGCAGCACTTTCTCCTCAGTTATTTGAAGACCCTAAGTGCTGATCCAGACAGAGTTTCAACCAGTGGCCTCTCACTTGGCAGACCAGCACTTATCCAACTGAGCTAATTGGGCATCGGTTGTATTATGAACTGGTTTAATATTTGAAGACTTGGGCAATTTTTTCAGTTTACTTAGTTTCTCTTACAATAATTTGTCTAAGAAACTGCTATAACTAAGTTGTGGTGTAAACATTACAAACAAACAATCCCATAGAAATACAATCCATGTAGACCAACTGGTGAAGAATAAAATGATAATGCTTATAACATCATTATGACATTGTAGTCTCCATAAAGTACCTTTGTGTTTCAGCAGATGCTGTGTTTATTGCTTTTAACCTCTCCTCTATGCTCTGTAGATAAATTACAACAATGATTTTTTAGTTAAATCCTTTACTTCCCAATAAGTAAGTAAGTAACAACTTTATTTAATGAGGGTAGCACATGACAGTAAAAACTGATGAACTAGTGGCCCTCAAATAATGACCAAAATCAATTTTCTCTTAACAATATTCACAAATTATCAAGAGAAGAGGTTATGAGAATTGAATAAAAGCAAATGTATGGAAACTGGTCTGGTCTGAAAAATGATAAAGTGGCATGCATAGGAGATAAAATAGTTTCTCTCTACCAAAGAAAACAGATGATAGACTGTTCACAGTCCCCTATTTTTTTGTGAAATTGTTGAGATATAGCGCATCTTACCGTTAATGGCGGCCATCTTGATTTTCAAATGTACAGAGGGGGGTGGGCATCGGGGATTATAGCTGTAGGGGGAGGAAGGCGAGAAAAATAGAGGGCCCCCTAAGTAGTTTTGACACTGGTGCAAGATGGCAGCCTGTAAAGCAAAACGCTCGATCTCAACGATCTTACAGAAAAATAGAGGACTGTAAACAGTCTAACAGATGAGGATGAAAACAACTATTGCTACCAATATTGCTACCGATAATAATGACCACGAAGGATAACTAAAGCCAGAGTTAAAAGATATAAGTGGTAATTTGAATCCACTAAACTTGCCTGTTCTTCTGGTCTCACTTTTTCTTCACTTCTTTTTTTACCCTTTCCTTTTGTTTGTCCCTCATCAGCAGCAACAGGTGTCGCTAATGCCATATTACCTGCACCAAGAGTTGTCATTGCTTGCCGTAAATTCTGACCTTTGGTCACTTGAAGTGATTCCTGAGTTCCATTATTGAGAAGTAGGTTTGACGAGTTTTCACGTATGAGACAAGTGTGCTCTTCCATTGTTGAATAGGCCTATGAGGGAAAATGTTATTAGTAATAAACTATTATCTGATTAGTACACCAATTAAAGCTATTATGGGGTATTATTGTTCTTTATATTTTTACACGTAAAGCTGCTACTTTTTGAGTCTGAAAATTTTAAAATGAAAGTGCCAAATACTTTTGGAGACCATCAAAACACATTTCATGACAATGCTAATAGCTATTGCTTCTAATGATCAATTATCAGTAAGCAATGACACAAGTTGCTGCTTAGAGGACTATCATAAATGTTCATATAATTCTTGTTGGATTCATTTGTCATGCAACTCTTGTTGGCAAGGTTGTCAGAAAGTGCAAAGTATGCCCCTTTCTTAAAGGAAGTGGTTAATTTAGCCATCTTTTATGAAAGAATCAGAGACAAGCCAACAAAGACATGGAGTAGGTGTTGATTTTTAAAGGCTGCCAGCTCTTTTTGACAACCCCAGCTATTCCTTTGGCCAGGCAACTTCTTGCTTATCTTAGCTAATGATTTTGTTCAAGGATGACTTGCCTGGATGCCCATTGGGGAAGCAAGCTTTAAACGTCACTTGCCCAGACAGGAAAATTTAGTAGTCTCAGTCTACCAGAGCCCTGTTTGGTTTACTTAGATTAGTATGTTCAGTTCTTACCAAAGTTTCAAACTGTGGCTTTACAGTTGAACCAAATGCAACTTGCACTGAAGGCTCTGCTTCAGCTAGCAATCGAATACACATCACAGGTATAGGTGATGGTGTTCCATCCTATCAAAAAAAAAAACAACATAACGATAAGTGTAATATAATATTAAATCTAATTTGACTGAAAATCCTTCGTGGTAGGCGTTATGCAAAAACATAGGCTCTTGGTTAGGTATTAGAAAGGCTAAGGTCATTTGAGTACCAGGGCAGTCACTAACGATTTCAAGATGCTGGGTAAATGCCATTATGGTAAGTGGAGGGGATGTGAACAGCTAGGAAATTCACTTAGTTCTATTACCACTTTGTTTCCTATGAAAGTAGTCGGGGTCATGATCATAGCAGTGGGAGGGAACCCCAGGCCTCCTTAGTCCCGAGAGTGACCAAAGTCGATTCTCTCCCAACAGAGTCAATACATAATCAAGAGAAAATGCTGTGAGAATTAATGAAATGATCACTTGATGGGCAAGGCTTTGATCTACAAATAAATTCTCTTAACCAGTTCTTTAAGGAAATGTATGGAGCTTAGTCTGGAGAATTTGTATATGAAAATTGGGGCTTAAAGGGTTAAGTGACAGTGAGGAGTACACAAAATTAATGTCACCATTGACAGCATGTTTTTGGCCAACACTTGGTGGCTTTCAGAGTGGCGGAATGGTCAATGCATCTGACTCGCAATTGGGTGCTCCCGGGTTCGAGTCTTGTAAACTGCCAGTTGGTGTTTTTAATCCTGTTGCCTTGTATTTGTATTTTTTGTTTCTAAGTATTTAAATGGAGTGCCTGTTACCTAGCTGGATAAGCTAAGTGCACTTTCCATTATATATAAACAACCCTTTATGGAACCCTGTCTCATCAACCATGTCTAAGAACTGAAGATGCTGAGCATGGGTTAAAAGAAAATAAATAAAAGCAAGAATTGAATTACTTTTTTAAATACCTTTTTCTCAGAACTGGTGAGCTGAATAGTTCTCGTTGGTCTTAGGGGCTTTTTAACACCCCTGAAATTGAAAGAGAATGACATACGTTAAAAGGTCTACTCAATGATAAGACAGGGTAAGGAGGAGCTGAATTTATGAAAAAAAATCGAGAATCAGTTCACAGATCAGACTTCTCTAAGTGCCAGTGAATTACTGGCCAAAGGTGTAGTTCTTTCTCACCAAAATGCAATGAAGCATTTTGCCAAGAGTGTGGCTCTACTAGCCACTGCCATGAAAACCGGATTTGTAGGAAGGATATATAAGCAACTCACCCATTTAAAGAATATTCAAAAACATGTATTTGTCCATCTTTTGAGACTACAGCAATGTGAACAGGCTGTAAGAAAAAATCAACACTGTATTTTATGTTTGTTCTAGTATTACCAAAGGCCAATGATGCCTTCCTGTTGGCATTAAGCAACAAGGGGATCTTATCTTTTGCACAACATTTATATGGTAAACACCCTGGAATCATGGATTCAGAGCCTAAGGCTCCATCCACTGTACAGTTTTTCTCAGTCAACTTTTTATAATGTTGATCAATGTGACATAAATGATACCTCATGCTGTTTCAAAACCCACTGATTTCTTTACCCTATCCCAACCCTAGCCTGTTTAAAATCCCCTCCCCTTCACAGCGGCACATACATGTGCCTATATGGCCCATATAATGCAGTTCCCCTTACCCCTTATGGAGATCAGCTGCACCAACATTTGTGCCGCCTCATTATACACACTTAGAGGAAGATAGTTTTTACCTTTTCTTGATTGCTGTGCCGTATGACATCAACTGCAATGGGTTCGTCTGTGAGAGAAAGCGAAACTAATGCATGTTTGTTGTGAGCTTCTAAGTTAACATACCTGCAAGAAAATACAAATTTTACTTAGTGATTATTATTTAAATAATGATACTTTACTGAATATTATACCAGACTAACAAGATTCACATTAAACCTACTGAATTATTATCTTGACCTTCAGCTGATCAAAATGGAGTTCAAATAGTATGAATTGCTTTGAACAAACTTACCAGATATTCATAAGTCTGTCCTGTTCTGCTCCAGAAATGAAATAATTACCACTGATTCCATTACTAGGAATGTGGTTGGCGTTTGTGTCATGTGACAAGGACCTTGGTATAAATGAGAGATACGTCACTGGTGTTGCATGACCTGTAAATTTCTTCAGACAGGAGAGAAATAAAAGACAATTTCAGTATTGCCTAATTTAGAGTTTGTTAAAAAAAAGTTCTGGACACAAAATTTAAAGGAATACAGATGACTGATTTGTTTCTTGTCTATTATGACCATGGTCAGATAAACTAGCTTCTTGGCCCTTTCAGTTACATAGAACTTAGTGTCCAGGCTTTGTCTTATTATTGAATTCTCTTCCCTAGTGAGTGACACTTTTTCTCCCTCAAGCTAGACCTGGCAAAAAACATTGAGACTTCAAGTTCAGTAATCCACTATTATGCAATTTGATTGTATCAGCCATAAAATCCCCTTTACAGGTGTAGACAATGTAGGTTAAAAAAAATCGAGCTTTTAAACTCAGGGTGGTGATTATTGGTGAACACCACGTTCTTTGCCCAAGAGTCACTGCCATGATCATCTCATTAATATTGCAATTTATCCTTGCCATTCATTTTATATTATTTTCTTACCCTTAGATTTTCTTTTGTCTCTAAATCCCATAATTTAATGCTTCTGCCAGCAGAGAGCAGTGTATCTCCCTTGGGACCAAGTTCAATGCACCTCACTCCATGTTTGTCAGCTTTCCACTTACTACAGAACACAAAGCACAAGTTCAATCTATAAACAAGTTTGTTATTAATTTTAGAGAACGGGTGTCATCACTCAGGCCCTCTTACTTTACAGACACAAAATGATGCCCTGCTGACTCCTCTGAACAAAATTCCTACACTCTTTCCAAGACTTGACTTTACTAATACACTTGATGACCAGCCACTGCTTACAGAGTTCCATTTTTTTCCAAGAAATTATTTCAGGGATGAGAACTGGCCCACTTCCCGAACAGTGGCTAGTGATATTGAAACGAAAAGCTACCTAAACATGAAGCATGCCACTGGATATTCTGGTAAATAAGTAAGGCACTAAGGATACTCATGAACTCAAGAGAGGGACTTATTAATACAGCCAGCTCAGACCCTTAAAATAAAATATTATGGTAATAGGCATCTTACCATTTTCTCTGGCCATTTTCTGTGTTCCATTCTATTATATGTTTATCATTTGAACAAGAATATAATGTGCTGTCATCTTCACTCCAACACACATCATTTACTCTGTTGTCATGACCACCTTCCTGAAAGGTGATAAAAAATGTTGACTTACACTGCAAACACAGATCTACACACATGTATACTACATGTAACATCTTTTACACCGAAAAAACTTATTTAAATCTTCATCTTTCATTAGAAACATGTCACTACAATGCACTTGCTACAACAAAGATCTTCTTGTAACAACAAAAAATATCTACAAGTTGGACGTACAATAATTTATTATGTATAAGAGGCCGGACAGTAACAAAAATACTGTTATTCTTAAATGTCTGAATTTCATTTAATTAAAATATCTCATATAATCTTATTAAGACAGTGATAGCATCTCATAGTGATACCAGCATTTATAAAGGAGATAAAAATCACTATTCTTGAAATTAGTTGTATTTGGGGAAAATCAATAATGACAATCTCAAAATGTGTCAAGACTGGATCTGTAAACTTTTCCTTTCAAATGGGTACAGGCCTACTAATCTCACTTCTGCCATTGTTACAGGGTTGCCAAAAGTAGCTGGGTGCGGGCGAAAATCGCCGCCTACTTGGTTAGCATCAGCCGGCTTCTCTGCTTGGCACTTCTTTATGGATGGCATTTCTTAAATAAAATATCGCTTTGACAACTCAGCAGTCTACTTCAAAACTGAAAACCCTGTTGCTAGTTTTAAATTGTCCCCCTTTCTTCATCTCTTTTATTGCGACCCTCATCATTAACCAGTAAAGTGGAACAAATGACATATCACACAAACTGGAATTAAAGCCGAAAAGGGGTGCAATCTGTTGGTCACATTCTGTTTTGCCTCCACAAGACTTTGCAAATTTCGCAGCAGAAATGGATTAGACACAAGAAAAAAAAAAGATTCTTACTAGTCTCTCATTCACTTCTCCAGCAGCAATGTTATATACAAAAATATTCCCTGATGATGTACCAAGAGCTATGGAATCAACAACTGAATCTGTTGTATTTTTTGCAGTCTTTTGCTTCTTCCTTCTTTGAACAACCTAAAAAATAAGAACAATGCTTTATTTTAGCATCTTTCTGCAGCAGACCTCTGCTCGTAACACATTCACACTTCTTTCCGGGTGTGAGAAATTGGCCTATGAGATCCAATTCTTCAATCTGCAGGTACGAGTGCTAGTCTCATGAATAAGGCATGAGTGTTAGCAGGTACAGTTGCAGTGAAGTTCTTTGTAACTGGGATTTTTTTTTTGATTTTACAGACACCAGCTAAACATGGACACCTCATTATTACAGACAGTTTGCATTGTCCATGGGGAAAGAAAGCTCTTACATTTCCTTTACATTCAACTTGGGGTGTCTTGAAAACAAAGACTCCTAAGACCTCCGACTGAATGACTCTAAACTTTATTGATTAGGGTTAGGAAACCTAGTTAATTAACTTTCAGGTCAGTTTGTCCAGCATAATGACTTAGATGGAACCTGATTCACTCAGTTTCCTAACCCTAATCAATAAAGTTTAGAGTCCTTTGGTGGGGGGTCTTAAGGGGTCTTTGTTTTCAAGACACCCATTAAATTTGCTTAATATGGACACCCAGTTAATATGGACACTTACTAAAGCCCTCTCAGTGTCCACATCAACAGTACAGCTGGTTGTCTGTATTAAGAAGATTGAATTAAGAGAAAATACAGGGCTTTCTTCCCCCAGGGACAAAACAAACTGTCCATAATAACGAGGTGTTTGTGTTAAGGGGGTGTTTGTAAAGCAGGGTTTGACTGTATAACAAGCATACATTCTACCAAGTGTCTGGTCACTTCATTTCCATGGCTACTTTGTTCCAAGTCAGATTGTCCCATGATTTTAGTCTTTTTTATGGAACTTTACAGTGCATCTTTTTATTGACCGTTATTTGAATAGGGTCTTTGTGATAAAAAAAGTTCGTTATTGAGATTCCGCTGTCTTCACATTCAGTCTGACAAATGCTAGAACACAATTTCTGTTCTCTCAGACAAATCTCACATAATTTTCATCACCTACATGTTCCTTGGTGACATAGGCTGCCAAGAGCTGGTGTTAAAGGAAATATCCTTTCAATGAAAAGTCACCAATCAAAACTATAGGATCAAGGGTTTTGCACAGCTCTTACAGTAAAATATTGTGAACGATAATTCTCTCTTTCCCAGATATTCTTGATGTTACGTTACATTTAATTTGAAGCATTACCAATAAACTTAAGCTTAATAATACATCTTTTCACGATTAGATGTAAAAATGCTGGTAATCAAACTTAACTAATAAAATGACAAACTCCTAATAATTTATATAATGACTATCATTGGTAACTTTTTTTTTTAGCATTAACCGTGCAGATAAAATCAGAGAAAGGATTACGCTTTTTTTGCTTGCAATAAACACTGCGTGACTTGATTGTAATTTGCTGAAATTTGCATGCGTACGTACACAGGACACCTGAAAACAACGTACAAATTTCTTAAATAAGAAACCACGTTGCATGGAACGTTTATTCTGCAATTGCACAGCACATTGCCATGCATCCGAGCGTCGAGGCTAACGCTAAGATATCAAGTCACGCTGTAAACAGAAACACAGAGTCTTTCAAGGCCAGAAATTACAAAATGAAGCTTAACAATCTCACTGGATGTTGGCGGGTTAGGGAATTTCTTCAAAACTAAGGGATTAAAAGCAAGCATTGGTGAAAGAAATGTTATGCCTGACTCTAACAAAGGTTGAGTACTATATTTTACGCTTTCTTTACGCGTGAATTGTGCAGAGGAAAAGACTGTTTCGAGAAAACATGATCTATTTCTCCAGGGACTAAAATACTCACCGACGACCTTGAAGTTCGGCTCCAACGGAGGCATGTACAGGTCGTTGAAAGATGTGATGGCGATGTATATTCATGCTTTAATGATCCGAAAGTACAATCCCATAACTTAAGGCGTCCATCTGGGGTTAAAAGTGCTAAAAATCGACCATTTTTATCAAAGGAACAACGGCTACCTTCCATATTTCATACTCCATTTGCACGTGGGATCAGCAAATCTAGAACCCATTCCCCTTGGCAAACGGTGGCAGAGAAAAGGAATAGGAATGGTAAAGAGATACTGGGAATTACTGGGGATCACCAACTTGGGTTCATTTTCAGAAATTAAAGGGGAAATACCAGTTTGGTCAAATCAGGAGCCCATGGGTAATAGGCTCCTGGTCAAATACATTACACTGACATTATACCAATTTACCACCTAGATCAGTTAAAAAACCTCGAATACCAAGTAGAAACTGACAAAGCATTTTGGGGACTCTTTGGGTCATTTTGACAATTTTACGACAATTTTAGTTTTATATTTTTTCCAAGACAGGAGTCCTGAAGGAGTATTCAACGAGAAAGTTTCAAAAGTGATTGGATATCGCCTCCAGTGATATTTTGACAGTCACTTAGTGTTGCCAACACTCCGCTACAACCAATATCACCTGCTGACATCATCAAGGTCATCAAGAGAGAAAGTGATAAAAAGCTACTAAATTCCAGACCCTGTTTCAGAGGCCACTGAAACGCGAAAAGGGGTGAAAAACTATGCATAATCTCTGGCGCTTCACATCTTATATTTTTGCATCTTATATAATCAAGGGAGTACCTCTCTCTTGGGAAAGTATTTCTATTAATAAGTGGAGCTTTGGAGGCGCACGTGAGCACCATAGAAAACCACGATAACCTGTCCAGTAGAAATCTTGGTACAGCGTACGTGTCACTGTCCACCCTATCCATGTGACCATGGGCGCTTTCCATTTAGTCAAAATTTCCGGAATTTCCGTTTCGGCGGCCGAATGGAACACATTTCGTCGGTTCGTCCCATTGGAGAAATTCCTAGAAAGAGAGGAAAATCTAAAAAGGTGGGCCCGTTTTCCCGGTTGGAATTTCCGAACGGAATTTCGTGTTACATTTACACGTTTTAGTTTGTACCAGTTCCAGGTCCACGGCAAGAAAATCTGTCAGGGCCAGTTAGCAAATCAAAATGGCTTCCCTCGAGCTCATGTATTAATGCACGATTTGTCTTTTTGCTGGCCCCACAATGGAGGCACTTTTGCACCACGAGTGCCCTGTCCTTGGATTAATTGGTAAGTATCTAGTAATAAGTAATAGCAATATTTATTCAGAGGTTCACATTCACTAAATAGAATCCCTGCAACTTTTCTGCTGACACGCTTTTCCCGCCATTTGCTCTCTTCAGACGCTCCTTCTTTAGATTCCAGTCGGTCGCCTTCACCCTATTCTGAATCTATGACATCTAACAAACTAACAAACTGTGAAGATCGTGCTGTTAGGTTAGGAACTTAATCACCTCTTGGGCCGATCATAAAGAAATGTTTGGTCAGGCACCGCGACGTAGCGGGGTTTACGACCAAATGGAACAACTTTTTATCAATCGGAAACTCCACTTTTGCTCCCACGGAAATTTCCGGGTGTGTTTTCCTAAATGGAAAGCGCCCCATGTCCAATGTGAAATAACACCCTCGAAGTAGGTTGCCTGTGGTACTCTTGCCAACGGCGCTTTCAAAATAGCCGAAAACAAGAAATCAAAAGTGCAATCAAGAGGAAATTCAGCTAAGCTCTCCGAAATGTTAATCCAGGAACAAACCTAGACTCAGGGAAGTTGTCTGTCTTATTAGAGAGATTTATAGTCACGTTTATGGCAAACGGCAAACGTGAATTTGTACCTCAACTCGTGAACAAGTTTTCCGTGCGCTTTATATCTTTTACTGTTGATAAATCTCTCTATTTAAAAGGCTTGTTCAGTTGACCAAATTGTTTAATTAATCTTATTTTGGCAGTACAATGCACTTGCAGTCGAGCTTATTTTCACGCGGAGTTTTGCTTGGTTTCTACGATTTTTCAATACAGTCATCGGTGGTCTAGCCTGCGTAGCAAACGTTTCCCTGCGGTTTAGGAGCAAAGCTAAGACCCGCGCGAAAAATGGCGCCAGTAAAAGAGCTGGGAGGGGGTGGGGAAGAAAGGAAGGAAACGCTGTTTCCTTCCTTCCCTTCCCCCTCCCCCCACTTTCATTTTTTTGGCTCTTGTTTAATTCCTCGCGCGGCCAAAATCCTCGGTCTTTCTTTGCTCCGAAACCAAACGAAAACGCTTGCTATGCAGGCTATCGGTGGTCTTCCTTAACTTTTCTTAACTTCATATTTTTGCAAAAGATTGAGTTTGGAGTTCTTTATATACAAATTTTGTCAACAGTCGTTTCTCGTATACCCGAGGCTTCTCATGCGCAGTTTCTGGTTTTCGCCTCTCGTGTTTTCGGCCAAAGGCCGAAGACGTGTCCGCCTGCTGCCGACGAAGCTACCCAGGGTACTTCTCGTAAACTTACCTTTCGGTGTGGATCATGGAATAAGGCTTTCAGAGTGCCAAGGTTTTGACCACAAAATACACATTGAATTCTGCAAGGCTGATAATACTAAGTGAAAATTTTACAACGCATCAACACGACACCGAAAGAAGCCAAAACAGAGCGGGATTGTAGCAGTAGACAGCTAAGTAGGCGCTTGGAAGTACTGGGTGCAAGAAAGAATGGACCCCGCGAAGGAGATACGCGTGTTTCCCTCTCGCGCGCCCGTTCGCGTCTGCACGCAGGCGAAAGACAGCTGTTTCGACAGCTGTTTTGACCACAATCCCTTGCGCGCGGTGGGCGCCAAACGAGAAAAATGCGGTTTCTCAAACGTTGGAGTAGTGCAATTTGCTTCTCGTCTTTCCGTTTGGTTAGTGTCTATTTTCTGTCTTCGTTATCGACACAAGAAAAAGAAAATGACGAGGAAGATTATGTTTTACCCTGTTCGAATTCAGAAGCAGTGAGAGCTTGTGTACTGTCCCCCAACGCGAGGCTGATTTCAGAAAGTCCATCATCTGCACTTCATGTGTACAGTGCTTTTCAGGTAAGACCGTTCGATAAAATATTTAATGACAGTTTAATGGTTCGTCCAATTAAACATGCCAACGGTAAGTGTCATGAGTACTTGTACATGTTTGAGATGAAAACCTTCGTGCTCGATAAAAAATGTGTAAATCATGATCACCGCGTTAGAGCTCATCGATATCTCATCACACCGTGGTTTGTAAGTGTTCCCAGCGGAAACATGTATATTAGTTTCCTTTAGCTCTTTACCGTGTTACTCCTCGGAGTACTAAACTCTAAACTCTGGAATATTCTGCAGCTACGCCAGCATGGAGTTGTGCAGTTATGCACTTATCAATGTAAAGCCGTGGGGGGGGGGCAGGGCATCGGGTGGGGATTTGATTGTCTTTGTTGGCCCTGGGGTAGGGCATTTGACTGATCTTGTTCTCCCGGGGAGGGGATATTTGAATCTTTCTTCGCCCGACGTAGAGATATTTGACTGCCTACTTGGGTGAAAAAGACTGAGACCGAGCATCTGTTCCCACTTCCACGCTTCACGCATGCGCCGTACGGTTTGAAAAGATCAGGAAGTCATGGAGGCCGAATGAGAACAAGCAAAGACTGAGTGGATTTCACTGTTTTATCTTCAAATTTCATTTGTTTTAGCGTGTGTTTGATCAATAATAATTATTGAACCTCTTAAAATACTGTGGTATCAAAGTAAATGAAAGTAAAGAGAAACCAAGTCGATTTTTGCAAGTACAATTGATTAGTGTATGGCTCATTCGCTACAATCAGTGTAAACTTACGAAACTGACTTTTTTTTGTACCCTTTACTAAGAACAGTTATATTTAAACTTACAAGATGTGGACTTTCTCTTAAAGGTTTATGTATTCTACGCAGTGTAACACGGATATGGTTAAAAGGTATAATTGCAGCTGTAACAGGAACATGTATCTTTGGTGATGCAACAATGTGTATAAAAGATTGCAGAGTTTTATTTGGAGATATGTTTATTGTGCCTTTCTTGGGTTCTGCCTTGAGATTGACAGCAATGTGCTGCCTGGGGTGGGGAAATTTGGTTGCATTTGACTGGAATGATTTGCCCATGAGCAGGGAATTTGATTGCAAATTTTTGAAAAAAGTCAAATCCCCACCCTTCGCCCTGCCTCCCCCCAACCCCCCCCCCCCCCCCCCCCCCGCCGGCATTACATTGATAGGTGCATTACAGATGAAGAATGTGTGACCGTAGTAGCGGAGCACTTGCGCGCGGCTGAGCACGATGGGTATGAAAATTTGGTATAATATGCATCCAAGAAATTTTGGTTCTGAGAAAATTGTCTGTACGGAGTATGTCTGTACGTATGTCCACCCCTTCATGTAAGCCGGGTTGGAATTTTGCATTTCAAGTACACTAGCATCCAGGATAATCAAATGACTACATTTATTGTGCAGCCACCTTCGGAAAGGGTCAAGTGGCTGTTCGGTAAAGGTTGACCTCTTAAATAGAGTGTCTTCAGTGATTTGCTGATGTCTGCCTGGACATCAGTAACTGGCTGGTAGAGGGTTGAAGGTACGGTGAAGCAACTCAACTGTATTTATTTTTATTGAACAATCTGACTTGGAACAAAAAGTGTCTGTTTTGTCAGGAGGTTTATAAAAAAGCCAAGGCCAGCTTGAAGTGAGAGGGTAAAATATGTGCCTTGGCTGCAAATACTCCAGTTTCGAATTAAAAATTACCACTGACCACAAACATTAACATCACATTTATACAGGGTTAGCCTCAACATAGAGTAAAATATTCAGAAATTCTGGCAAGTAAGTGTTTGAAATTTGAATAGACACAACGGACAGAGTAATAAACAGGTCTTTTTCTCGTTGGAATTTTTGAATTTATTACTTCAGATGGAGGCTAACCCTGTAAAAAATGCATCTTCACTTTTTTTATTCAGCAGTCATAGTGAACTCGAAACTGGACTATTGGGATGAAAAGTTTTGATTTGTGAGTTTATTCTCAATAAATACATGTCATGTCATACATTGATTCTTAGTAAACACATGTCATCATACATTTATTTACTAGATAACAATGTTGATTATCAGAAAGGTTCAGACAAGTATTTGCATGAAGTGCAAATTTTTTTATTTGAAACAACCATTTCTTAGCATTCAATTTGAGAGAACTACATGTACTGGTAAAGTAAACTAACTATTGTACATTACCTTATGATAAGACCCCTAAGAATGTTCAAATTACTTTGATCTTCCACAGGTGAATATTACTTAATTCAAGAATGGTTCCTAATTCCTAATTATTACTATAAAGTTTCTGTAATTCTTAATTATATTAACTCTAAACCAATAAAACATTTTGAGGAAACATCTATGTTTCAGTTTTAATGTCAACTTTTTTCGCTTGTGACAAGATGTTCAACTAAACTAAACTTAACTAAAGTAAAGTATTTTTTGTTAGAATTCTGATTATTTTGAAGTAAAGTCCTAAGGGTAAAACAGGTCTCTATAAGCACAATGTTGAGGTTGCATCATATGCTTGTGCATTCTAGGCACACCCATGTAAAGCCTTTATGTCGTTTTGTACCCATTTTTACAATAACATTGAAAGTTTTTGAACTCCTACTCTCTGGCAATGTTTCTTGGGGTATAACTACTGTGTATTTCAGGGTGCAAAGAAAGTCAGTTTTACAGCTTGGCCTTTGGGCTTGGGGGGGTACTCCCTTATAAGGGCGTAATGGGAACGTGCGGCCAGCCAGGGTATGTTTTTTGGGGTTTTTTGTCTTAAACAGGGTACTGATTTTATCTTTTTTTGTTTAATCAGGGTATCGATTTTATCAATTTTTGTCTTGAACAGGGTATCTTTTCTTGGATGATAAACAGCCTGTGCTTATGTTCTATGAACTAAAGTTTTGTGATTGCCAATGGATTGAATAAGAAAGAGTTTCGATATTTATTATTGTCTTACACAGGGTATGGTTTCAGGTTAAATGTTTTAAACAGGGTATCAAAAATCGGAATTCTGTCTTAAACAGGGTAGGAAAATCAGCGATTTTTGTCTTAAACAGGGTCGGGGTATGAAGGGCCGGGCCACACCTCCCCACCCAAGGATATATCAAGTACCCCCCGGGCTTTAGGCAAGCTGTAACCAGCAGTTAATAGCCCAATGTCATCTCATGTAGCCCCAAAACCTTTTTGACGTGCAGGATTGATTACACAGTTCTTTTGTAATTTGAATTCCTCAAAGAATTTCACCTACCTGTCGAATAATTTAAGAACAAAACTCACTAGCCCAATAGCAAAACATCACTAGTCCCGGGATATTGGCCACTTCTTTCTTTGCACAGTGTGAGTTATTAAGTTGTTGTCAGTGTCCACACTCCCATAGACCCTAGCTCTAGACCTATGCCATTATCGTAATAAAATGTATAATACTATAAAAAAGTTGCAACTTGTTTCTCAAACTGTATAATTGATACCACAACCCTTCTGACATCACTTCTCTACTTCCAAGATGGAACGCGGGCAATACAATATTATATTACCATTTATATTTTCTTGTGTATTAAACCTTAAACATAGAGCAATTATATTTTTTTTAGTACCCCACGCTACTATGTACAAGAACCAACAAAAACATTCTGAACATCTATCATGTTTGATTTTACAAATTGGCACACTTGTACTCCTAAGTGAAATAATAATGTATGGACCTAAAAAGCATAGATATTAATTACAAAAGGTTAAGTTAAGGTACTTTTATGCACTTGTCAGGGGCTAGTTAAAAAGGTTTGTTTTGAGCCTTTGACCAGGAGTGTATTGTTCTTACTTAAACTAATCTCTTTGGTGGGGTTTGTGAGATCAATTGATTGACCCCCGGAAATCTATTCTAGTTAAAAACCCGACTAAAAAGAGCCCTTCAGCCCAAACTGTAAGGTCCAACTTGCTCCCTCCATTTATACAAATCGAGAAAACAAATTATTGTAAGACAGACATTAAGGTTACAGCTTACAATATGCACATAGTAATAATTGCTCTTAAACAGCTTCCTTTCTTTTCTTTGAAATAATTATTGATTACAAAGCCATATGCCATCTCTCTTTTATCTTACCTAGTATTTTAGTAACAACAATATGCTGAATAATAGCATGATGAAACACTATAATCTGTGTATAAAAATATTTACAAAACTCTTAAGTACAGTAGCTCTATTTAAACACTTGTACCCTCCCACTTCATATCTCATTGCCTAATTTCAAACCAAGGGGGGCTGGGTTGAGTCCATTTATTATGAGTTAAACTGATCTGAAACTAGGCAATTAACCCTTAAAATGCCGTACTATCCGCAAGCATGTTTTTCACGCTGTTTGCCATGCATTTCCCCTGGTAGTGGCTGGTACTGATAAGAAGAATTTGATTAACGATGAATACCTCTGTCACTGGCAGATCATTTTTATTCTCATCACCTGTACCGGTACCTTTGATTAAATAGGGGAAATTAGCTTGTGGCTATCCTTTGTTGTTATAAAAGCTAATTAAATAATATGTGTTACAAGGAAAAAGCCAATCAGATTGGAAATGAGTAAACTGTAATGCATGTAAATTACTTTCTGATCTGGTAGTAACTGTCTGTGGGCCTTTATCCCTAATGTTATAGGTAAGTGAAATTTAGGCCATATCCACCTGAATAGGGACGTTTTTTTACTTACATTTTTTTTATCCGGATTTGTGTTGACAGGGCCTAAAACCATCCTGGAAAGTAGTTTTAAAACAATGCAGTTTCGGTGTCTGGATCGACGTCTGATTTGGTGTGCACGGAAGGCCAAATTTTTGTAAAAATGTTAAGTATCCGGATTCATGTAAACAAAGCCTTACATTCCAAAATTTTGCAGGTCTTTATGGTTTTCTTAGTTTGATATTAACATCTACCATAATATAGCACAGAGGTTATAAAATGTTTCTTCTTCAAGGATTCTTCTACTTCTTTTTAACACCATTCTGTTTGCCATTGCTATAAATGTCATCTTCTTCATCTCTTAGCTTAGATGCATCCCAGATTCTCAGAGATCCATCATTAGAACCACTGTATAGCTTTCTTCCAACAGGCTATGTATAAAAAATGAGTTTAGTTAGTAAATCAGGAAGTCATGAGTGGTTCTAAACTGCAATTATTATTTCTGTAGCATTAAGTAACGGGTGACAAGGGTTAAGTACTGGGACAACACAACAAGAGATTTAAACACAGCAAAAACGGTCAAAGCTGTTGCAGCAGCAAGCAAAGGCAATGTGAGTGAAATTTTTGACCTCAGCAAAAGCACAATTAAATCACTAGAGTTGTAAAAATGACAAAGACTGTGACATGTATGATTGGTGTTGGAGACCACTGGCCAGCATTGTCTCACGTTTAACCTTTTAAACCCTAAGATCAAAATTTGAATTCTCATTTGTTGCCCCTATCCATTTCCTACAGAGGTAGTGGGGAGAAATTGATAAAATATCAAGAAAATTCATCTTGTGTCATCATGTCCATAATTCTCATGACCACTCTGTTTTACAAAACATTGATGTTACAAGGAGAAATTGCTGATCACTCTTAGGGCTTAAAGGGTTAAACTTGCCTAAATTCCCGAGTTAAACACTGAAGCTCTATTTTGGACAGTTCCTAAACTTTTATTAGCAGATTAGCTAAACCCAAGTCTTTGGTCAGTTTTTGGACAGCGAAGTATCTCTGCTGAAAACTCACAAACATAAAATACCCTACTGGGGATATTGACACTCAGTAAAATCATTAAACAAATACCTTTGAAAACGCATTTATCATTCAACATTATCATTCGATGCAAATGATTCTTCCTTTTCATTGGTCGAGAGCCCACCACGTGACCTGCAAATAACTGCCTACAAATAATGGTGTGCTCATGCGCAATGTCGTTCAACTATTCTGCTCATGTGTAAATGAAACCACGCTTTTCTCCTTCTTACAATAGCTCTTGCGTGAAAATGGCAGATCGCTTCGCTTCCCGAAGATATTCCTTAAAAAACAAACTCAGTGATCGAATGATAAAACAATAATATTATTGAACTCGGTTATAGCAAAATATTGTGATTTGTCAGTGTCTCGCAGATCAATAATTATTTGTCTCAGCCTTCGGCTTCGGCAAATAATTATTGTTCTGCTTGCCACTGACAAATCACAATATTTTGCTCAACCTCAACCAATAATTGCTAAGTATTTGCATCATGCACCCTGGCAATGATAATCTAAACTTACCAGAATACAATTAATTGCACCATCATGGCCCATAAATGTCCTCTTGCATGTTCCAGATTTTGATTCAAAGGCTTTTAAGAATTTATCACCACTTGCCGTAAACACTGAAAGATAATTATAAGTGTTTGTGTGTATTACTCAGGGCTGTTATTAGTAGCCATTGTGGTAAAATCAACTGGCTACTCAAAGTTTCCAAATGAGTCAAACATTACAAACACAGAAAAATTTAAGGGATTAAATTCAACTGGCTACTCTTTGTAAAAGAGCAGCTGTTTATTACAATTCAATATTTTATGATTCCCCCTGAAGGCCTTTTATGACCACAGAGCAGATTAAGAATGATCAAAGCAATCAGGCATTATGTCGGGATAAATTTGGCTCTGATATCCCTTAACTTACCATACATGAAACTGTCAACAGCAGAAAGTATCAAGCCCGGTTTCATCCCTGTGGTTATCAGTTTTCAAAAAAATTGTGATCTTGGATATGGACTATGGCCTTTATTTTTTCTGCTTTTATTGAATGCAAATGCTCTACTTTTGGGATTTTTTGTGAACTATTTCACAGTTTATTTCAGATATCAATGATTTCATGGGCTTGCTCCAATTACTGGCATATTAAAGCATCTCTTATACCTGAAAACCCTTTTCAATGTGTACAGACTGTACATAATGTAGCTCTTAGTTGAGAGATTCAGCTGCAAACAAGGTTTGCATGAAAATAAAAGCTAAATCAAACAAATTTCACATGATTCCATTAAGGAATATAATCATGAACAATATGTGTTGCAGGTGACATTGTCTTTCATTTTGATTAGTAAGTGTTAATGTTTATTTGACATTGTGTGGCAGTTTGGCAAGTTTTAAATAAGTCCTGGTCTCTACTTAAAAGCCTAGGAGCCTAATGGCATATTTGTTTATCTCAAATTTAGACATTTTTCACTCAAGAGCCATAATGGCCAAATTAGAACTTCTTTGCTAATATAATGTGGGGGTGGTTCATGAATATAATGTGACACAAACTATGCTAAGACAGAAACTAATCTGGTTAAAAGGATGGACTGACATTAATAATTAATGTTAGTACATCTTTTTTGGCTTTGTAGCCATTAACTAGACATCACTTTAGCAAAAGATGCCTTTTGGCCTAGATAAACATCACCATGAGTGAAAATGTAAAATTTGAGACAATGCTGAAATGTTCACTACATGCATATTATCACTAAGTGATCTTTACCCAGCTCCAATAATAATCATCCATCTCCCCTGTAAGGGTGTAATTTTATTGTGCGTCAAAACCTGTTCATTTTTTGGTGGTGCTGGGTGGGGAAGGTGTACATTGCCTATTGCTTCTACCTTGGTTAACTTTTGGAAGTGTGCAGTGTCCTGTGATCGTAAAGCTCAATGGACACTGTTTCAGAGCTGCAAATAGCAGTCGGTCACTGGCAAATGATGTCCAGATCTGGGTTGGGAAAATGTTGGATATTGGTATCCACCAGATAAATCTCTGCTCAGCATATATCAAGTATCAGGAAAACCAATTGTGCTATCCAGTGGATAGAGATCCATCCAGTGGTTAGCGTTATCCACCTTTTAAACAGAAACCAGATGTATCAGATCTGTTGGCAGTAGAGACTTCCCAGTATTTTCTGAATCGGATTATTTTCATGCTGCTTGTTGATCTCACCGCCACCCCCCAAGGCTTCTTGCAGTTTTTTGGACGGAGGGTGGGTGGGGGGAGGGCAAAAGGGTGGAGTAGAGCCCTGGTTGTGTACAGGAGATTTGGCTGTATTCATCAAGTTTGTTATAAAAAGTTCCACGTTTTTATTATCTGTCTGGACTTTAAGATTTAGTACTCCTCTTTGTTGCATAAAATAGAGCTCTGCTAACATGTACCTTTGTCACACTGTAAAACCCTTAAAACATCATGCTCTGGATAAAAAACATTACTAAGTTGCAGTCTGATAATTGTTATGCTTGTCATGCTTATGTGTAAACTCTTTTTATTTACTTACAGATGCCATCCTGGAAGCTCATAGCAATGACTGTGTGTTTGTGTCCTTTATACGTGCGTGTACAGTCACCAAACTCAACCACCCAACACTTTGCTGTGTGATCCGCACTGCAGGAGTACATGAGCTTATTGACTACCTGGTGAGTTAAAAACAACACAGTCATATATCTCAGCCTGCAATGAAAGAAGTGTCCAATAGCCCAGGGCTAGTGGAGTTTGCTATTGGGTTGGTAAATTCTAAACCTGACCAATTGGCTAGTAAAGTTTTTTGGGGAATATAAATTACAGAAGAACTGTAATCAATACTGCTCATCAAAATTTTTTACCCCTTTTCGTTGTGCTGGCACAAAATGGGTGCTCAACAAGATGGATGTTCATGGGTTAAGATGAACTCAACAAATTGGCCTGCTCCCAATGTATGGGTCTTCATAACTCAGTTGGTAGAGCACTACAGGGCTAATGCAGAGGCCATGGGTTCCAATCCCGTTGAAGTCCTGAAATTTTTGTCAGGTTAATTTGCTTACATTGCAATTATCACTGTGATGATCATGTGTATATATTCACCTGTCCTCATAGTGGGGCTTGCTCTGTGAGTGATCCAGGCCTCTTGGTGAGGTTTATATAAAGGATATTACACGGTGGCACGAAGATATGAATTGTATTTTCGAGTGGCAAAACAATATTTTACTCACTTGCTGCGCTCGTTCGTAAAATATTGTTTTTGCCACGAGAAAATAAAATTCATATCTTCAAGCTGCCGTGTAATGTTCTTTTTATTATATAGACAAAAAGATATCGATAAAATATTTGAGGGAAATTACTGAAATTATGTCATCGATAAATTCACGTGTGAGATTATGGAAAATAAACCACTTGGGTCCCAGATGTAGTTGTTATGAATTTTACGAGTGGTATATTTTCCAGTAAAACACTTGTGTCTATATAATAAAAATAAATAGATTTAGGTACACACTGTTATTTTAACCTCTCTGCAATGTCCCCTTTTTTCTTTCTGGTGTGGGAGATAGAGCTATACATTAACTCTTGGTTTTAACAAAATGACTAACTTATTCAGTGAACGTTTTTTCTCAATCTCAGTGTGACAAAAACTTTCACTCTTGTTGAACCTGTCTACAGTGGCCACTTATTTCTGGTAGGGGTTCTATTATTGTTCTTATTAAAATTCCAAATTTCAATTTGTAAAGTTCTAAAGAATTGTTTGTGAACTTCAATTTGAATCAGCTTAAAGTTCTGTGGTCTGTACTGTTTATGGTTCTCTAATTTCCTGTGCTGATAAACATCCATTTTCTACTGATGTTTTTCAAATACAATGTCAAACTGATAGATGGTATCAATTTAAATAATGGATTTATCAACTACATTAAGAATACATATTTTTCTGATAATGATACCATAAATTAACATGCTTCAAATCCTCGAAGCATGGAATTGAAAACCCTCATTGTATTGTTTAAATAGGTGGAAAATACGTTTTTGCTTTTGAACTGAAAACCTTAAATTGTTGAATATTTAACTCAGCTAATACTGTCTTCTAATTTACATAACAGAAATGTGAAATACATCAAACAAGAGCAGCTTTAGTTTAGTGATAAGTAAATTACGAAGTGTGAAAGTCTTTGGAGACAACTGTCTTCCGCAGGGACAATTTATTAACACGGAAACTCCAATCAGCTATCGTTATTAATTTGTGGATTTACATCGCTTTGAGTTCTTTGATTAAAAATTACATTATTATTTTGTTCCTAGGAGTCATTTGGCCTAAATAACCAATAACTGAGAGCTCAAAGTACCCATTTAAAATAAGAGTCCATAGAAGAGACTG
Source organism: Porites divaricata (assembly GCA_038088405.1). Classification (NCBI taxonomy): domain Eukaryota; kingdom Metazoa; phylum Cnidaria; class Anthozoa; order Scleractinia; family Poritidae; genus Porites; species Porites divaricata. Next base: position 868,313 of record JBBMOI010000011.1, read on the forward strand.
ACAAAAATAATTGTTTTTTTAGTTTAGAGTTCAAAACGAACATGCAATTCTGAAAGCCACACATGTAAACAGCTGAGGTTTCAAGGCAAGATCGATAATTAAGGAATCCTGTAAACATGGTGGAGCAGTATAAAAAAAAGAAACGTTTTTCTTTTTCTTTTTCATCTTCCGTTCCCTTTTTATTTCTTTCTATGCAAAAGATATCTTGAGGTGTAAATTGTATGCCGATGTATAACATAATAAAACCACAGTTTGCAGTGAGACAGGTACCTACTGTCATCATACCATTATGAGTGACTGGTTTTATTCTCGTCTCCGCGGCAACCACTCTTTTTTAGCCAAAATTAATTAGCCAATGTATAAAGAAATGCCTCATATTACATCTTTGAAACAAAATAAAAAGATACCGCAAAAACAAAACTAGAACAAAGTTATTAGTGTCGCCACTATCAGAAGTCAAGTAAACAGAATTTGAAACCTATGGCTAAAAGCTATTTTGAAATTTGGAACAACAATTTCGGCAAACAAGTGATTCGGGACTAGTTGTGACGGGCCAAATTTTCTAACAGAAAGAAAAAAAGCTCATGATGTAATTATATTTCGAACAAGGTAGCATGACGACAGCTGTAGATTGTAGGCGAAGAGGGACGAGACGAAAAGAAACGTCATTACCGAAAATCTTATCCCAAAATTTGACGGAGAATTCAAGTTAACAAGTCAAAGTGATAAGCTACAAATGTTCTACTGGGGAGATCAAGAGAAAAGTTAGCGTTAGAGGTCCGAATTTGAACTAGACAGGAGATAAAGCAAAGAAAATCGACACGGCAAGAAAAACAATTATTGAGGAAAATTAAACGCTATAAATAGCACAGATTAGCGCACCGCTCCAATGGTGCATAAGAATACAAAATAACAAAACGTTTATCCTTCGAAGGCAAACGTAATATCATCCCGTGTTATTTAAGGGATCAATTCCCGTGTTATGGGCTTAAAACGGCTGTCTTAGTTCCAAAGAACCTTTTAGAATGGTGACAATTCGGTTCTGGCCGATTCGATTCTAGATAATTTTGTTGAAGTTTTCTTCGATTCAATTTTGATATTTATGTAGGAAGGACAAGCGTTTCATTGGGAAATAACCGAGTTTTTATGAAGTTAAGCGTGGTACAGTTTGTGATCTTAAAATACTTACCAGTACTTGAATAATCGCACCTTCATGGCCTTTGAAAGTTTTAAAAGGAGCCCCAGTTGCAAGATCCCATGAGCGAATCGTTGTGTCAGCAGAACCTGTAAATAAAGTCTTTCCTTTTCCATCTACCGCTAAGCAAGTCACCGCGGCTTGATGTCCTTTAAAAGTCGTCCTACATTCGTTTTCGTTCATTCCCCAGCTCTTTGCTGTACAATCCGCAGAGCCCGAAACGAGAATATCATCATTGTTTTCCATATCAACAGCCGCAAACTCCACTCTTCGATATGACTCCGAAACAAGAAGAAGTGTATTCACAGTTAGTCTGTGCCCGCGAAAAGTTCGAAGGCACTCACCCGTATCGGCATGCCAGCACTTAATTGTCTTGTCGTAAGAGCTCGAAAACACTAAATCTCCCAAGCAGATGACTTGGTTCACTGGCGACTGATGCCCTATGAATACTTTTAGTAACACTCCGCTTTCCAAGTTCCACTTACGAACAGTATTGTCGGCGGAGCAAGTGAAGATGTACCTTTCCGAGGCACAAACGCTTCTGATGTACTTCACATGTCCCTGGAGCAGTCCTACACACTCATCAGTCTTTGTGTCCCACAGTCGACCGGTTGTGTCTTCAGAAACTGTGATGAGAGTGTTTCCATCGGGGCTCAAACACATAGCATTTATTCCCTGAGTGTGCTCCGACAGGCATTTCAACTGGAAACTCTTCTTTCCTTTCTTGTTCTTTTCAGCCGGTGTTTCGCTTTGTTTTTTTGAAATACCGCTTCCCATTATAAGATTGACGAGGAACTCTTTTTGTTTCCCTCGGTTAGTGGAACACGCTAGAGCAGGGCGAGTTATATTTGGCAGCCATTATGTCTTTTGAATATTATGCGATCCGATCGGAAGCAGAAACATACTGATAACATAACGAGCTCTTAGGCGTAATGTAGGTAGGTTGTAGGCACTCAAAACGTGACTTAAATAGCGCTAGACCAGTTCTCAAGCCCCGAAATCTCACGGTGAGCAAGCTCGGAGAATTGCACTGTTTCACGACCAGCGAGCGAGAAGCATACATTAAAAAGTAGGCAAACACTGTAGAACCGTCGTCTTCTATATGTTTCCAGAGTTACAGGAATTGTTAATGAGCTCCACATAATGCAGTTTAATTAGAGGAGTTGCTATAGTAAGAAGACTTGACGTTATTGGTCGGGGCCGTGCTCTAAATTAGAGTTTTCCTGTCGAGGTGTCTAATAGGGCGTAGTTTTTGTATTCGGGATAATAGCATTACTTTTAGGGGGCACGGTTAGCTGGAATATGATTCGTTTTGCATCAATCTGCGAAGACTTGAATAATATGAATAGACGTCATTGAAGGAACTGGCTTCCATGAACACCTTGTGAATGTAGACCGCCAAATGTAATAAAAACAAGGTGTAGTAAATAAAAGAACAAATATTTTTTACAGTCGGTTTTTTTGTCCTTTCTTAAAAAAAATTGGCTAAAATGTTATTCAGTCGTATTAATATTCATTGCTTAATGTTTCCATGCTGCGAACTGTTGCACAGTCATGTAATCCTTGCACGGGGATGTTTTCCAGTGACTATATTCCAGTCTGATAAACAATCCAGAAGATCATACAGTCATGCAGAAAATGTAAATATTTTCTAGCTTTTAAAATTAATTCATTTCTGTATAGTCAGGACCACTATGACTGCGTTAAAACACGCAGCAGATGATTATGTGAAATGGTTTCCTGATAGCAACGATTTATCAGCTTACACAACTGATATTTCCCTTAGTAGCGGCTGCCTCGTTTAATTGGCGCGGTTCTGGCCTGAAATTGCTGCTAACTAAAATCATCATAGAACTCAGTTCATCGGACTATATTTCCTCTTACATCTGCTTTTTTAACCGTTTCCGTGTCAGAGTAGCAAAACTATCATCTGTTTAAGTAGCCATATCTTGCATGTGTTGGTGAACCTTTTTCCATCAGAGGTAATATAATCGTATTCATAATCTCCTATGAATAACAGTTTCAAGTCAATCTTTCGTGGGCAATCACGATTTTATTGGAAACACGTTCTACTTTCCTCCGAATAATGCTGACAGATTACGTGCCTTATTTGCATCTTTTAAACAAAAGCAGGCTGAAAGCCGTGTACTTCGTGACTCCCCCAGATACTTAAAGTTGTTGTGTCATGTTATGTGAAGAATCTTAGCAACATGCGCTCATAAACCAGGGTTTTTTGTTCTCGACCGTGTTAGCAACAAGCAATAAACAAATTTGCGATCAAGTTGCAGTCAAAAATATATTTATATTCTTGGCTGTTATAACTTTCGCAATCGAAAACTGAATATTGTGGGAGATAATTTCTTAACATTACCTGTCTGTTAAAAAAAATCGTATTGCAAACTGTGGCATGATATATACTATTTTATGTGGACTTACAACGATTAAAACATGACTTTCCCCTACTTTTTTTCATGGTTATTTTATTTTTGGTTATTTTATTTTTCCTTTGAGCCAAAATTTGTCATTCAGCTTGTATTAATGAATGTGTTAACGTGTTATCAGGTCTTATTGATGTTTTGTCATTGAATTCAAATTCAAGCACCTGCTCAGTGCTTTGTTGTGCTCGTCCTCCTACATTTTCAGTGCTTAAATGCGAAATTATAACAAACAATTTTCAGTAAAAAGGTTACATTTGTGTCGCTGCCATAAGCCATGATATTATTGTTTGTGACATTCGCTTCGGATGAAACTCGGATTACCGGGTCAAAGAAAAAAAAAAAAGATTTAAAACCAACCAAATAAACACAAAATCTACTGACGTACACAACAAATGTTTATAGAACAAAGAATCACAAATATGATGAAGAGCCACCTAGTGGAAATACCGATTAAAGCCATTATTATTATTGTTATTATTATTATTATTATTTATAATGAAGAGCAACGAAACCACAGCAAAAAACATGTTTGCTGCTGGATTTCTTGGAAATATGGATTAATTTTGCATTAGTTGAAAATCATAATAATAATAATAATAATGATAGTAATAAAAATTGTGATAATATTAATAATGATGATGATGATGATAATGACGTCAACAACATTATAACAGTGCGGTACTAAGCGATTGGAACGTTGAAATTAAAGAGAGAAAGAAACAGGAAAAATATCAAGGCATTGCAAGGGAAATATCTCGGCTATGGAGAGCAGAAACAAAAGTAATACCAGTGTTTGTGGGAGCTCTGGGAGTGATACTACGTAATGGTAACAGGACTGAGTGGAGTCCAACTCGGTCTTTAATCATTGTTAGCAAAATCGGAGGACGTGTTTGTCCAATAGCAGTTCCGAAGTAGAGTTTACGGTGATCAGGATCATGTTATTGTGTACACCAATAAAAAAGCTCATTTGTAAACAATACTGCAAACACCGATGAATACTAAAACCGGAGCCCCCCTCCTCCGTCAATCACTCCCAGAGTGAATGATGGAATCTATTAAGATACTATACGTCTAACTTTTGACTCTGTTGACAAAATCTTGTTGTGTGATCGCTCAAATGAAACCTCTTTGTCTGTACTTTCAAATGATGCTGTTTCTGTTTTGGTATTTGCCTAAATGAAATTTGCAATTTTTGTCTAATTTTGACTTTAGTCAGTTCTGGGAGTGAAAGAGTTAAAAAGAGAAAATTTACGCTCTCCGTACTTTCCAACGTTTGAGTTTACTCCCTTTCCAAAGTTTGGAATTTTAACCCTCATATCAATATGGATATTCTCCACACCATACTCCATACATTTCCTGTGCAAAGTTTCCAAAAAAGAGGATTTTTTTTGTAATTTTTTATTTGGTTCACTCGTGAGGGTGAATTAGAGGGTTCACGCTGAGAAACCTGTTATCCACAGTTTCGGGCTTTAATGTTTTCTCGATTAACTAGCGACGTGACTAATTATGTTATGGTTTCTTTCTGTATAATTTACGCAACGTCTAAGTGGTGGTTTACTAGCCGTCAAATCACTAGATCAGTAGCTGAAAGCAGGATATTTTTAAACTGGCAGTAATGCGAAAGACATATGGACTGTTTTATTTAGTACAGTGAAATGTCTTAAGCTGACCCCATTTTAAGCGAACACAAACTTGAGCAAGTTTCAGACTTTTCTTAGAGTATTTTCTTCGTTCGCCCTTGAAGGCGTCGGGGGGGGGGGGGGGTTGGGTGAGGATTACCCTGTGAAAAAGACGGGGGGTGTTCTTCGTGTCGAATGGCTCACTTCCGGCTGACTTGGGTCGCTCAAAAACGCCTTTGCTTGAAACTCCCTTATATATATATATGTATATAGATAAATTCGTTTTTTGAGTAGAACGTATTTCGTAGAGCGCTCGACTCAATTGATTGAGGAGCATCAGCTATAACTTCACAGAAGTTCAGGTTTCACGAGTAATCATCGTTCTATTACTCGTGAAACCTGAACTTCTGTGAAGTTATATATATATATAGATATATATATAAAATAAAACGACGACGGCTATGAAAACGTCAGTTAAAAAGTGAAGTCGCACTGCTTTAAACTTTATCGCGCTTATTCCATCTCGTTCAATTCGTTTAATGGTGGAAATTTTTTCTCGAGTTGAATTCTAAAACAGTGTATCGAAGTGCAGAAAAAAAACAGAGAGTCGTTATCTTGTGTTCACGTTCTTCACAAAAGTGAAATTAGGCATTTTCACGTGGTAGTCGTGTAGTGACGGCAAAGAATTACACAAAAAAGCGTGATGCAGTTGGCAAAGTTGTTGTTTTGCTAATGTAAGTTACCTATTGCGTTTTTGACGTTCTCGTTGACGTCGCCATCGTCGTTGCTCCCTATTCACCTGTCTCTCTAAAAAAACAAATCATTGTATTTTCAGAAGAAATGCGTTTTGCATGCAATTTCGGTGCAAATTTGAACTAGGAATTGTGTTCCTTGACGTCATAAGATTGCAAATGAGAGCAGCTGCAACTTTCTCCGCAAAAAATAGGAAATTTCCACAAGTTGATTCCAGTGAAAGAGTATGTTATGACTGATATTAGTGTTGAAAATAGCAACTCGCCCACTTGCCATACAACAAATGCAAATTCATTTGGCTATGTACAAATCTAACATCACTGACTACTTTTGCGAAACAGTTTTCTTCATTCAAGTCAAATCGTGAAAACGTAGGGTTCTTCAGTCCCGTAATCCCGAGGGTTATTTTTGGCTTCCCACCTCACGGGCATACTTTCAATCCCAAATCTTGCCCCGATTTGCTTTATAATCTCGAATCCCGAGCTTCAAATGAGGGAAATCCCGGATCCCGAGAAATCCATTGAGTACCCTCATTTCAGTTTCCAACTCTGTGACGTTGAACAAAAGGTAGTAAATGACAAAGAATTGGTTGCCAAGTAACTAGCATGGAGAGCTCATTCAGCCAAAATTTCTAGAAGCTTCGCTCCAAATATGGTTTGGCCCGACTGTCAAAATGAGGCTTGGGTAAAAAGGTCCTGTGGAGGTGTACTCCTTTTCTAGTGACCTACCCGGTAGTTGAATTTTCTTTTGGTATGAAGGCCCTGTCAAACTTTGTGTGCAACAGGTTTACAATTTCGCTGCACCATTGCTAGACACGTTACACGATACACAGTTGATAGACTCAGATATTGATAGGAAATTTACTAACATGTGGATTTACCAAAGCAATAAAAACGCGGAAGCGCTCCGATAGGACTAACGCGACTTCCGGTGTTAAATTTGCCGAATTGGCAAGTCGGAGGTTTTGTATCTGCGCGTGCCGTGGTGACGTTGTCTTGGCTTAATCTTCTTGATGTTTCGCAACGTTTTTGTCGCAGTAATCTTTGCAAGAGGTTAAACTTGATTCTACTTCGTAAACGTTGTGAGACATGAGTGTTACACAAGCAAGGAAAATTCCTGGTCCTTAACACTTTTACTTCCAAATTGTGGTCAAAGTTAAAATTTGCAAAATATCCAAATTTCACTCTGTAAAATGCTAAAAAACAAATAATACGCTGCGGAAGCACTTAAATTTAAAAGAGGTTTCATTTGAATATTCATGATCACAGCGCAGGATTTCGTTTACATACTCAAAAGTTAGAACCACCCAACAGGACTCCCTCAGTTACTCTGGAAATAAAAAGGTTAAGGTGGATGCCTAAAAGAATTATTCCCCTTTCATGCCTTTAAGCTCGAACAATACCTTGGGGTGTAATCGTATAAAAACTATTTTCCTCTTGTGTATTGTTGATGCAAAATTTATCTGTTGTTTTGAAACTCTCACTAAGTGTTTTTTTCTTGTTTGTTCAGGTATGTTAAACGATTAAGGACGGCTATTGTAATAATGTATATTTTCTTATTTGTTTGTCTGGCTGGAGAACGTGACTTTTCGCCTTTTTGACAATGTATACTTAGAATGTTTGGTGTTTCCCTTTACAACTGTTTCACTTCAAGGTCATAACTTTTTGTCGCCAACGTGTACTATTTTATTAAATCTATAAACTCACAGGAAGTCCTAAAAGGCAGCTGCCACGTTTTTTTGTTCGTCAATAGCTTTGCAAGCACGTCTCGCTGTAGATTATAACCTGAGAAAAAATGACTCTCTCGACCTTGCGAATATGTATAGTAGAACTAACAGTTTTAAATACAGTTATTTTATTCGCATTATAAATGAATGGAACAGTCTACCTGATGATGTAAAAGAATCTGAAAATATTTCTTGTTTTAAGCATAAACTTATAACTTTTCTTAAAAATACGTAAACATACCTAATTTAATTTAGTTGGTTTAGTTTAGTTAGTTTAGTTTCACTGGGGAACACCCCTTGTATGGTGCCTGAAGTGCTTTTGGGTGTTCCCCTCTCCTCTGTTTTATCGTTACTATTTCATTGGTATGTAACTATTTATTTGGAGAAAACAGTAATAAATAAATCTTTTATTATGCGTCCTGAAAGTAAAATTAGTCACTTTAGCCATTAAAAAACTTCTTTGCTCAGATTCCCCGCTTGACTGTATTACTTTCTATTTTTCATTGTCTGTAACAAATCCGTGGAGGTGATTCCTTACATTTTCTTGCTGACTTACTGATGTGAAACTTGTACGAAAAATAGTAAGAAATTATTGAGGATGAGTAGCGTGCGGAGCTCAATGCCTTACGTGTGCAAAAGCCATTTATGCTTCTTTACTTTTAATTGATGTACCGAGTTAATGACTTTCTAATGCACGTAATGTTGAAAGTTAAAGCGGTTTTTTTTACCGATATTTTTTAACAATACTTCATTTCCCAAGTTAGTGACTTTGTAATGCACATTATACAGCTGGGATTTTATTTAAGTGCCATCTGAGTGGCCTGATAGGTTTTAATGTCCTAATGGTTTTCTTTTTGTTCCTTCGAAACATTCTTTTAATTTACAGACGTCGGTTTTCACTGAAATAATTTTTTGGCAATGACATATTCCGACTCGTAACACTCACGTGGTCAGCAGCTATGCAAATTTCTTGATTTTTTTGGTACACGAAAACGTCCGCTGATTCTTTGTTTTGTACACCAATCTGGCCGCCGTGACGTCACGTGAAAACGATCTATTCTGTTTATTAAACTCCTCACTCGCGCCAAGCTGCCTACGCTTCATAACAGGTGTTTGCAAGACATTGCAATACTAATGTGTAAAGTAAAATACGGGATGGCGCCAAGGTGTGTATCTGAGTTTTTCACGATCAAAAGTACACACCAACGCCTAAGAAACTGATTTTGAACTACCCCGCTTTGATACAGTGGCCTATGGGAGACAGCCGCTGCGCTACCAAGGACCTATCATTTGGTCAAATGTCAATAGTGAGCTCAGAAACTTGACAAGCCTCAAAGCATTCAAAAAACATATACGCGGTGTGGACCTTTCGAGCCATGTGGATAGTAATAGTAACTGCTGTGATCTGTGTACAATTTTGAGTCGTGTACATTTGTATATAGTTTTAGGTTTTAGGTAAGATCATTAATTTAAAAGTCATGTAATAGATTAGTGTGCTAGTACTCAGGAAAGTGTCACCAATTTGTTTACTGTTAAGCTAGACCAGGTGATCTGTGACGTCATTGCGGGGGCCTGGGAAAAAAATTTTAATGCCGTATCCCATAAACCAAAGCTGACGGGAGCGACGGGAACAGATTGAATTGGTGCGCGCGTTGGTTTATGGGATACGGCATTAAAATTTCTTTCCCCAGGCCCCCGCAATGACGTCACAGATCACCTAGGATACATTGACACTAAAATAGAGTCGTTATTATTATCATTATCATTATTATTATTAAACACTTTTTATTTTACATGCAACACTTTTGATCCTATCTCTTATACACAAAGGACCACGTTGTTTGCACCCTGGGAGCAGAGCCTCATGTTGTGTTCTTGAGTAAACAGGAGAAAAGGAAGTTCTGCCTGAATCGCGTCAAGCCTTTGAAGTCGTCGCAGCCCGAACTTCTGGACTAGTCAATCTTTTTTTCTCTCGTCAAACGTTTTTTCGAGTGCGAGCATCCGTTTATTGATAAACCGATGGTCATGACTGAGCCCGCTGTACTAGGCATCCTGCGAGCAGAGCCTAATTTTGTCTTCTTGAGTAAGAAGGAGGAAAGAACGCTCTGTCTGAATCGCGTCAAGCCTTTGAAGTCGTCGTAGCCCGAACCTCTGTACCAGTCTATCTGCTTTTCTCTCGTCAAATATGTTTGTTCGAGTGCGAGCGTCCGTTTATTGATAAACTGATGGTCATAACCGAGCCAGCTGTAGCAGGCGCACGACTATTAGGCCTGGGATCCAAACTTTATCCTAACAACATGCCCGCAAGCAGCCCATACTCAACAAAAGATGTTACTCGATTCATGCAGTCTTTATTGAGTACGCCAAAATCGAACCAGCGAAAGAATAGCTCTGTTAGCGGGGTGACATTGTGGGGACTCTTGTACGTGGAGGAGGACAGGGGGGCGGGAAAGTGGAGGGGGAAAGTGCGGAGTGGTTCGATTTACAACGCAATTTTCTATTTTGGACAAGGCCAAAGCACTCCCCATTAGAATCTGAATAGGGAGTCAAACAGCGTGATTTACATGATAACGGGAGAAACACAATAAAGGGCGGGAGTCGGGAGACAAAGGGACAAAAACGTACGGGAGGCGGGAGAACGGGGTACGGGAAGCGGGAGATTGTGACCCCCCTGTCCCCCCCCCCCCCCCCCCACTTGTACCACAATCCGGGTGAAATCCATTGTTTTTGTGGTTCCCCAGAAAACCCATGCACTGCATGCTATACTTAACCCTTTAAGCCCGAAGAATGATCAGCATCAAATTTCTCCTTGTAATATCAATGCTTTGTAAAAAAGAGTGGTCATGAGAATTACAGACGTGATCACACAAGATTAATTTCCTTGATATTTGATCAACTTCTCCTCACTACCTCTATAGGAAATGAATAGGGGCAACAAGTGAGAATTCAGATTTTGATCTTAGGGTTTAAAGGGTTAAAAAGCTTCTTCTTTAATATGGATTTTATATATAGCACCTTTTAAAAGTACTGCCAAAGAGTGTCATTTAAATGGTTGCACCACATAAGTTTTAACCCACAGAATCAAAAGGTAGAACCACATCATATACGGCTATATAATTAATTGACTCGGGTGTAAAAATAAGCGTGTATGGATTAACTTACTTAGAGAGATTGAATTAATTAAGATCGATGAATGGATTAGTTGAATTCGTTATCATGTCAGCAAAGAGCAAATAAGCAGTTGGCTTCCTGACACTTAGCAAACAAATTGTAAATTCAGTTTGACAAGATGTGCGAATTGCTGCTCTGTACGTTTTTGATTTACGTGTATACAAAATCTTTCTAAGGTTTCTCATCTTAAGCTCTAGTTTCTGTACAGCAACCGTTTGTTAATCGTAATTTTAAGTCTCCTAATTAGTATCTATGGGCAAAATAAAACAGGTTAGGATGAAGTCTATAGGGAAATTCAATAGACCGGTTATAATTGTGTTTTAGAAATTATTGAACGTGCGACGTGTGTTAGTCAGTCCAAGTGACTAGTTATTTTCACCTCTATTCAGTAAATATTGCTTGCATGCATAGTCAAATAGTCTCCGTACATTTGTAAGAGGTGTGAAGCATTTGCGGCTGTTTGTTACCGTCGGTCACTTCTAGGCTGCGTGACACTGGTTTGTGTATTGCTGTTAAAGCAAACTGATTTTGCTCTTGTCCTTTGTGTTCACCGTTCCAGGGTTGAATTGATACCCGGCTCCTGCGTCCCGTATGAAGCTAAATGGCCAATCTGTGGAGGATCGCGCGAGAGTGGATGCAAACACAGAATCCCCACCGTAACATTCCTCCACCTAAACTCAGCAGTGTGCTGGAAATTTTACAAACACAGGAAGAGGCTAGAGATCACGTTTATTATGACGCTTTGAGACGAATCTCGGCATCCTCGAAGGTCAGTCGAATTTTCTGGGTAGTTAAATTCCTCTTCGTTTGTTTAAAGGCGTGCAAGGGTAATTATGGAAGTTGTCCGGCTTTGATTTAATTCCTGATGGTTCGCGACGCAGCGTGCGTACGGTTTATTTCATCCAAGGTATCTCGAGAAGGGACCTCTTTAGTCAGGGAGAGCTTTGATTTACTCCATCTCGCTTTTAACTATACTTCTTACCTCTCGTACCTCTGTAATACGGACACTTTAATGTCTGTGTTAAGTCCGGGTATTAAGGCTGAGTGTTTGACGGTAAGTTAATGGTTAGTGACTAATATAGGCATGGTCTAAACCGCTCTAATTCGATGACAAGTATGAAAGCAAAGTCAGTGTCCTTTTTCTAGTTCACTTTATTTTGCTAGTAAATAATATTGAATGAATGAAAGAGTAATTGTCGAGGAGACCTTAAAAAAATTTAGACGTGTTTTTAGTCGAGTATCGAGTGCAGAGGCATCATAGATGGTACATTTCAGGCCCTCGCGGTCATAAAAACTTCCCACGAAGCTGTATTATTAAATAAGGGCTGCATTGCAACAAAATCGTTTTGTAGTTTTTGTTTGTATAATACGAATATTCAGTTATTAAACGTTTTAGTGCAATGTATCTGAGACTATATTAATTGTTAGTGAAGAACATGATTGGCCGGCAATGTGTATTAGTTTAATCGTGATAAAATGCGTGTTGACTTGCCTTCCTTTATAATTTTATTTTTCTGTCTTTGGCCGTATTGTAGTTCGATTATTGCTTCATTGAAGAAACTCTTTTTCCTTTTCTGATTATTTTCTTGGACGTGAAAGAATAGCTAAAGAGGTGAATATATTTTAACGGCCCAACTTTGTTCAAGGATTCTTTTTTCTTATCCTTTGTTTAATCAAACGCAGACAGTAGTCATTTCTAATTTGTCTAACATGCCAATTCCCTGATTCGATTCTAAATTTAATGTGCGCCAAGATGTTGAACGGTATATTGTATATCTATAATATTTTTCAATATTTGAAATCGTGATAATATTTCGCCGAAAGAGTGATTAAAATTTCGTAAAGGCCTATCGTAGTTTTATTTTGACAGTTTTTAGATTAGCGCTAGTTTGTTAAATTGTCCTGTTTACTTAAAAACGTGTCGAAAACTAGGCTTCGTGCCAAATTTAAATCCTTGACAAAAATGTGCTAATGAAATATTTAACTGATACCTACGTGGGGTTTTAACACCGCTTAAGGATATATTAACACCTCACATGGCTTTTTTTTCACTAAGTTTGTATTTTCGTGTAATCATTACTGAGCAAAGCGTTTTAAAAAATCTCTGCTCAGCACTCGGTTTTTATAGACAGTTTGTGGACTTCGTACGTGTAACTTTTACGTACAAAGTAAACTCTCGCCGGTTTTTGTAAACTGTTTCAGGTACGAACTGTTTGACGCTAGATTAGGTGTCATCAATTCTGGGTTTATTGTAGCCTGCGAGCAAGCTCTCCAATTTGTGCGAGCGAAGTACACCGCGCAAGAACGCGCGAGCAAGCGGCGAAGCCGCGAGAGGCGAGGTTTATTGTTTTCACTCCGAACGGCAGCTCTAACAAAAATCACAAATGAGCTTCAGTTTCGACAATACGTTTGTCTTTCTGTTGTAAATTTGACAGCGCATAGTGACAAACCCGGCGACAAACCCCAACAATCGTGAGACAATGTCAGTTAACAGTTTTAAGTGCCTTTTATGTGAATCCTTTGGTCGTCTTGTTAATTCAGCAGTTAATTATTGCACACAAACCAATTGTGTTCCATGAGAGCTATTTGAAAAGCAGAACAATTTAACTCCCCCGTTTTGCAAATGGTTTTTCTTGGATGGTCAGCTGTCGGGCAAGATGTACCTGACCCTTAATATAATCATTTATGAATAATCTAAGTAAGGCTGCCCAATCTTTTTAGCCGTCAATAGTTGTTATGGGCAGCCTGTACTCTCTCCATATTTTATAGTAATTTTTTTTGTATCACGTTAAATCAATGTAGGATACAAATAAAGTTGTTGTTGTTATAACTTTAGTGTGAATAAATTTGTCGTTCTCACGTCCTGCTGACGCTACTCAAACGTATCTAACTACTGAACGTTTCAGCATGCTCCATACATTTCCTTAAAAAATTAGTTGAGAGAATTTGTTCAAAGATCAAAGTATTTTCTCTTGGGTGATCATTTTATTGATTCTCATAACTTATCTCTTTACAGTGTATGGATAATTGTAAGGAGAAAATTGATCTTGGACTGGGACTTAAAAGGTTAAGATAAAGCTGTTTTAGAGCGCTGCGCCTTTTAGGATGATTAGTTATGCTGCGCATACTAAACCTCAATCTACAATTCCTTTTCCGCTCTCGTTATTCTTAAGACATGTATTTACATTCGGAGGAGCTAAACGCGGTGGCAGTGACAGAGAATGCAAATACTTTCGTATTGGTATGAACGCACGTCAGCCGCTATGGTGTTATTAATTGACTCTATTGTTTTTAGGTTTATAAGGTTTTGACAGTTGTAATGTATTCATCCCAGCTCTCGTACTATCAACTTTATTTTTATATCTTACTTTATTCATCTATCGATTGATTTTTTACCTTTAACCCGCAGAGGTTGTGCGACCGCATCGGTTGGGGAATACGTTCCCAATTTTTTCCCATTGGGTTTTTGGGTTTTCGTATCAGGCGGCGCCATGAATAGTTTAGCCTGAGTGACTTTATTTAGGAATATTTGTATACCATACTTTAGTTATGATGTTGAACTTTGTATGTTATTTGGACGGCATTATCACTTAGGCTCCACAGTTCGAGTTACACACCCATTCCCGTCTCTTAGTCGTGAATATAAATAGAAATATGAGCTCCTTATATACGTATACGGTCGCTTCGGTGTACAGACCGCATTTGGAACACCAGTTTGTTCTTTAGGCAAGCAGCTCTCACAGTTTACTTGCCTGGGGCCACTTCTTGCTTGTCTCAGTTAATGATTTAGTTTAAGGATGACTTTCCCGAACCCTTATTCATTTATTTTACTTTCTTTTTCCGGTGAACTGCAAGGATGAAAAGACGACGTAAGTGAAACCATAGTTTAAAAAGTTTTACAAACTGACGAAGGAAATAAGCCCCCAGTCCGTAGGGTTATTCTGCTAATTGTAAATCGACGAGAGGCAATCTTTTGAACTGTTTGACGGCGCAACCGTGTACGTACATCTATAAACTATTTTCTTTGTTTAGTTTGTAAGAAGTTGCTGATTTTTGTAATCATGCTCTTCTCAGCTTGATAAAGAATATAAAGGCTTAAAAAGTATTTAAAGGTAACAAAAAAGACCATCATATGTTGAGCGCCCAGCCTCTAAAAATCTCCCTCCCTCTAATGATCCCTCACTGAGAAAAGTTAGCAATGTTTATGAGTAGCTTTGGTTCAAAGTTCTAGCAGCTTATTTTGAATTATTTAATAATAATAATAATAATAATAATAATAATTTACCAATTTATATAGCGCGTATTTACATTTTCTGATCAATAGCGCTTTACAATCATATGTTTAAAAGAAAACGAAAATACATAACCATGAGAATAAAATAAACTAAGTTACAAACTATAAAAAATACTTCTTAAAAAAATAGGTTTTAAGTCGAGATTTAAAACTGTCAAGTGATGTTGCTTGACGAAGCTCCACTGGTAGCTCATTCCAGAGTTTCGGAGCTGCGGCTGAGAATGATCTTGCTCCCAATGTTGTAAGCATCTTTCCCTTGGGATGGTCCAATAAGAGCTTACCAGTAGACCTAAGATTATATAATGAATTCGATTTTATACTAATAAGATCGCTAAGATAAGTTGGCGCTTGGCCATAAATACATTTAAAAGTCAAAAGTAAAATCTTATAGTCAATACGCAAAGAAACCGGCAGCCAGTGCAGCTCATAAAGTGCCGGTGTAATGTGAGAAAACTTTCCAATGCCAAGAATAAGTCTTGCCGCTGCATTTTGTACACGCTGTAATTTAGCGATCTGCACCTTTGGTAAGCCAAACAATAAACCATTACAATAGTCAAGACGGCTGGTTATAAAAGCATGAACCAAAGTAATTAAAGAATCTCTCGACAGGTATTTCCTAATACGTCTCAAGTTATGTAAATGATAAAATGCCGCATTACAAGCCTTGTTTACATGATCAGTCATGCTTAAGTTGCTGTCAAACCACGATCCAAGGTTTCTAGCACATGGGCTTGGACTGATACGATTATTGCCCACAGTTATGGAACACGAATCTAACTTATCAAGCTGTTGTCGTGTGCCAACTAACAAAAAACTCCGTTTAGCCACGAAACCTCCAATAACGTTACTTTGATTCGTCTTTAAGTTGGGGCTGATACAATAGATTTTCTTTATAGTTGTGCCTGCAATGAATAAGCTCGTTTTGATTTCAGTCTTGTCAGGAATGGTGCTTGTGTGGATTACGCTGCGTTAGGGAGCATCACCGAAGAAAAAGGAGAAGGCTCATCCTATTCTAGGCGAGGCTCGGTCGTAAGATACGCCCAGTCAATAGGAGAATCTATCCAAGAGGTTAGTTTACAAGTGTTACACTGAATCCATGTTCTCATCGAATCTAGCAAAGCGCAATAAAAGGAGGCAAAATATATTGTTTTTCTGGAAACAAAGGGCACTGCTTTGTTATTTTGGCGGTCTGGCTTGGCTTCCTTTGATAGTTTATCATGATAAATTTACCCTCATGTAAGCTTGGTTAGTGAGAAGGCCGTGATGCAGTTTTGTTAACATAAAGAGCGCGTGCAAATTCAAACGTGCACACGTGACTGCGAACGGTGTTGATTGGTTGCTTGTTGCGCGCGCTACGTTTTTCCTTTGTTGCGCCACAGAGAAAATGTTCAGCTGTAAAACAGAACCAGTGCAGGTTTGCTTATTCAGGAAAAAAAGAGATTGTATAAGAAAATAACTCAGGGAGAGAAGCGCTTTTTAACCCCTTCAAACTAAGAGGAAAAAGTGAGGTGTTATTCGTTTCTTTTATTAAGAGTACGTTATATTAGTCGTGGACACCGAAATTTAAAGTTTTAGACATCAGTTAAGTCTTTGCAATATCTGCTATCATTCTTTACTTACTCGGAAGGCGATTTTCCGCACCCACTGGGGATGCCCTAATTTCTGATTTGTTCGCCTAGTTTCTGCATTGTTTATGATTAGTCAGATTAAACAACGCTTGCATGACTGCCTGTTGCTTTGTTACTTGTAGAAAATCGCTATAGTCATTTTTCCCGGAAATGTTTTCTTTCAGTTTCTAAGCTCAGAAAGACTTGTACTTGACCCGGAGGATGATGCCTACTACTTATGGATGGTATAAAGTTTTTTTGTTTTGGTTTGATTTTTATATTTCTAAATGTTTCAGTAATTGGCGTGGATCTTTTAATTCCTGATCGAAACACTTGTAATGCTACGGTATGTATAAAACACTGTCTTTGTTTTTTAGGGCGTGGTAGCTGTGATAGTTATCTATAACTTTTGGACTGTCATCCTTAGAATCGCTTTTACAGAAACCTCAAATGAGGTAGGTTATATAGTGTGCAACTAAGCAATGCAACTAAATAATGCCGCAGATATAGTATAGGTGATATAGAGTGCAAGTATATAGAGCAGTTTTCAACTTTTCTCGAGTATGAGGTGAAGAAAGCGAAACAATGAGTCTTTTACTTGACTTGAGCCTTTGACCGTATCGCTAGACCCTCAGGGCAGCTGAGCCAGAGGGAGACTCGTGGCGCGTCACATTCCAAGTCATTGATATTTACAGGACCTGACACTGCACAGCTTTGCTTTGGAAAACCAGCAACGTTGCAGCCAAATCTCAAAAGACCATTCGTTTTTACAGTTCTCCAGCAATTCTGTTTAAGTTTGTAGGCTATTTTGCCAAAGATGCAGGGCGATACATCGTACATGTACTATGCATACTGTTAAGAACAGCATAGCCTGTGTACTTTTGAGGACAGGGGCGGCTGTACACAGGCTAGAACAGCAATGTCGAAACTGCCTTCAGTTTGGTACTAAAGATTCTCTCCTTTTTGAAGTCTTTTTCTAGGTTTTTTTTCTGGTGGGGAGATCTGTTTGCAGATGGCCTGTATGCTTTCGATATATGTGTGCAACTACGAACTGCTTACAGAGATGAGCACGGCATTATGGTATGTAGAGTAACAATACTCTTTTTCTACAATTTTACAGCTTTTTTTATATTGTTCCTAAAATTCCAACATGAAGCTATCATGAGGCGACTTGGAAGTTACAGAGCCGTTTCACTTATCAGGTCTCAAGTAGCGTTAGTTGTTCCAGTTTGTCATCCTCAATTATTTACGGGGATCACGGGGTTGTAGTTTTAACCAAAAAGGTTTCTTAAACTTTTTGATCGGAAATGCATTTGTAAGAACTCGAAGGTTTCAAGAAGGGGAGCCAAGCAGAGCGAAAATGTTAGTGTGGGTAATAGTTCTAAAGATCGGTACGTTTTTATTTATTTTTTCCTAAGGTGAGAGACCCTGAAAAACTGAGGGAGAAATACTACAGAAAGAGAGGATTTAAAGCTGATATTATTTGTCTTCTACCTCTAGAATCGCTATCTTCTTTAATATTTTGTAAGTATTTTAAGACAGTTCCTTATCTCTGCATGTCTAGATTTTGGATAAAACAGTACATTTATTACCGGTAAAATCTGTGATTGACACAAAATTGTGCTTTGATGAAAGTAAGTGAAGCCTTGGTGACATTTTGTGTTCCACGTATATTCTGAATAATGAGAGAAGACACCTTTGCTTTATGACAAGCAACAGACAATAGAGCCCATACTGAAATAACAAACCCGTGAATGGTTTGAAAACACGCGGCGCAGCCAAGGTCTTTGTTAAATAAACAATTTTCTAACACTTTTCCAAATTTTTGAGATAGCGACCCTTTTTATTTAGCAAATATCTTAAGTTTTTTCAAACAGTGGGACAGATGTCTCATCCAGTAGAGAATTCTTTAGAATCACTGAACAATCCAGGTGATCTGTGACGTCACTGCGGGGGCCTGGGGAAAGAAATTTTAATGCCGTATCCCATAAACCAAAGCTGACGGGAACAGATTGAATTGAATTGAATTGGTGCGCGCGTTGGTTTATGGGATACGGCATTAAAATTTCTTTCCCCAGGTCCCCGCAATGACGTCACAGATCACCTGGGATCACCGATAAGTTGAATTTGGGTTGCTATTACACAGCGCTCTGCAATTCATTCAAAACCGACCTGCTTATCGCGGGTTTCACTGCTATTATAAATTTAGTTATCAAAACACCTGACTGTTTTGCTTTTCTTCTAGTTCCCTGTGATGCTCAGTTCTTACGTCTTCCCAGACTTTTAAAGTGGCACTCTGTGGAAACTTTTTTCTTGATGAGTGACTACCGAACAAGCAAGCCTAACCGTTTGCGTGTCTTTAAACTCATTCTCTATCTGAGTGTAGCAATGCATTGGGTCGCTTGTCTGTACTATACCATCTCTGAATACGAAGGGCTGGACTCAAATGAGTGGGTGTACAGCGAAACTGAGAAAGGAGGCGACTCATTTACCAGGTTCGATTTCAGATTTCCTGTAAAATATAGAATCATTATTCCTCCTAATATCATCGGGCCAATTTTATTATTGAAAACCTACGAGAAACGTTCAGGGGAAACGTGTGGCTGGTAGTGCCTACTTTGCAGACTCCTTTACAACGTTTGTCTTGAAATACAGTACAAATGATTTACGTAAGTCTGTTTCTGACCTAGTCATTGTCTGGACCAATAATTCCAGCATGAAAATAAGTTATAATTACAATTATCAAGCGCGTAGTTGTTTCTCAATTCTGCACACGTCAATTACTTTCTAAAAGAAAATCTTAAAACTGCGTTTTTGTTATGTCGTTTGACTTGTGAGTACAAAAGGAAAATGAAATTTGAACCAAGGATAAAGTCGAATCACAACATTTACACCTAAAATAAAACAATTTAAGGTATGTTGTACATTCTTGTTCGTTTAAGATAACAAAACTTTTGGACTCTCCTACAAACTGTAAGAGGAGATTAAACATTTTCATCGTTTGATAGATACGCAGGGCTACATAACTAAAGATCCACGTTGTTAGTGACAGTGTCGCTAGAAACAATCACTTTCCCTTTTTTTTTTCAGGAAATACGTTAAGTCCTTTTACTGGTCGGTTCTAACACTTATGACGATCGGTGAAACTCCAAGTCCTCAAACAAACATGGTAAGTGATTCGTTCTGTTATAGGGCCAGTGTTCGGAAACTCAGCTTTAGATTTTTCACTGTGGCCTCATTGCACCAGTCTCCTGCTACGAAGCTTTCATGAGCACTGTTTTTTATTGACGGTTGCACCGATGTTCTTTGTAGGAATACATTTTCACTGGATTCATGTTTCTTCTTGGAATCTTTGTATTTGCAACTGTCGTTGGCAACGTTGGAGACGTTATCAGCAATATGAACGCTCCAAGGACAAATTTTCAGGCCAGGTATCAACTTGTGTCTTAACTTCTTTCGTTTTCCTTTTTGTATTGCTGTTTTTAAATATTCTCAGTCTTCGGGTAGCCTAAGTGGGAATGGCGGAAGTGTTTATTCGCTAGGGAATACACACACAGTCAACAGTCACAGTCAACGTAATAGATGCTATCAATCACACGAAACCTATAAACTATAAGAGGCTCACTACACAAACTCCACGGAATAGCTGGTACCTTAGTCATGCTACTCAAGCACCAGTAGCCATTGCCAGTTTTGCGCATGCGTGATGCTCCAGTACTCCTCTACAGTCACCATTGTATGTATTTAATTGAATGTTAATGATATATGAAATGAATCATATGTGAACTGCGGAAATGAAATGAAATGAAGAAATGATCGTCGCAGTTAACGCAATTTATGCAATTGCGTAGAGAAGCCTGAAAAAAAATTCAGGACTTCAACGGGGTGTGAGGCAATTGAATGGGCTTTTCAGGCAATTGAATGTTGTGTAATTTTATTTCAGAATGGACTCAATCAAGCAATTCATGGAGCACCATAATGTTCCTCAGACGCTACAAACTCGAGTTAAAAGATGGGCTCACTATGCCTGGAGCAGGTGTGTAATCAGTGCAGCACACTGTTGCTATAACTACCGAGTTACAAAGTGGTAACGGCACTTTTGCCGAACAAACAACACTCTTCTTGTTTCAATACGCATCTACGCCTCAAAGAAAAGAAAGTGAATACTGGAGAATCTCATCCCTCTTTTCCTTGTAAAGCTTTAAAGATGATATTTAGGGCGCGCTCCATTGACGTTATTCCAGAATTAGAATACATGGAATAAACTCAAAAATTCATTTCATTGTGTGGAAATATATGAATTACATAAATGTAGCACTCCAAAGGACCAAAAATTTGCGATCGAAAAGATTCGTTGCGAATTTCTGCGTATCCTTATTCCGGAATACGACCATTCTGACGCATCCGTAGTATCTTTGTAAGTATAGCAACGGAGGTACTTTTGCCGAACAAACAACGCTCTTCTTGCATCAGTGCGCCAGAATCTCATCCCTCTCTTATTTTAAAGCTGTCCTTGCAACTTTCGGATACGATCTTTAGCCTTTAGTATCCTTGTTAATATGACAACGGAGCAGAGGGGCGTGAGTCAAAGTATTTCTGACAAAGACATCTATGTGGGCTGGATGTTTACGTTCTTGATCATTAGGCCATCAATCAGTCTTCAGATGAATACTACTGTTACGAAGACTATACTAACTTGAATACTATTTTAGTATTCGTATTATGGGCCAATCTTGATTTAACGACAAAATGATGTTGCAATTGTCTAATGTGCAGAACACAAGCCCTCGACGAGTCTTCGTCCTTAGAAATGCTTCCTGATAGACTGAGAACTGAAATAGCCATCCATGTACATTTGGACACTTTAAGAAAGGTATGATCAAGTACCTTTAACTTTGTTTTGTAGGTAGCAGTAGTTTATTCTTTAATGGGGAATTTCAGCATTAAAGATCAGGGAGAGCACAAGTATGACATTTGGGAAAAAGTACCACTGAGCAAGCATTTACTCTCAACACATCTTGTAGCCCAACTTGGCCCCGTTTATTCAAACGTCGGATAGGTAAGGTTCGGCCAGGTAACCCATTATACCCACTAATACACAACAGAGTGGTACCTATATCTACCAGTGTTTGCCTAAGATCAGGGAGTTCTAGCAGGCCCATGGCCACAAGAACTGAACGTTTCTCAAATTTTGTTTGTGTTAAATCAGTATTAATCTTGTCAATAAACGTAGCGTGTTGGTATATATATCACAGCTTGTAAGGTATCCTACAGTTCAGTCTTCTGACTGCAAAAGGGACAATAAACCAGTGATTTGATTTGATTTGATTTGATTTGAACGGTTAATTCACGATCCACCTTTGATACAAGTGGGGCCAAAACTCTTCACAAAACTGTTGAATTTGTTTGCTTGTTTTATACAGGTAAAAATCTTTAAGGATTGTGAACAGGGTCTCTTGTGTGAATTGGTTCTTAAACTTCGACCCCAGATATTTTCACCCGGGGACTATATCTGCCGTTCTGGTGAAATAGGTAAGAAGACAGTTATTTGTTAATTTTTACTACCCTTATACTTCTACATGAGAAGTTTCTGCAATTTGATTGGCTTAGAGCAGTGGTATTTCAGCTTAATTTGAAATACCTACATGTGAAAATTACAGACCTTTTGTGGGTAGTAGTATAAACAAATAATAGCATGATTTGTACGTGATATTGGGTATTAATACCACTTGTGATATTTAAAAATTCTCATGTAACAATTTTGAAATATCACTCGTGGTATTTATGCCAAATATTACTACAAATCATGCAATTACCTATACAAATTTACTGACAAGTGCGTTGCTCACCTGGCCCTGGTTGTTCAAACGTTGGATAGCGCTATCCACTGGATAAATCACTATCCAGCGGATAAGTATTAGCGAAACTGATTAAGCTATCCGCTGGATAGTGATTTATCCGCTGGACAGCGCTATCCAACGTTTGAACAACTGAAGCCAGGTCCCTAACGAAAGTCATATTTGGAGTTTGCTGAACCTCTCGATCATAGTACTGTATATGAAAGTCCCCTTAAAGGGGCTGTGTCACGGCAGTCCAGTTCAGTTTGTATAATTTTGCCAATTACTCGCCATCAATAGCTATGGAACTTAAAGTAAGCAAAGAAATTACGTGTAAATGACAAAATCAGAGATCCGAGACGTACAAATATGTCTCCTGAGCATTATTTTTGAAGTTGCAAGCAGCAGGGATCAACTTTGAAAAACTGTTAGGCTGAACAGTTTTCAAAAACCCTAATTTCAATCCGTTTCAATCTTCTTCAGTTTTGCCCATCCGTGGCATCTGTTGTTTCTGTTATGTTATTTTAACCTTCCTGTACAGTTTTAAGCGGTTATTTGTATGTTTCTCTTAATTTAACGGGCATTTTGTAATTTCCTAATTTGGCTGAATTTCGTGACACAGCTCCTTTAACTCTTAACTCTGTAAGATGATCACCCTTCAGGATGAAGCTGAGTTGAGGTATCTTTTCCATGCCATTTCACTAAATCAAAACTGTATAGCAATATTCTTGTTTTTTGGTGGATTCTCATAATCTTGTGAATTGATGGTTTTTCTTTACAGGGCGAGAGATGTATATTATCAACAATGGAAGAGTCGAGGTGAGAAAATTGTTTTCTTCAGCAACAGGACAATTGCACGATAACGTCATTTTACTACAACTACCAGAATCCTTCAGTTTGTTGTTTTCTTGTGCAAATTAGGACTATTGTTTTTTAACCCTCAGCGGAATTGACAAATTTCAATAATAAAGCAAAAACGGAATGAATTCTGGTAGTTGTAGGTAGTCAAATGTCGTCATCATGAAAATGGCCTTTTCTTTCAGTGTCTTAATCTTTCCTTGCCTAGTCCCTGTACGGCGTTTTCCCAGTCCCTCTCGGTCAATTCATTTCGGTGACGTATTCGAGGCGAACGGGCGGACCACGTGACCCAAAACGCTTTGGCCGCGCGGAATAATGAGGCCTAGGGACTAGGCAAAATCTTTCCAAAGAGACATGAAACAACTCCCTAAACGGAGTTGGGGGAGCAAGGGTTGCGCAGTGGTGAGAGCACTCACCTCCCACCAATGTTGCCCGGGTTCAAATCCCGGCGTCGACGCCATTTGTGGGTTGAGTTTGTTGTTGGTTCTCTCTCTTGCTCCGAGAGGTCTTTCTCCGGGTACTCCGGTTTTCTGCTCACCTTAAAAACCAACACTTCCAAATTCCAATTCAATTTGGAACGCACGGACACGTTTCAACGAGTTCTTATGAAGTCCTAAGTGCTCCGTGGGTAAACAAATTACAGCAATTTAAAAACGGTTTTTTTTGAAAACGAAATTGTTTGTAGTTTTCTGTTATGATATTCATAGCCTGTGAGGCCAAAGTTGAGCATTTGACCTGTCAGTCAGTTCATGTGGCTGGCCGGTATCTACTTACCTGTTGTCAATCGATTGATTACCTAATCAATCACTTGGTCAGTCAATCAGGCAGTCAACTGGTCAATTAATCGTTCAATCAATTTGTGTCTTAATCACATAATGATTTATACTTAATTAGACAAACCCAAAAGTGGAGCTCCCGTTCGCGAGAAGAACTACTTAATATGAATACTTGAAGTCTTTCCAATCTAATTTGACTCCCCTTTCCTTTCAACTTCAGGTGGTTATAGCAGACTCTTCTACAAATGAGGAAGTTGTCGTAGCATCTTTAACGGAGGGAAACTATTTCGGAGAAATCAGTTTGCTGCGACTCGATGAGGGAAAAAACAGGTAAACATCATCAATCATCTTTCAGTCTTCTTCCAGTTTGTCCATCCGTGCCTCCTTTTGTATTTGTTGTGTCATTTATACCTCACCCTAACTTTTTGAGTGGTTATTTTAATGTTTCACTCAATTTGGTGTGAACTTCCTCTGTTTGAATTTGGATACATTTCGTGCCACAGCTCCTTTAACCCTTTAAGCCCCAATATCCACATACAAATTCTCCATACTGATCTTCCTACATTTCCCAAAAGAATTAAATTAGAGAATTTGTTTACAGATCAAGGCATTTTCTCTTTGGTGATAGTTTTGTTAATTCTCATAACCGTATCTCTTGATAATGTATGGATATCGTTAGGAGAAATTTGGTGTTGATCACCATTGGGACTTAAAGGGTTAACAGCCCCATCTTACTATTCTGTGTTTTCTTTACAGGCGTTCTGCTGATGTTCGGTCAGTAGGATACTCGGAACTGTTATGTCTATCTCAAAAGGACTTGATGGAGGTACTATTCTTAGGCGTTGATATTCACTAGTTTACCCATAAACTATTTTGACCCGATGCTGACTTTTAACGTAGTAAATGACGAAGCATAAAAAACTATTGTGTTTTAAGATCTGGGAATATACCCACGAACTTGAAACCAGTTGGTGTCTATTGTTTTTAATTTAGGCTGAATGTTAATGGGTGCAATTTAAGCCATCTGCCTGGTGTCGTTTACGAAACCAATACAACGTTATTGACAAAGGCAGAAGGTGGACCTATTTTTGGAATTAAAGGTCACTCTACTTAACAACACTCTTTACTTAACAGTCTTAATAAATGGGCATGATTTGCTTTTTATTGTAGGCTTTAGAGGAGTATCCTGACGCCAAAAAGGTTCTCGAAAGTCAAGGGCGTGACAGGTAATTAGGGTGTTGAGTTGATATTGTTTTGTATAAGGTAAGACCAAGTGATTTATATAAGTAAGACAAAGTGAACCGCACAAAAAAACCGGTGAATTTAAGATGAAGGATAAATGTACTGAGAACTTTAAGTGTAAAGCCGTAGGTACTAGTGTGAGTGTTTTGTCAAGGTTTCAAAACGCCGATTTTCTACTTTGTTATTTGAAAATTCTTTTTAATTTGCTAGTCTTCCAACTGAGATCAGACTGTTTTAAGATGAAAACGATGGTTATTGATGAAACTCTTGACCAAAATGGGCAACATTTATCGATTTGCGTTCACTTCGTTTTGATACTGATTGGAAGCTGCCACACAGAAAACATTGCTCAGCCAGCTGCTTATCATTGTTTACTATATTATCTTTTAGATTACAGAGAACAAGAGCAGAAAGCAGTCTTTCAGTCCCCGGGCCTGGTGAAGCAAATAAGGAAAAACTTCATGATTTGGAATTTAATTTTTGTAAGCTGCTGCTTCTACTGCTTGTTGTTTTATGTTAGGGGGTGTTTACATGAGAAAACTCGCACCGGCGCGAGTTTCATACCGACATGACTTTTTGATTTCGTATCGCGTTTACATGATGACTGGGTTATTTCACATCTCGTTATTTGAAGGTACACTTCATGTTGATAAAATGCACGTATGATTCAAAATCGCGAACATTACGCATGCGCTACCCGTTCCAGTCTACCGGCAGACTGATTTCACACCGAAACGGGTGGTCGTTTCGTGGTTACATGATACCGTTGCGAGATTTCGTACCGGAGTGAAATTCTCGCCCCGGGGTGACTCGCGCCAGCATGAAATTTGTGGTGGTATCATGTAAGCAAATATAGAGCCATTAGAGGGAACCGGAGTGAACTCGCTCCGGGGCGAAAGTCGCCCCGGTGTCATGTAAACACCCCCTTAGATACTAAATTTGAAGCCTGAAAGAGAATACTCATTCATATGCAGCGTACAGTTTCTGCTTTTCTTTGTTAACTTTCTGCATTCCCATGAGGTAGTTTTGTTATTTTCTGTGCGTAGTACATGGTGTATATATCGTAGCTACAAATTAACTCCCTTTAAACGGAAATCTCATTAACATCGACAACTTTCTTAAACCGAACACCTTAATTCATCCCTCCAGTTATCAGAGTCCTTTTCCATTGACTCTATAAGGCAGGTACTTCTCTTAGACAGACACTTGGCATTGGGGGATCCGGCCCCCTTATCTTTCGACCAAAATGGGGCCCAAAGGACCGAAAAAAATTTTTGGGAGACCCGAGCCCCTTATCTCAGGGTTAGATGACCACCCCCTCCTTATCTGAAGGTCTGTATCCGCCACTGCTTGGTGGTAGACCCACCAAGTGACCGACAGACAGACAGATATATTTTATTTGGAGTCTTATACAATGAATAGTATTTCAACTATTTCCAAATAACTAATAAAAGTTACACGCAACCAAGTGTCCGTCTAAGTGCGCGCTTTTCTTCTTTTTTCGCAGCAAGGGAAATAAACGCCATCAAAAAGCTCCTGGAGGAACTAAAAGAAAACAAAGAAGAAGTAAGACGAGTTTCTTTAATTTACCGCCATTACAGTACTCGTTTCCTCATAATATATCTCAGTGGTCTGGAGTGTTCTATAGCTATAGCCTACGTGTAGCCATACCCCCACCCCCTCCCCCCCTCTCTCTCTTCGTTTTTCCTTTGTCGGGCTAATACCTGGTCTTGTCACTATGTCTTTAAAAAAAGGACTTTAATCGATCCACAGGAATTCGCAAATACTTCAAATTTAGAGTCATTACTGACCCTTCTTTTAAAGGAGACATCGTGGCCGAGTGGTCAGTGCATCAGACACTCAATCCGGTGGTCCCGGGTTAGAGTCCCGCTAAATCAAATCCTCGGTCACGGTGATAAATAGCCAACTACGTAGTTGCCCCCTGCCAGTTGAGGTTTTAAATCCTGTTTGGATTATTTGTTTCCTGTAAGTATTTAAGTGGAGTGCCAGTAAACTAGCTGGACAATCTAAGTGCATTTTCCACTGTAAACAAACCAAAACCCAGTCTCAATGTAGTACAGAAGAATTATCTTTGATTTCCTAGGAGGTAGCGTGACCGAGTGGTCAGGGCGCTGGACTTGAAATCCGGAGGCCCTGAGTTCAAGTCCCACTCTGACTGCTAGCTGGTTTTGTTCTTGGTGGTCCCGAGTTCAAATCCTCGATCAACACTTGTAAATTACCAACTGGTCTGCCTCCGGCCAGTTGGGATTCTTAACCTTGCTATTTACTACTCGGCTCCGTAGACAAGACAGTCGAACCTACATGTGCGACCAGCTTCCTTAAGCGACCACTTATCCAAAACACCATATTTCGCTGTCAAAGCCTCATAGTGGGAACCTCCAGTAAACGACCACCTCTCGTAAGCGATGGGAACCAGGATGACGGTTTTAGAATTGTCCATTGTGTTTAATCTAAACCAAATGCTTTTTTTTTTGCCGTTCTCGTTGCCGTCGCCGTCGTCGTTGATTAAGCTGCCTAATAGTCCGTTTCAACTTCTGGTTTATATTTCCAGTGCTTATATTTGAGGGCACAAGTTCTTAGACAAGGGGAAGAGCTCTGCAGAATTAGACAACAGGTGGCTATTCAAAATAGACCTCCCAGTGGTGGTAGAAGAAAGAATAAATCAAGTGCTGATATACAGTCTGGGGAAAGGTTGATACAGCGATTGATTTTAGCAGCTAAGCACGCGTCGGAAAATTTGAAAACTTCTCAAGAGAAACACTTGAAACAAGCTAGCGAGCAGAAGAACGAATTCGATAATGAACGTAAATCCGAACTCAAGGAACATTTAAGGATTGCGGAAAATGTTCCTGACATATATCTTGAGAGTGATATTGATGGACTTTGTTATCTGGGACCTCGAAGAAGATCCTTGAAAGATGACAATAATAACACTTGACTGATAACGACAACAACCTAGACTGTTCTGGACGTTATCCTAACTTTTTAACAATAAGTGGGGATGCGCGATACAATCGACATAATGCACAGGGTTCGCATGCACAGTCTTGAAAAGTCCTTGAATTTTAGGGGAAGTTCTTGAAAAGTCCTTGAATTCCATTTTTCCTTGAAACGTCCTTAAATTTCTGTGCAAGTCCTTGAAAACTCCTTGAATTTTCTTCAACTTTGAATGTAGTGACCTGGAAAGAATTTTTTGATGCTTTTTGGTTGTCCAAGACAAAATATAAATCATAGCTCAGAACATCTAAAGGTTATTTACGTAAAGTGCTCTATGTTTTAAGCAATAATTAACTATCATTTTAAGACAAGTGAACTGAAAAATGTAGAGATCTTGGTTAATCTAACAGTTCAAGCCTTAAAGTCTTATTAGAATAGACTGTGAATGTGCATTTTTGTAGAATCTGTGAAATTGTATTCCTAGTAGGTGGTCCTTGAAAAGTCCTTGAAAGATGATTGCAATTTTTTGTATTAACCCTGATGCAAAAACCTTTCACTAAACCTGGAGTAAGGTTGTACCTGCTTCCAGGAGTTTATAACTCGCTTGTGAGATTACATGTTTGCTCGTGTGCCTTTCGCTTGTGTCTTGCTCCACGAATGGAGTCTTAATGGATTGTTGTGAAACTGATAAATGCAAGTGGAAGATATGGAAGAATGACAGTATCGGAGAAGCATAGTACAGTCAAATCCCTCTTTACGGACACCAATATACACATGCAAATTCTCCAAACTGATCTCTATTCACTTTATTAAAGAATGTGTTGAGAGAATTTGATAAACGATCAAGGCATTTTTTCTTTGGTGATCATTTTCTTTATTCTCACAACCTGATCTCTTGACAGTGTGTGGATTTTGTTAGGAGAAAATTGATGTTGCTCACCATTGGGACTTAAAGGGTTAATACCAACACTTTTGATGGTCCCTCAGTGTCCGTATTAACGTGGTTTGACGGTATAAGAGTCAGGTTAACTGCCACCTAACCACCCACCCCTCCCCTAATACAACGTTAACACTGTCTTCTCACTTGAGTCAATCATCTACTGACAGTATCCTCTGTGAGTACAAATTTGTAACCTCCGTCATGGAGAAGGGGAAGAGAAAGAAAGAGTGAAATACCGATAAGTGACTATACGTCCCACGTCTCAACGCTGCAAAAAAAACCCTCCTTTGATTGAGTAACTATCTTTTGAAACTTCCGCTGACATTCACTTCATTTTTAAGAGTGTCTATAAACAAAAGATCTCGTATGTGTCACTATCTTTGGACTTGTAATCCTTTCTTTAAAAGGTACTTTCAGTCCTAGCTGTTTTTAAAGTGAGCATGCAAGAGTGCTGCCAAAGAGGTTTCATTTGAATGGTCACGTCCATAGGGTTTGGTCCACAAGCTCAAAAGTCAGAACTATGAACAAACAGGGGCACCCAACGAGAGTATAGTCCACAACCACTTAAACATAGCATTGTTGAACTATTTTAGTATTTAAACGGTAGATATAGGCATATTTTTATCCTCAAAAAATTTTTCATCTGTTCGGATTTCCTAGCTGAAAGTCTAGTGATCCGAAAATTATAGGGATCAAAACTTACCTATTCAAAAATTTCAGCCAGAAAAATGGCTCCCGAAAATTTTAGGGTAAAAATCCGTTAAAAGTGGGCGATTATACCATTTTTTAGATGTTCGAAAATCCTAGGAGAGGCAGGCAAACAAGAAACTTTACAACAAATGATCCGAAAATTCTAGATCTCAAATCGTCTTCCGAACAGATATTTTCCGAAAATTGTAGTTGGGTGCCCCTGAACAAAGCAAATGGCCACCATGTGAAAGTACTGCCAGGGTTTGATCCACAGACTCGAAGGTTAGATTGACATAAAACCTCACCGCTCCACAACTGCGAGGGTTGATTGAGTGCTAAAACAATCTCCTGTAGTTTGGTATGAGTTGGCCACCCAGACTTGCCAATAGCATTGTAGAACAACCCAAAATGTTCCTATCACCTGATGTTTAATTAAGTAAGACGAACGTCTTTTATCAAATGTTAGTTAATAACCGCTTTGACGCGTATCTGAGAGATGACCATTGTCGAGTCAATTGCTATTCAACTGAACTCTTTCAATAGAAATTAAATTCACTGTGAAGTTGTTTGCTTAAACGCACCATCAATACCCTGCCCATTATCGCATCTTTTGTGGAGGAACTGCTCCAACCAGATGCCCGTGCAGTGGAGAGCACTCAAAGTGACTTGTTACCTGTCACTATTGTTATCGTGCAAGTGATATTGAAATATTAGTCACTCGAGTGCATTTAACGAACAAGCAGCACTTCAATGTTAAGATTTCCTAGATAGACCCTCTTGTTTT
This sequence comes from Porites divaricata, assembly GCA_038088405.1. Taxonomy (NCBI): domain Eukaryota; kingdom Metazoa; phylum Cnidaria; class Anthozoa; order Scleractinia; family Poritidae; genus Porites; species Porites divaricata. Next base: position 899,201 of record JBBMOI010000011.1, read on the forward strand.
TTAAGCGTTATTAATAATTGATAAGCTAAAATCTTGGAGTGTAATGCTTACTTACTTGCGATGACAGCTTAATGGAAACGTCCGAAACCAATCAAGCTCTTTGCAAACAACTCACGTTCTTGCTCTCACGGACCGATTTTGACAGAACAAAAGAAAACTTTTTGGCATGCTATTTTAAGTGCCGTGCCCAACACAAAGCAACGTAAACTTTGTCAAGAAAATAATCTTTTGAGTATTCAAGAAAGCCTAACCGTAACAAAACTCTGTATGATTCGATTGCGTGATGGGCTTTAAAACGTTTGACGAAAAGCAGTTGCGCTGAATAGTTATAACAGAAGCCCGCCTGAGACGGTTTAATGGACGTGTGTAAATGTAAGCAAAGCTTGAAAGGAAAATTGAAATCTATCTGAAAGAGAGCCGACTAATCAAACACAGATGGGAACGCAAAACTCTTTCTAGGCTCTAAATCTCACATAACTGAAACGAATGATCAGATGAGTTATCACGAATCACCACATTGATGTTTAGATCCTCCGCACCAGGAATTGCCTTTGGGTCTTTGTTTTCTGCTCATCAGAGCGAATTAGAATCAGCTTATGTAATCCGTGTAGTCATCTGGTGCTAATAAAAGCTGACAGGAATATGTATTATGTGTAAATACACTTGAACTAAATAAAATTCACTGTTCTCAAATCAATTTACTGAAAACTATGCCACACGATAAACAATTGCCGGAACAGCCGTACAGTGAAGGTAAGCAGTGGCGGAACAAGACATGACCGAGTGGACCAAGAGTATTGAACAGCGAAGCTTAACTGGTAGTAAACCTCGCCTTGCCTTTTCGATTGATAGTATTTTGGGAAGAAATGACGAACCTGCGCTCCTTCCAGCGCAGCATGTAAGAAAAGAGGCAGATGAGGCAAATGAAGAAGAGAGTAGGACTTGTGGTTCAGATGCGGTAGTCACCAAAGGCTGTAAAAGCATTGCCCAGTTGCCCTGGTTGTCTTATACACGTTACTCACCTCCTAAACTTCCAAGTAAGTATAATTCACTCACTGCTATTTTGAAAGTTAGATAAGAATTACTAGACGTTTGCGCTTAGACTGAAAACAAACTTCGACATCGCCCAATTGAAGTTTAACGTTGTGCGGTTTACTGTTTGACTGAGAGCAATGATTTTACTTTCACTTATTTTGCCTAGGTGCAGATAGCAGGTAGCGTAGACTCGGCGTTTCGCGAAGAGAATCTTGCGACTACCTTCAGCTGAAGGTCATCCCTCTCTAAAAAACGCCTACGTGGACAACTAACCTCAGTAGTCGTTTTTAACTAATTTTCTTTCGTTTCTACCTTTAAAAAGAGCTTGTGGGGTGATAATGACAAATTTATTCGATGATTATGTTTAAAGAAGTCATGTTTTTAATGTTCCAGTAATCTATTTTAATGAATTTAACATCACTTATCCACTAGAAGCACTTTAACCCTTCCACTCCTAAAAGCGGCCAATTTCAAAAAATCCACATGTGTTTGAAATAATTCGTACTATAGAACAGTTTTGCTAAAGAGATGTTATGTGAACGGTAACACCATAAGCTTTCGTAGACAGATTTTAAGGTGAAACGATCCTGCCTTAAGTTGGTCTAGGTTTAGTATTTTGTAGCATGACTTTCAATGCACTAAACACTGGAGAAGAAGCTCTCCATGACAACAGCTTTGGAAAAGAAAATAAGTGGTCTTTGTAGAGAGGTTAATCCTTTCACTCCCACAAGTGGAATACTCAAATTTAGCACAAAAAAAACTACAAATTTTTTTATGTAAATGCTGGAAAGCAAATATCACCATGCGATAGTACTGGTTTTATTTGAAAAGTTACACCGTAGGTTTCGTCCACAGACTCAAAAGTTAGAAACACGTTACAAGATTACATCATTTACTCTGGAAGTGAAAGTGTTAAAACAACTGTGATTATCATTCGATGCAAATGTTTCTTCCTTTTCATTGGCCGAGAGCCCACCACGTGACCTGCAAATAACTGCCTACAAATAATGGTGTAATCATGCGCAATGTCGTTCAACTTGCAAATACTATTCTGCTCATGCGTAAATGAAACCACGCTTGCTCCTTGCTCGTTTATGTGATCTCTATCATTACTCCTGGAAGGCAGCGCGCGCTAACCACTTTCCGAAGATATTATATAATAAAAAGCAAACTCAGTGATCGAATGATAAAACAATTATTGAACTCGGTTATCGCAAAATATCGTGATTTATCGTGATAATTGATCTGCTCGCCACTGACAAATCACGATATTTTGCTCAACCTCGTCCAATCATTGCTAATTGTACCCTCCGCGACAAGAAAAATTGCCCCGTGAAAGGTACGGTCAATAGGGTTAAATTGTAGTAAGTAACATAACTTTTACTTTCAAGTCTAAACACTATGCATGATGTCCCCCTTTATATAAAAGGCCCTAATTTTCTGAATTACTTAGGGTCGAAAAGAAAAGCAAAGAACTGTAAGCGTCGATCAAGTGACAGCCCCAGAGTTCCTTTTTCCTCTGCCCAGCTGATAACATTGGAACAAACATACACAGAAAATCGCTACCTCTCTGGACCACAGGTTGCTGAGCTGGGAACCAGCTTGAACCTGCCACATCACCGTATAAAGATATGGTTTCAAAATCGCCGAGCAAGAGAGAAGAGAAATCAAGAGGACACCCCAGTAAGAGCCAAGTCGGAAGAGCACTCTCCACAACAGCACCAATTTGACTTCACGCCCTATTGTATGCCTTTGCTCTCACTGGGTACAAGCTTTCCTCTGAACTATTTTGCTTTGCAGAATTATTACACTTCACACTGCAATATCCTCAGCAGATGTGTAAACTTTGACGTTTATGGTCGGTGTGAATATACTGATTCTTAGGTGTAATAATGAGGGACCGATCACTAACACAACAAGAGCGCTTAATCTGTGTTGTTGTTACAACTGACGATTCTACATGGTCATTAACCTTCTGAATCGAAGATATTTGAGGTTGTCACATGGCTTAGTTAATCACCACTCCTCAGCTAAACATGTTTCGCGGCTGTTTTTGCGTCGTTATGTTAGCGGTTAAGTTTACTAAGGAGTACATGGTAACATTTTTCAAATTATCCGTCGAGAATGAATATTTTCAGTTAAGTAAAACCTAGGTAGTATAGAGGTTAAATTGGCAGCCAATGTCTTGCGTGTGGTCTGTGAATTACATTTAGCTCTGTATTAAAGCTGTTTTGTTTTCCCAGACTCTCCGAGGAGGTATAGATCCACAAGCCTTCGCACCTTAAGAAAAATAAGGCTCTCTGTCAGCCCCTCTTGCTATGTCAAAACAGACATGTTAAATTGTGACATGTGAATAGCTTTCTTTGTCTGAGTAAACCCAAAGTAAACTTCCAGTCCGGGTTGTGAATGGTCGGGGGCTTAGCGTCGTTTGAAGCCCGCTGTATGTTTTGAGTTTTTTTTGATACCGCATGTTCGGTTGAGCATGTCCTGAGTGATATGTATCTGACAGCTATAAACGCTGTTTGTTTAGTGAATTCAGGAGGTCGTGATTAGTTCACAATCGAAAACTCGTCGTTCTCTAGTCTGTCAAGGTCCATATTGCAACAACAACAAAAATCGATGACAGTACAGCAACAGCCTTTACTAAATAGAAATTAATTAATGTTTGAGTTAAACAGTAAAGCTTGTGTCAGTTTCCTTATTTCATGCTAACTTTCTACACTGGCTACAACTGCAGTAGACGTGTGTATTTTACAGAGTGCACTTCCTTTTCGCTTCGATACTCCGTCCGCGTAATATGGTTTAATGTTTATATTTTGTGTCTGTAGATAAACTCTTTGGTTCGGTGAAGAACGATTGAATGGAGGGGTTTCAAGTGTACTTTCCTCTGGTGCTGTACGGTATAAGGTTAATGTATCTTTCAAGTCTGGGTCAAATCACTCAAAGGAAAGGCCTGAAGTGAGGTTGAAAGCGGAGAGAGAGTGCCATTTGCAAAACCGATTTTCTCTATGTGTAATCATTCAATTTAACCCTTTAAGCCCCAGTATCCAAATACAAATTCTCCAAACTGATCTCCATACATTTCCCTTAAGAATAAGTTGAGAGAATTTGATAAAAAATTGAACCTTTTTCCCTAAAAGGGAGCGTTTAAATTAATTCTCATGACCTTGTCTCTTGATTATGTATCAACACTGTGAGGAGAAAATTGATGTTGGTCACTCTTCAGACTTTTAAGTATACCGTCCTGCAGTAATGCTTATTATGGTGTTAGAGCGCTTACAGTCTTTGAGTGAAAACCAACCGTATCATGCACTTATCTAGTGTAAACCACTGAACAGCTCGTCTCTTTTTCTTATGCCTTCCTTTTGAAAATACGCGTTTTTTTATTCTGGAATCTGTGTGGAAGAATCTACCCCGTCGCCAATATTATGCGGCTGCTCATCATTGATTCTTTTGGAGCTGTTTATTTCTCTCTCTTTTTTTTCTTTTTGCGCAATGCGAATTGCAATACGCTCGGCTCCCTGTGAGTGTTTATGTTGACCATTTTTTTTAAATTCGAGTGTTAGGTTTGTGTCTGGAAGTAGTCTGTGTTTGATTCCTTCTCCAAACAAGACAAGCTTATCACACAAGGTGTACTTGCAAAGCAAAGGCTGGATTCGTTGCACCATGCCTTTGTTATGGTAACCGATTCACAACAAATATTAAATAACTCCGGTACTTTTTTTTTTTTATCTCAAACTCAAGAACATGAAGATAAATCACTCGTCTGGAGGAAAACATTTCATGTTTAGCTCATCATTTGTGGCACAACCAATGAAACGAATTTTATTTTGGCAGTTATCCACCGGTAATGACATGTTATTACCGTGATAAACGTTTGTTAATTTGGATAATTTTGGGTTTAGTGGAAGAGATAAGATTGTTTGTCCAAGTGCTTCGCGGCCTTTCTTTGATTTTTTATTCTTTTCATTGCAGTGGCCCATCTTTGAGTTCTAGTTCTGGTGAATCACGAAAATATATTTTTTATGATCCATCGAATCTCAGTTTCAAATTGCCCTATAAAGATCATCATTTTTGCGTGCGAGGAATCGGAAATCTGGCGAAAGCTAAGTTATGTCCAGAACTTTAGAGTACAGTTTTCTTACTCTCGTTTTGTTCAATGCTCTGAAATACATCCATGACTGAAAAAATGGAAGTTCATGGCTGGAAAGCAAGGCTTGATGAAAAGCCTTTGTACAAAGTAAAAGGGCGAACGAAGAAAGCTGAATTGGAGGCATGGACATATTTAAGGCTACTTCAGCGGAGCAAATTTGGAAGAAAACATAAAGTGGTCACAGTTATATCATTTTCAGTCACAATTTGCGCGCCTTTCTAACATAAATTGAGTCAGTTTCTATCAACAATTTTTTTTTTGCGGTTGACCCGCCGGAAACCGTTGTGTTTTTACTGTCTGTTACAGTAAGATCCGTTCAAATAATCGTTGGATGTCTCGGGGGGAGAGGGTGGGGTACGACCTTATTTAAGCCATATAGGTTTGTGCCGCCCCCTAGGGTATGGCTTTTGGGGCGTTTTGACTGAAAACGGGTCTGATACACTTTGCCTATTTTGGTCTGGAATCGGGTATGGTTTTCGAGGGAACTTCGGAAGCGTATGAACGTATTTATCGTTTCCATTGCAAATGAATAAGAAAGAAAAAATATTCGAAATGCATTTGAAAAAAATGTTTGTTTGTGTTCTAATCCAAGTAAAGATGACATAATTTCTGCCTAAAGGCCAGGTCTCAAAACGGGTGTACAAAATGACATTTTTTGGTCTGAAATAGGGTCAGGATTTGGAGAACTGGGGTACTTTGAAGAGAACTTTGCTTTACGTTACGCTGCATAAAAATCGAATATTTTGCTGATAGCAGAAAAGTACACAAAATGGCGTTTTTAATCGCCTAAATTATCTAATTCCGGAAAATTTAATGATCTCTTTATCGCCCAGGTGTCGATAAATATATGAACAGGAGGCTCCGACCCTCTTTTAGTTTAAAACAGTCGGAGGGGAATTGAGTAGTGTATACCAAAATTTTTAGTCTCTCGGCTATAAACTTGAAAATGTTTAGTATCCTCATTAGAATTTTTAATTTCTTCGTGATCAGTGGTTCTGACAAGTTTTGCCAAGAAATCTCGCCGAAGTTAATCTAATGATGTTTACCGCAGTAAACCTATTAGCCTTTTTCAAATTTGCCTTGAACTGTAAGTTGGATGTTTTTGTAGTAAAATCCCAATGACGCAGATTTGGATTATGTAAGATTAAGATTTTTAATAGACGCATTTTTGGCTTAGTTCTTTGTCGTACAAAGGAATTGTGTTCTCTTGATGAGGCAACATTTCTGACTGCATTGCTCTAAACAAGTGGCTTTTTCAGTTTAATGAAGTTCAAAATTATGATCGAGAAGTAATTATAGTTTTATACATTTTTTAAAGGAAATCTAGCTTCAAAAGCTTTACTGTACCTTCGGTCAACCGGAAATGTCCTGTTTAATCACTCGAATGTTCAATACAAAAGCGACACTTGTTAGACACAAAAGTGCACTATATTACTTTAATATAGTTTAACTATGTGGCTTGAAACTCCACACTAGTTTAGATACGAAATTATGCGGACAGGAACCGACAGAGAAACGTAGGAACAACCCTTGAATACTGAACATGAATAGTGCAACTTGATTAAAATCTTATATCAGGTGACTTTTTTGTTTCTCAAGCTGCAATTCAGATTGCTGTCGCCTCAGTTTAGAGCCGGGAAATTGATCCTAACACTTTTGGGTGAAGGAAATTAAGGTCTGCTAATCATGTTGTTTGAAATAAAGCTAATTAAGCTTTTTATACTTTTGAAGTAGTTGCAATAGTGCGCAAACTGTCGATCACTTTTAAAAACATGCAGTTTCTGTTTAATACCACTATTTACGCCTATATAGTTTGCCTATGAAGTGATATTGATTTTCCTTACTTTGATTTAGCTTATTGTTTTCAAGCACTCGCCATCCAATTTAGCACTGTCAACTGAACACATGGCGTTTTATGTTGTTTTTGCAAAGCGAAACTACTGAAGACAATTTTTAAATCTTCGTATGTGAGGATACCACAAGAGCTTGTAGTGTTGTCAGGAGAACAGCGAGAAACCTCACGTAAGCAACGTGTTCTTTCATCTTTTTGTCACCTCAAACCAATGAATCATTCGTCCTTTCGCGAACACACAACTTCAATCGAAAATTTGTTTGTTTAGTTCGAAGACCCTTCTGTTCGAACTTTGATTTGTTTGACCAGATCACCGAGAATGAATTTATTATCTTTTTACCGATGAAATCGAATTTCCTATCCTAGTGATAAGGCTTCAGAAAGAGAATTTCCCGTCATTACGGTAATCAATTATCTCAAAGTTGTTGTTAACAATTAAAGCCTTAAAATAAAACTTTAATCGATTATCTTGTTTAGGTATTGGTGGCTGATGAACAACATCGTTCAATACTGAAATTTATGTTGAGTGGTGCTTAGAGATTTGTAATTACCGTTTATGTCTCGTTCATGAGTGACTAATTTACGCCAAAAGCTATCTTGCAAAAAAAAAAAATGACTAGTCAGGGAATTAAAGAAATATCTTTTTCAGTGCAAAAGGGAAGCATTATACTCGTTTGAGCCGCTTATACTGTTCGTTTTAGGAGGATAATTCAGGATAATTACATGTAAAAATTGACAGGCTCAAGTGTACACATACAATGCTCTCATCAAGCTTAATAAATCACAAGATTTGATACCGACGCGCCGTCGACAAACAAACTTCAGCAAAGTGAAGTTTGGAATAGAATAATTTGATATTTGGTGAGGGAAATGATAAGCCCAATCCTAAACAACGGTTACGATATGAGAAAAGATTATTTTGGTTGAATTTCAACTTGGACAATAAAAGGTTTCTGAGGGGTAATCCTGGATTAAAGAGATATACTAAAAAGGAGATGACAAGTGTTTCATTCACTAAGAAGAGGGATTTGTCAAGAACACGAATGAATCTGACAGGACACGTCATAGAAGCGATCAACGTCTTCATAATAGAATCCGAATTAAAACTACTTCTCAAGAATGCATCTGTAAACAGCCTGAAACACTATACGGCTTTGTCTTCAGAGTATTGGTCAGTCATCTCCAGGTACCCTATTTGGGCGGCTTTGAGCAGTAGCAAGAATTGAGAAGCTATGGCTGACCGCATCGGAGAATCTGAAGCCGATAACCCCGCTCCACAGTCTTCCTCGTCTTCTAAACCTTACTTGTACTTCTCAATAGAGAATATATTGAGCAATGAGACATTTGGGTCTCGAAAGAAAACCCGAAAGGAGTCCCCACGAAAGAATGGAAGTCCCACAATGAAGAATATAGGAAAGTCCTCGATGCAAACGTTATTCATGCGTCTGCCTTGGCTCGCCTATACCCGGTACTGTCCCCCGAAGATTCCAAGTAAGTAACCTTTTTATTTTTTCAAGCGGATGAACATTTTTCTTCCTTTTTTCCTTCACTCTTTTTTCAGTCTATTGTTCTTTTCAGTTGTTGTGCACCTTTACACTTTTGAGACTGTAGGGAAGTAAAAGTTTTATTAATATATATATAATCCGCGTCTTCGTATCCCTCACACTTAATTTAATCCAAGGGGTTCCCTACTCGAAGAACTCGTGGCTTGTTTAAAGTATGTAGCTATGACTAGCTTTTTGCTAGTAAACTCTTTTGTACACGTGGATACATTCACTCCTCACATCCTTCAGGTTCGATAACCTTTGAGCGTAATTCCTCCTGCAATCCCTCAAGGCGCTTAAGCGTATCAGCAAACCTACTTGCAAACATGAGCAAAAAACTTTTTCTTTGTCAAACATGCCTATTATTTTGATAGCTTTTTGCAATAGGCCATATTAGTTACATCCATTTTGCTTTCGGTTTCTCTTAATGTATCTTAGTTCTAATACGTTTTAGCTCCTTTTGCGTTTAGGTAAAAGTAATACCAGAGGTTATTTTCGTCACAAACCGCAGCTCATTAGCAGCAGACAACAAAATAGGGCCTGTTGACCTTTTTTTCCTAGGCTGAATCGATAAACAGTGCTAACTCTCGATTCTGTAGACAAAAAGCATTGGTGTCACCATTAATGTGAAACCTTTTTGACTACTTTTGCATGGCAATATTTGTTTTACAGTATTTTGAAAAATGAATTGAACATTTTTCTTTAATTTTTTTGTGGGGCACTCTATGGAGTAAAGCGTGCACCTTCGGTCAAAGACTCGGGTTCGTTCGATCGCGAAATGTTGAACAGTTACAAATGACTGTGGTGGTTATCAATTAAAACACTTCCTTGAAAATAACGAGGTCTTTTGTTCTGGCACTACCGATAAAGTCCCCGAATTTCTTTAGCTGAGATAAGTTCTTCTCGTGTTGGGGATATAATTGCAGTGAAAATAGGTGTACATGTCACAAGATCGTGTTCTCTTTTCTGAGAAATATGTCTTAGGAATCGTCCAAACGAAATACCGAAGTAATGCATACTAGTATGAACCTGAGTCGGTAGACACTAGTTCCCCACTTACGAGTAACTGACTATAACAGCAGAAAAATTGGCTTACCTTGTAGGGAACGCGATTTGTGATTATAAAACAATCAAATTCGCATTTGTACTAAGTATGCATTATATTTTAACGAGATTATTCGCGGTGAAATTAGCCACAAATTATAATCGGTTCCTTTACTGCAATATGTGCGAAACCCATAAAATACAAATCATAGTAGCCTTTTCACTCCTAAAGGGAAAAAAATCAAACTTGTTTCTGTAAAATCCTTAGCGATGAATAGCACTATACAAAAGTTATGTTAAAGAGGTTTATTTAAATGATAACACCATAGGCTTTCGTCCACAGATGTAAAATTTGGAGAAGCAAATAACCGTTTTTGAGCTTAGCAGTGAAAGGTTTAAGAAAACCTGTCTAGGATGTTTTACAAAGAGGAGTGACTGTCAGAAGTGATAAGGCACCTCATTTTTGTTTTTCTGTTCGTTGAAAGAGTGCCTTAATGATTTCCTGTCTCCAACAAAACCCTCTATTGAAATGGTCTCAAGCCCTTAATCCTTTTTATTGCTTTTTATTATCGGCGAACTGTGTCTAAGAGGTAATTTTTGTTAAGGCTAATTTTGTCCAAAGTCCTCTCGCCATTCGGTTGAGACGTGACGACAAAAGGGCGTATACTGAGAATCTGTTTTTATACATACTTATAGACGCTTTTTAAAACTAATCCACAGTACAAAGTTCACCCGCTCTAAGTTCTCCACTTAGCTAACTTGTGCGTATGCCGCAAAATGAAAGAAACGTTGAAGTTGGTGTTTTTTTCATCTCCGCTTCCATAAGAACGCAGACTTATCAATCGTTCTTTTAAAATGAGAGTAGGGTTGATGATAATACGTAAAAGTGGGTTTACATCAATTTCTTCAATGAGGCGATCAAGTAATAGTTCTAAGCAGTTTGCCCCTGTTTTGCTATAATATATAATGTATTAGAAATAGAGACTTTCTGACAATTCAGTTGCACTTGGCCATCTCTGCTGGTAGTCCGATACCCAACTCTACCCGTCAAAGGTTATAAATTTCATTATATCTTTTCGATCATTTAAACCAGACGCACCAAACCCTAAATAGGGGCCGCTTCCACCCACTAGACTGAAAAACAATGGAGGTACAGTCGCAGAACACGTATTATCATATAGTTTTAATACCACGCTTTGGCTCACTAAACTACACGGTATACGTTCCTGCAGTTCATGATACGAAGCTTATTCTGATTAAGGAATCACCTTGGCGAGAAACGCGTTTAATTTGGGTATCTAATATAGCATTACTTCTAAAAATTCAAAGGTAGTTCAACTCTTTTACAATCTCTTTGAAGCACACGATCAAGTTTCACACAAACTGTTCCTTACGACAAAAATAAAGAAAGAGACAAGCAAAGCAAAACAATCTAGACTGAAAAAGGAGTGTTTTTAATTTTTGAGCTCGCGATACTTTGGCCTGTTTGAAACAAACATTCTCCACGGACTGAAAAAGCGTATATTGTACTAAATTTTACTTAAGTACTACGGACAGCTTGCTTTGTCCGTGGAGAAAGAAAATTCTCAAATTTTCTCTAAATTGAATCTCCTTAACCCAAACACTCCGTAATACGGACACTTTCTATGCCCCCTCTTTGTCCGTACTGACGGGATCTGTCCGTACAGTTAAAGGAGAAAAAGAAAAGTTCTCGTCTTGTCAAAGCACGATAAGTTAGTAATCTCTACAGACTCTATCCCAATCTTCCTTCATCTTGCTTTGTAATTTCCTCTAGTCATTATTTTGTCAGTGTTTTTTAATCTCAGAGAAACTTTGCCAGTCAGCCTGGAAACGCTTTTGTTTTAATAATTTAGTTGAGTACCCTTGACATAAAGTACTAATCTACTCCTTAATGTAAAGTTTTAAAATTTATTCCTTTCTTCAGGATCCAAACCTAGGAAAGGGACTCGCAAACATAAACTCGACAGAAATCCACGAATTCCGTTTTCGTCCACGCAACTAGCCTCCCTGGAAGCCAAGTTTCTTCAAACCCAGTATCTCTCGGGCTCAGAAGTCCGTGACTTGTCAAACAGCCTCAGAGTTACCGAACACAGAGTAAAGATTTGGTTTCAGAACAGGAGAGCACGAGAAAAAAAGAACCAAGCAATGGGCGTGGTCGCTTCTGAGCCAACGCGGTGTTAAACCGGGACAACATGTGGATATTGAAGTACAGGAAGAGGCATATTTAAAGACAAATTTAATTGCTCACGAGTAAATGAAGCAGATTATCATGCATTGTCGATGCAAGGATCGTTCTCTGTCAGTTCATCGTCTTTCTTTTTTTCTACTGTCTTCTAGCTTGTTTCCAGTTGAAGTGGCTTTCTAAAAAACAATGGCTAGTTGTGCGGCATGACTCGTCTACATATCTTTGTGCCTCAGTTCTAGTTCCAGCATCTGTCACTTACTACATCAACAGAAAAACAAGTCGCATGCAGCAGGCGAAAGTGTGATCAAAGAGTTTTTAATTAACAGTCCGAGACAGGGTCTTGCGAGGGTCAGACATAAAGACGTTGATCCCTCATGACGGAGGTCCTTGTTGTGAGACGTTTGCGTTTCCCTTGTAAATTACTACCCTGGCTGCTGTTAAAATACATGCCATCTGTGAAATACGCCCTGTGGGGTACAAGAACATGTAATATTTGAATGTTTTCGGAACTATTCGAGGTATTCAGTTGATAAGTTCGAAGGTTTAACTCTGCAGGACAGCTTACGAAATCCATGGTGAAATATTCAGTGTTTTAATATAACAAATTCGTGACAGCAGATTAGGAAGATATAAAAATGTTGTACATCAATGATAAATAGATAGTTAAACTATTACAGATAATAGACTGAAGCACTGAAGTTTTCACAGTTACACCTTAATTAGCTTGAATGCCCGGATTAATACCGATACTGAAAGGATATGACAGTCACTAAAGCGAACCGTGTATTGTTTTAAAACTTTGGAACGCATGAAAATGTATTTATTGTTTAACGAATTTCACTCTGTTCGTTAATGTACTATGAGCAAATTACTGATGCGCCAGCTCAATACCTAACCAAGCGGCAAACAGCTATATATTAATTTGTGAAGCTGTCAATGATATATCAATTTATCAGATGCTTATGAATATTAATACATACAGCTATGCACGTTACTAGAAATAAAAACGGTTGATCTTCAAGCTTCTGTTAAAGTTCAGTCTCACGAGGCTATTATTTGTTCCTTGTTCAAGAAAGTGCAGATTGTTCCAAATTGTAATGGAGGCCGCTGGCTTTAGATCTGAAACGCCCTGAAACGACACAAAGGGCGTTATCGCTAAGATTTGATTAAGTAAAAGTATTATACTTTCGTAAATTCAAGCCCCTAATGTCAATATTCAATCTGAAAATCAAATTTGAATAGCTTAATCGTCGGTTATGAAATATCTTGTTGAACGTGTGTTGTTGAAGGTTCAAGGGATTGACTGCGGATTAACTTCGCGCCATATGTCTAGGCTCTTGAGCGTTAGGATTTCATGGGTGTGCTGCATTCGTGTACCAGGTGTAATTAAGACTTGATTATGTTGCCTTTTTTTGTATATGATCGTGGTGACCCATCTTGAAAGACTGCATGATTACATATCATTTGTACAACAGGGAACGTGAATTTGGGAGGTATAAACCTAAGATCATCAAGGACATGCCTCATGCACACACAGCCCACTCATACCAATAGAACGAGCAATCAAACATTTCCGGTACTTCAGTGCCTTTTTCTTAGCATGTATTAGCTTATAACGTTGTCAGTGATCTTGTAATAGATTCTTAAAACTTTTCCTTGTGCGTTGTTTGCCTAATATGCATTGTGTAGCCGATAACCACCGTGGTGCATGCAATAATAAGAGATAAGCGGACAGGTTGATGCTTGTCAGTCGGTTTGAATGCTTTGTTTATCTCAACGAATGATTATGGACTTGATATACAAACTGAAGCATATTGCTACAGCAGTAGTTGAAACTGTTAAACTGTTCATTAAATGGCATTTCACTGTAGAGCTAATTGTACACATCGTGGTTTGGGGCAGCTGTGTGCTACAATTTGACGCCCCTTTTTTGTCTTTTCTTTTTACTCTTTCCTTCTTGATTTTGATTTCAAACAGCAGTTATTATACTGGACCAAAGAACAAAGGCAGTATAGCTAAATACTTCGACTTTGAAAATCAGTTTACTTGCGTAATTAGTACCTATACGGATGAGATGAAAGTTTCTCGAGCCTAAAGACTTTTAACAGTAGGCCAAGCTTGCAAGTTTAAATGAGAGGACTGCGTCTTGTGACAATACTTTGAAAAATATACTAGTCTTTTTAAAGGTTTAAGGAAACCTAGCTAACGACGAGTTAGGTCTGTTGCACGCGTCTTAAAGGGAATTGATACAAAGCTGTAGGAATCTGGAAAGACAGCCTAATATAGCCTAACGTAATCTTTGCACCGCATGCTGGAAACAAAGAGGCCCATTCCTTGAAAGGGGCTTAATTAAACGGGCTAATTATTTTGCTCTTAATTTAGAGACAGTAACTCATTCTTCTCTGTTTTCTTTCTTTTTTATTTGTAGTTCTTGCGAGAACAGATCATTACTTGCTATATAAAGTTATGCATGGGTGGTAAGAGAAGACTTAGCTGGCTTTGAAGATAATCGCACATTTTCAGAGGAGCTGAACGACAGTTTTGTAATGAATGAAGGTTAAAAAGCGATTTTTAACGTGGGAAAAGAGTTTTGGTGGAGGGAGTGGGCAAGAAACGTTAAACATGAATCGTCAGGCCACTGTAGATAGTATAATCAAAATGATTAAATAGATGGATTGGCGGCAAAGTTAACCTGGCGCACCATTCTTTATTATTCATATTGACGCGGTTAGAATGATGAAACGCGAAATGGGTTGAAAATTTGTCTTTTCTCCCGCTACATTGTTCAAAGCTATTAACATGTGCTGGGGATGGTACGCAGTCTTGTGGCTTGTCATTGCCCGCAACCTTGTCAATGGTCTTGCTTGGGGCTAGGCATTCAGTCGTCTTTTTCGCTCTCTTTTTCTCTCGCGCACGGCGGTTCTGGAACCAAATCTTTATCCGGTGTTCTGGAAGCTTTAACATGGCTGATAGTTGTGTAACTTGGGCTGATGACACGTACTGTGCCTCCTGGTAACTTTTCTCTAACTTCATCAGTTGCTCCGTTGAGAAAGGAACTCTTGGGGTGCCACTTATCCTCCGTCTATTCACCATTTTTCGATTCCTTGACCCTGAGAGAAATTTGCAAACATTTCTTCTTGACCCTTTCTCTTTAATGCCTGATTCGTTACAAAACAGTGATATTCTATAACCTTGAACTAAATTTTGCTAGTTAGTTCAACAAAACTTTGCTTCCTTCTCGAGCACTCGCTTATCTCGTCTAACTTTTCATCCAACGTCAAAACCAGAACTGGTCCTATGTCCAAAGCTACAATAGATTAAGTTGCGAATCATCTCTAAAACGTCAAAAACCTACTGAAATGGGGAACGGTGAACCTCTCTGCCTCTTGTGCCATGTCAACCTCAAAAACAATTTTTGTTCTCGCTTGAGTTAAACAAGGTGCTAAACACCTAACGTTTCTCAGTTCATTTGCAGTCCTTAAAGAATCACCTATACACTTAGCAACTTTACTTACTAGGGATTTTGGGTGGACAGTAACGTGTATAGGCGAGCCATGGTAGACTGTTGTACACGGAATGTTTAAGTTGGTCTCCTTTTTTCGGAGTTTCTGAGTCCTGAGCACTGCTGGCAATCCGTTCCGGCTTAAAGCAGCCATTTGCAGGTCTCTCGACTTTGAGGATATTAGCAATAGAGAAGCTAAGTTCCCCTTCAGCTCCGTTGTTATGCATGATGCGGCTTGTTTGAGCCTTCTCGATGTTTTTTGTCGTTTTAGGTATGAAAACGTTGTTTACTCCTTAATAAGAATAAAGGAGCTTTTGTTGAGCAGTTTCAAAAGCTTGAAGAATGTGATTTACTAATGTATATTTACTCTTAGTACAACTTTTGACAAGCTTTCATTGCAATCAGATGAGCGCATGGATTTGGGTATAATGTACTTGTAATCCGCCGTAGCGCCTTGAAATCGCGGAGACCTGATTCATTGTAACTTCGAAGAAACCTCGGTGATCTGAGATGTTTTTCGTTTATGATGCAGACATGCTTTGTTGATGGAGACTAAGTTTAGCGTAAGGTTTTTAGCCTCATTACTTGATCTTGTTTACTAAGTCGGCCTTTCACAAAGTTCGGTCTTACTGTCAAAGGTAAAGCACAAGAGCATATCCATTAGAGCAGACGGTAGCCGCGGAGTAAACATATGTGATTGGCGTTCTTTTGATTTGGCTCTTCCTAAAAGCTGCCGACGTAACGTGATACCCCTAGATACACGCGATGGAACCTTTCTCTGTCTTTCTGGTTTAACAGTTAATCCCTGCCATAAAGGTATAAACTTGACAGTTTTGATTCTTCTTAATGCCTTTATTATGCTCCTTGTTTAACCATTTTCAAGTGATTATTCAATACCTGCTTGAATTGGTGCTGAATCATTATTTCCTTGTTAATACGTTCATACAAGACCAGACGTAAAAACCTTTGTTTTAGGGTTGAAGACAGGGTATAAAAAAGAGGGTTGTTTCAGGCATTGAAAAGTTGCATACTACTGCCTTCTGCTCTAAAACTGGAGGGGGCTTTAAATAGCGAGTTTCATACGCCTACGAAAAAGAAAAGAAAAAGCAAGCAGAAATGAAATCCTGTGAAATAAGTAGTACCATTCCAAACAGGATTTTGTCCATAGATTTTTAGAATGACAAGCGATCTACTTTGCGCTATGTTTCATTTTTTGATATATAATTTCTTGAATAGTGCTGTCTGCAAGCGTCTAAATAGTGTACTGAGTAATTAAAATTGAACTTCAGTGCAGTTGCGTGGATTTTAGCATATTTACGAGTTTAGAGTTTATATTTTGTTATATTAGAGCTGCTGGGAAAAGCAATAGAGCGATTTTCGTATGACCTTGAAATGAAAACGAGCGAACAAAACAGAAACGACAAACGAACGGAAATAGAGCGATTTGATTGGTTTATCGAACGGACAGACAAACGCGCCTAGCTTTTCATTGGTTAAGCGAACGCTCAGGTGAAAAAACTTCATGCCCAAGAACTTTCTAGAAATCCACCGATACTTCGCTTTGACGTCATACTACAACACGATTGGCCAATCGAACAATGCCTTCTCCATATTAGGGTTTCTTTGGCGGGAAAACGAAGAGGCCATGTTTTGATCTTTTCATCCATTGGCTGATGAAACAAAGAACGAACACTTACCGAAACCATTTTTCTAGGTCATACGAAAATCGCTCTATGTGTGCCATCTTCGCTAATATTCACATCCCATAAACCCAAAAGAAAGATCGCCCCGTGAAAGGCAATCCGAGACACTCTTGGATTCTGGATTCCACGTCATGGATTCCGGATTCCAACTATTGGATTCGAAATCTTTTTCAGTGGAACTTGGATCCCAGATTCCAATTGTTAGTGGGATTTCGGATTCCTACAGCTGTAATCCGGATTCCAAGGCCCAGGATTCCGGATTCCACAGGCAAAAAATTCAAGATTCAGGATTCTACATGTAAAAATTTCCCGGATTGCGGAATCCGGATTCTCTTACATAGGGCGAGAAAGAGGTCAATAAGAACTGCTTAAGTGGAAAAATTACGAAAACTCACAAATTTGTTTGTTGTCTTGCGAATTTTACAACTTTGGGAAAACCATCATGCACGTTTTTTTGGAAAGTACGTCTAATCTTGTTTGCATGCTGAAGAGTCCTATTGAGTGAGTTTAAAATTCAGTTGGTTCCCGTTTTGAAAAAGAAGTTTAAAGTAAAAACAGCTGTTCGTCAGTGGAACAGTGCTAAACAGTGTAGATAACCAGAAGTGCATACACAAGTAGTAGTGATGCGTGCTTTGGATGAAAACTGCTGAGACCCGCTGTGTTGACAACTGAAGCGATGCAAGGTTCTTCCTCTGCAAAGACAAATGAAGCAGTATTACACGTCCATTCAATACGAAAACACCGTCAAAAGACATTATTATGTGTTTCATTCGTAGATCGTTTCGCTCTTTACTCCGGCTAGTTCTTAAATCTGATTTGCTACGGTTTTAAATCCAGCCGGATATTACTTACCTTGAAAGTAATAAGAGCAATCGTCTTTTGAAGGTGGACAAGGGAATGCTATGTTCACATTATGAGGGCAATAGTATCTATGTGGACAAGGCTCTAAAGAGAATACAAAAGTGTTGGTAAATCACTATTGGACATGTTGGATTTAGACTTATATTTACTCCCTATCTTTTTAAACCTAAAATTAAAGTTCTTTTCTTTGTCATTGTTGGTTTTCATTAGTTTCAAATACTCGTTAGGAAATGAATGTAATTAATCATAACTTGTTATGTTGAAAGACATCAAACCCACATGACGAGCGGATAGGTTTTATAGAATATTGGCACCGTTTCACTTTTTTTCGAGACACCAAATAGACGACTTAGGAAAACGCCGAACGTTGATTGTAAAAGACAACATAACATAAAATGAGAAGAGGAACTAAAGAGATACTGTTTCAATTGTTTTGTGACTTGCTTGCCGCTGTTTTTGACGTGGTCGCTTAAGCTCGTTAAAAATCTATCCTCTTGGAAGTAGAGGTGATTAGTGGCAAACGTCGAGTTCCATATCTAGCACTATGCACCGACCCTGTTGGATACTTTACATTTTTAGTTTAGTGTTCTTTTTAGGTCTTTTTGACAAACCTGTTTGCAGGTAGAGCGTTTTATTGTCAGACATTCCATTGGCGTGTCCAGAGCACATGTATAAACCCTCATCATCTTTGGTAACGTTGCTGATTTCCAAGTAAAACTTGATGATTACCCGCCTATCAGAAAAGTGTTGTCTTCTCCAAACGTGGCGATCACTTGTAATCTTCTTTCCGTTTTTACGCCAAACGGGAACAGCGTCGAACGAGTTGGATATGCTACATGTCAAGGTGACTCTTCCTCCAAGAAAAGCCTTTTTCCGGTGGCCGGCTATCTTCAAATATTCGACGTGAACTTGTTTAAGCTCATCAACTGA
The DNA here is from genome assembly GCA_038088405.1 of Porites divaricata. NCBI lineage: Eukaryota > Metazoa > Cnidaria > Anthozoa > Scleractinia > Poritidae > Porites > Porites divaricata. Next base: position 918,031 of record JBBMOI010000011.1, read on the forward strand.
AATATAAAATAACATATTCAACATGTGCTTACATCCGGGCAACTCGATAAGCAATGCGATATGTCACACAAACGAAAAACAACGGAAAAACTTGGACTCACGGTACCCATTGAAGCCGTTTGGTGTGAACGTGATTCTTAATCTCTTTCTACAGTAGTACATAAATTACCTTTAGTCCTCTGTAATTGCAAACCATATAGCCGGAGAAAACAGCCGACATTTGGCGACGCTTCCACTGGGTTCCTTGGGAAATGACGTCTGAGAAATGAGCGCAGAAATTCCATTCTGATGACGCGTTACTACCCAGGCGTCATTTCGCGAGGAAACCAGTGGTGGCCTCGCGTAATGTCAGCTGTTTTCTCAGGCCATAAAACACATTGACATTAAATCATCATCATTGCGTATTTCTCACCTTTGACAACAAGAGGACATGTTTTTGTTACTTCTCCAACACTGTTAACTACAACACAGGTGTAGTTTCCATTGTCGTTTGTTCCCGGGCGTTTAATTTTGAGCGTTTGATTGCATGTTTTTCTGTCGGCTTTTACGTGGCTCTTGTGTTTTTTCTTGTGACTGATTAGTTGTCCATTGTGATACCACGTGATGTTTGCGTAGCTGCTGGATATCACTTCACAGGTTACTTCTGCTCTTGTGTCCATCATGACCGGCATTTTTGGGCAAATGATGGTTACATTCGGTGTGAGTCCTAAGGAAATTAATTATTAACATACGTAACTAACCTCAAAGGTAAAAGTTTGTCGTTGCATATCACTCAGTTGTTATCGCAGAACATAAATTTATAGGCTTAAAAAGTAGATCAATATTTTGTTTTAGTTTATAGCTGATTCAATGAAGGTTGCTTTGGGCATTAACAATTGCGCGCTGGGAAGCTATTGTTTGGTGTTACCTCACGCAACTCATTGTAGTGAGTTTCATATGACCAAGTTCCCAATGACCCCCAATGTCCAATTGCCCTTGACTAATTACAAACCTTTTAAGCTGGAGCAATATAGCTTGTGTATAGGGCGTAATGAAGCTCGTCTGTTCCCATTATGGTAGAAGGTTGGCAACGTCCTAGGCGTGTTTGTTTTCCCATTTCGGACCACGTGATGTTATTCCTGAGTGGTCATGGATTGTGATAGTTTTAATTAACATTACCCGTTAAAAGTTGTCACTTTAAGAAATAAACGGTACATCCAAGCACAGATTTGTCCACGTTTGCCTAGAAAAGAATCATGACTGTATATATAGTTCCAGTGAGAGATACCCTTAAAAGGTACCTTTGAGGATGACTAAATGACGGTATGGAAAGTATCTTTTTCTGATTGAACTTACCATTTGTTTCGTTTGTGTGGTGAATCAGTCCCTGTGGCCCACAGGAAAAAGCAAAATGGTCGCTGTTCGGCACTCGACTGCTAGAAGCTAAAAAGATAATTCATCAAATGTAGACATTTAGTTGTTCATAGTAGCGTCTGTTGATTTTAAGTCAGCGGATCTGGAGCAACACTCCTCTTGGTTTCAGACTATTCCCTGCCAACCTGGATTTACAAAATGTTGCTGACAGCTACCTGCATAGTGTTAAAGGACCTTATGCTTCATCAGCCTTTCTCCGCTAAGATTTGGACAGCTGGAGAGATCAGGGGCACTCAACGACAATTTTTGGAAAATATATGTTTGGAAGACGATTTGAGATCTCGAATTTTCGGAACATTTGTTGTTAAATTTCTTGCTTGCCTGCCTCCTAGAATTTCAAACCCGTTAGATTAGTTACATATACTCACCATTTGAAGAAACTGTTAGACTTGCAAAGTAAAGTAATAGCGTCTTAGAAGCTAAGATTTGTATTGGTCTCATTTTGTAACAAGCCAAAAATGGCTAGATCTCACATGAATTCACTTGTCTTTCGAAGTGGCTCGACTTTGCAAACAGGAAGTATCTGATCGAAAGTGATACTGCTAAATTTAGGTATCTTACTAAAAGACCTAAAAGTCTGTATTTGCGTGATAACAAACTTGACGGTACTGATGCTAATTATTCCATGTGGTGCAAGGAAAATAATAGCCTCCCGGAAGTAACCCTTTAATCCCTGAGAGTGGCCAGCTTACCCGCGGGGGACTCTCATATGAAAGGGGCGGGATGCTTGTCGTCTCGCTTCGGGGTGTAAATTTCTGATTTTGGTCTCACTTAGGGTGTTCTGGGCAAAACGTCGTTATATTTAGCCATAAAGGTCTCTTTCAATATTTCCGACGAGCATCCCCGGTCCTTTCATGTGGGAGTCCCCACGGGCCAGTAGTGATCCGTTCAGGGATACGTTCGCCTTTAACAGTTGAGACTACATCTGCATTTGGTGATAACCAGAATGATTTTAGAGCCAGATTTATTGAGGAAGTAAATTCCTGATGTGGGTAAACAAAAACGCCATCTATAGAGAAAAGGGGTATAACGACATATCCAGAAGAAACAAGGAAAATACTTCCTTGCGGAAAAACCTATTAGTGTAATTTTAGTAGTCTCTAGGAAATAGTACTACCGTTACGCTCTGACGACTCCAGATAAATCTGTCTTACTAGGCCTGGGTCATAACCGTTGCGATCGCTGATTTTTGGTAAGGGGGTACCTACTTTTCATTTTTTTTCTCTTGGATTTACCAACCAATCCGATTATTTCATTTTTTAGTTTCTGTGATGTCATCACTGTTTTGCTCTATTACTTCCTCTTGTACAAAAGTACCTTTCGATTTCAATCTATGTAACATACTTCTCATCCGTTTCCTTTATATTTTACCGGAACTGCTAAAGTAGTGCTTGATCTTGATTTGAATGATCTTAAGAAGTGCGACCAGTAGAAAGTACAGAGGAAGAAAACGGATCCCAAATTTACCGAAGTGACTTCCCGTTTCATGAACACAAGGAACCTTTTAATAGATTGAACAACAAGTACTGACGAGAGAGACTGAGTACAACCTCGTCCCCAGGGCTTTCTTCCTTTCAAAGGTCAGCACTCGTTAACATCCCTCGAAAGGCCCTTGGATACCTTATCAAGTTTACACAAGGTAGATTAAAGTACACATAGCATCAACCCCAACCCAAAAAAGGAACCTAACCAGTTTCGAAACAGTGCTTAACCCTAATCAGTAAAGGAAGTGCTTAACCCTAATCAGTAAAGGTAGTGCTTAACCCTAATCTGTAAAACGCAGTGCTTAACCGGCTAATCCAAAACGATAAGGAATACTACGTTGTGTAAACTTCATAAGGTGTCCAAGGGCCTTTCGACAGATGTTAAAAAGTGCTGACCCCTTCAAAACAGAGAAGAGAAGTCCTTCCGTCACGTGGCCACGGTAGCGAAATGTCTGGATCTCAACAAACCGTGGCCCAATTGGCAGAACAAAAGCGAAAAATTGACATGACTATCCTGTGCATGATTGCACTCAGGAAGAAAACAGTAGCCTATACTTTTCTCTCATCGTTCGACAGTACAAATGGTCCTCCCAGAAATTTTGCCACCGTGGTAACCTGACGTACACTTACCCACTCAAAAACGGCCATGATTGACCTCCGAAAGTCGTGGAAGCACCTTTGTGATTTGTGAAGGGGAACGTCGCGCTATAGTGAATCAAAATTGAACTTCGGATTGAAATTATTCACCATGATGTCCAACCTCTGGTCATCACCATGAGCTTCTCTCATCACACAGTTCCCGGGATTATAATTTAACAACTTTCATAGATATTTAGACCCTGTTTACAAGGGTGCGGCAAATTTTGAACTGAAGAAGTTTGGGATCAATTTGGGTTTCTGGGAAACTGTCCACCTACCCCTCCCCTAAGCTAACATTAACAATTACTTTTCATTTAGGGCAAAGGGGTAGGTGGACAGTTTCCCATAAACCTAAGATCAACTTAGGTTTCTGGGAAAATGTCCACCTACCCCTCCCCTAAGCTAACATTAACACTTACTTTTCATTTAGGGCAAATTGATGTCTTACGGGAGGGGTAGGTGGACAGTTTCCCAGAAATCTAAATTGATCCGAATTTTTTACACGGAACCTGTTTCTGATCACGCAAAAAATTTATGTTTGCACAGTTTTCCGCTCTAAAACGTGCACGGTTTCTGTGTAAACAATAGGCGGATGCGTGGAAGTTTTGGTCCGTTCAAAAATTTGTCCGGTCCATGTAAACGGGGTCTAAGAGTTGACAAGACAAGAATTAGTGCAAAAACGCCACTCAGTTTTTTTTGTGAATCAATTCAATTCAACTTTAAATATGTTTCTTTACTTGTGACCCTGAAGATGTAGACGAACTGATAGTTTAGATGTTGAACAAAATGTTGATTTTAAAACATTTCCACTTATAGATGATTAGATCCTTTATTGGGACCCGGTCCTTCTTTTTTGTAAATTGGTCCTTGAATTTGACAGTTTAGAGCCTGGACGAAACTTGTATGTCTCAGTTGAGGAATGCTCTGGTTTTCCACAAGGATTGATTTACCGCACAAACGAAACACTCGGTAAGTTAAAGTTGAAGCTAAATTCTTCAGAAACGTGTTATGTGGATTGAGAATACCATAGTTTTACTCGTAGCATGAATAATTTTACAATTTCTTCCTAAAGCAGACGACGACACCGTTACGGGTGGCGAATGGTACCTCGAAAAACGTGGGTCTCGGAAAATTTTGGCGGGATCTCGAAATCTCGGAAACGTTTTTGATAAGTCTCGAAGTCTCGGTTTTGCATGGTTTGTATTTACTTCTTTTGAGTCTCGAAACTTTTTACCAAAGAGTCTCGGGCTCGGATTTCTAACTAGGATCTCGGCGTCTCGGCGAGTCTCGGATTTTACCATTCGCCACCCCTACCGTTGCAACACCGCCAGGAATTTAGGTTATTCTGACAATCTCCCTAGCTATTAGCCGAGCTCCACGCGAGCGGAGCCCCATTGCTAAGAAACTTGGTTACCTATACCTATCCTTCCGCGAAATTTTGGTAGTCACGTGACCATACGTCCGCCCGCCCGTCTGCACCACAGGGAAACCATTGTAAAATACTACACTTTTTAGCTATTGTGGGACCCTGCAACCTGATATTGCACATCCACATTGTGGTCCATCGACAGTTGTCAAAGCAAAATATCCGCTGATCAGTATCACCTGACCGTATCGTGGGCTCACGTGTCGACCCATCGAGGTTCGGTGTTTTTTTTGTTTACCTCTGACACGTTTTCAGATTTTAACGCTAACTGATCGCAGGCTCATCTATAATTGGATTTCTTTATTGCAATGTTTTTTCAGTAGCGGTATAAAGCTTCGCCTTCAGCCCCGACTAAAGCTATATCTTATGATATAATGATCAAAAGTAGAAAGATTTCAATTCATCGTTTAATTGCGACAACGCTGTTTCGTGTGAACAAAAGGTGGCCACACTCATCAGGCAATATCAATGATATATATCTGTCTGGATTTGTGAAAACGTGGCTAAAGAAATTTCAAGTACATTTTAACTATTTGACATCTAAGTGGAATACGAAGCAGTTCAAAGTCACTAGCTGAAGCTAAACAATGACAGCATTGTTGCTGGCAATAGACCGTAAAGTTTTCTCGCAGAAGTAACAGGATTTTGCGATGAAATAAACAACATTTTCAAAGGTCCAGAAATTGTAATCTTTTAGCCAGTCAAACCGTGAGGCCACAGCTCAGTGTCGGCCGAACACAGATTAAGAATCCACAATCTTTGAGCGCAGAATAGGCTTTCTAAGACAAAATCACCTAGACTAAAGACTCACGAAGCCTTTTTATGCTTGGAGTTTGTCTAATGGTCGTGGGTCGTGGGTCGTGGGTACAAGTCGTGGGTCGTGGGTGTGGGTGTGGGTAATGATTAAAAATTAATTTTTAATCACAATTAACAATGTTACTAAGTTTTGTTAAATATTAATAGTTTATAATATTACAAGTTTTTGATTTTTTTAACTACTCGATAACAAAACGAACATAAGGCGATGTATGAAAATTATACAACACTTCCCCTACTCTCTTACTCTACCAGAGAGCGTCGACCGCCAGCGCAGGGGGTGGCGGTGGGTACAGGAGCAGTTGAAAAGAAAAAGAAATAACGTTGAACTAATTTTTGTCTTCAAATATAAAGTTAACGTAGGAAAGCTGTCAAACTTTGTCTCCACCATAAACTGGTCAAAAACGCTTTCAAAGGGTCTTGCAAGAACGTCACTAAAAACGCGAACAACAATGAGAACGGATTGTCTCAGTACCGGGAAGTTTCCTCATATTATAAGTTATACGATGAGGCTTGCTCTCCCCTTTAAATATCCGAAAAAGTGAAGAAACGAGGAACGCTATAGCTCCGAAACTACAGTCTTGCTTAAGAATTTAGAACAGTCGCATACACTGTTGAGCAAAAACAAAAGAGAATACCTATGAAGGAAATACAAATCATCACGCTCCAGTCCAAAAACTCACTTATCTCAAGAAAAAACTAAATGGACTACATCAGCGCTTAGAGAATGATCTTGACTGATGCACAGCATAATTCTCCATACATGATGTAGCTTTAGTTCAAGCTACAGTGTACAACTCAAATCTGACGATCTTACTATCCGTGAAAATTCGACATCGTGCATACAACACCTAAGATCGACCTAAGAGCTGGGCCCAGCGTCATACTGACATAGCAGGAAATAACCACATTCACGGACAAATAAACTCACATGTATGCATGTAGTTATTCAGATCCAGGCATTACGGAGAAAATCAAAGAAACTAAAATCTTTGTGTAGAGGTCAAAGAAAATGAAAAAAACTTTGCAAATGCATATGACATCAAATCCTATCAGGGACACCTACAGAAGCATAAACTACGGGAAATTATTACTCAGTTTGCATGTAACAAACCAGCTTCATGACCTCTTAATTAATGTAAGCGGAAAGCCTGTGTGGTGCGGCCAAAACAAGATTTACTCAGTCAACTGAAGTTTAGAATGGTACATGCACTGTGAAGTGCAAGTAACCTTCGCGCGAGAGAGGAAAAAGGAAAAAAAACTCCCGTTCAAGCTAACTCTCAAGGTCACGTTTCACATTGTCGGGAGCCTATGAGTCGTGTTTGGCCTGTCAACACTTATTCTAAGTTAATTAACTTGTGTGCGTGTTGTTCAAGCGTTTGACCAAAACAAATTTTCTCAAAATATTATCAAGAGATTACACCAGTCCTGAAAATAGCTCCAATGGATTCCTGCCTTTACCCATCCCCACCCATTTTCATACATTGTGTTATGTTCGTTTCGTTATGTTATTAGTTATCGAGTAGTTAAAAAAATCAAAAACTTGTAATATTGTAATTAAATTATTAATATTTTAAAAAAGTAGTAACATTGTTAATTATTAATTATGATTAAAAATTAGTTTTTAAACATTACCCACACCCACGACTTTTACCCACACCCACACCCACGACTTGTACCCACGACCCACGATCCACGACCTTAGAATAAGTGTTGACAGGCCAAACACGACTCATAGGCTCGCGACAATGTGAAACGTGACCTTGAGAGTTAGCTTGAACGGGAGTTTTTTTCCCTTTTTCCTCTCTCGCGCGAAGGTTACTTGCACTTCACAGTGCATGTAACATTCTAAACTTCAGTTGACTGAGTAAATCTTGTTTTGGCCGCACCACACAGGCTTTCCGCTTACATTAATTAAGAGGTCATGAAGCTAGTTTGTTACATGCAAACTGAGTAATAATTTCCCGTAGTTTATGCTTCTGTAGGTGTCCCTGATAGGATTTGATGTCAGATGCATTTGCAAAGTTTTTTTCATTTTCTTTGACCTCTACACAAAGATTTTAGTTTCTTTGATTTTCTCCGTAATGCCTGGATCTGAATAACTACATGCATACATGTGAGTTTATTTGTCCGTGAATGTGGTTATTTCCTGCTATGTCAGTATGACGCTGGGCCCAGCTCTTAGGTCGATCTTAGGTGTTGTATGCACGATGTCGAATTTTCACGGATAGTAAGATCGTCAGATTTGAGTTGTACACTGTAGCTTGAACTAAAGCTACATCATGTATGGAGAATTATGCTGTGCATCAGTCAAGATCATTCTCTAAGCGCTGATGTAGTCCATTTAGTTTTTTCTTGAGATAAGTGAGTTTTTGGACTGGAGCGTGATGATTTGTATTTCCTTCATAGGTATTCTCTTTTGTTTTTGCTCAACAGTGTATGCGACTGTTCTAAATTCTTAAGCAAGACTGTAGTTTCGGAGCTATAGCGTTCCTCGTTTCTTCACTTTTTCGGATATTTAAAGGGGAGAGCAAGCCTCATCGTATAACTTATAATATGAGGAAACTTCCCGGTACTGAGACAATCCGTTCTCATTGTTGTTCGCGTTTTTAGTGACGTTCTTGCAAGACCCTTTGAAAGCGTTTTTGACCAGTTTATGGTGGAGACAAAGTTTGACAGCTTTCCTACGTTAACTTTATATTTGAAGACAAAAATTAGTTCAACGTTATTTCTTTTTCTTTTCAACTGCTCCTGTACCCACCGCCACCCCCTGCGCTGGCGGTCGACGCTCTCTGGTAGAGTAAGAGAGTAGGGGAAGTGTTGTATAATTTTCATACATCGCCTTATGTTCGTTTTGTTATCGAGTAGTTAAAAAAATCAAAAACTTGTAATATTATAAACTATTAATATTTAACAAAACTTAGTAACATTGTTAATTGTGATTAAAAATTAATTTTTAATCATTACCCACACCCACACCCACGACCCACGACCCACGACCATTAGACAAACTCTTATGCTTGACACAAAGTATTCTCAACCGCACATACCTGAGATTTGTCTGTCAACACTTTCGGTAAATCACACAATAAATGACTTTCGCGGCAATCAAACACTTCCCAAAACCACTCATAATACTTCCACACTTAACACGGGCGAAACATCGTCAAATTATGCCGTAAATCTCTCGCTTTCCCCACATAAATCGTCACATGGAACTTTTCTCGACTCGCTGACAATCGATTTATTCAAGATCCCGGATGTAAATCAGCAGTTGAAAAGGACACATATGGCCCCCGCCTAATCCACACAATTTTTTACTTAGTCTTTGGCCTGCTCAGAAATCAGCATGAATTTCCATCTTGCCTAATAGATTTCAGCCCTAGAACCTACTTTGTGAGGCCAAAGACTTGTTACTGCCAACAACAAAGCTCGCAATATCCACTCTTTCCGTCTACAAGCCCGGGATCAGTCTTTCACCCGTGTAGCCCGAAATGAGACGAAATACCAGAAGATATTGGACGCAGCAGACTTTGCAATACGTGAGAATTGTTCCTTCATAAGGCTTAATGATGTCTTCCGGAAAACTTTGCTCAAGGCAGCCAAAAAAAAAAAAACTCTAAGACAACCCACTATGAGAGCCGAGATCAGTCTAATACGCGCGCTGATTTCCAACTGACATACAGAGAGAATTATGGGAAGTTATAAAAAAACATTTTTTTGGGGGGGGGGGGGGGGGTAATATGTTAATAGCCAGTCAGAAACTCATCAAACTCTATCTACTGTGGCCAACCCGTTACCGATTAAACAAATAAAAAGTTACCTCGAAAAAAAAAAAAAATAGGATCCACTACGAGACTCAGTCAGAGGGCATATAAGAGAGATTTCTGTAGCCACGTTTTTGCAAATCCAGACAGATATATATGACGATATTTATATGACGATATTAAAAAAAGGTCATACCCAGACTCAATTTTTTAAGCCAGGACCAGCTTACAAAAAAGAAGGACCGGATCCTAATCAAGGATCCAATCAGCAATAAGTGAAAATATAGCCAAGGAAAAAAAAAAGCAAGGCTGATTTTACAGTCTGGAACATATAATCTTTTAACCAATATTTCGGAAGGCACGGCCTTCCTTCTTCAGGGTCTTACATATAATGAGACGTTACATTTTGACGTCCGTCGTCGAGGACTTAAGATTTTTTCGATGTCTCACGCTCGCGCTCGTGAAATGATGAACATTCTTTTCGTTCTCGTTTTTGATGATGTCAATTAACGCTTCGAGTACCTTTAAAGTAGACTACTCCCGCCCGAGTGTTCTTGTAGTTATTTTGCTCTTAAACGTCTCACATGTCCCCATTGTGTGAGTAAAATTACTTGTTTTGCTAGGTATTCCATCAATTGTTTTTCATAGCCATCGCGCGATTGTTTTTCACTAAACACAACTTCGTAAAAAAAACCTGGGAAGAATATAATTGATAACGTTAATGTATAGAGATTGGTTTTGGTCGTCTCTGTTGTTTGAAGCTTTAACGCCAAACAGCTGTATAGGATCTGCTTAATGTTCAAATATTTTACTTTGAGTTTCACTTTTTTAGCTCTACGATTCAACTGTTAGAAAAAAGTGTTTTGCGAAAAAAAAAAGTACTTTTTGGCTAAAAAGTCATGAATTTGTATCAAGAAGTCTTTTTAACCAATCAGAACCCGAGAAAACTTCGTTTCATTTAGAGTTGTAAATTACTACTTCCGGAATTTTTAAATGGACATCCTCCGGCTTGATAAGTTCTAGAATGTTTTTTGAAGTGTCTGATCGTTCTTGTCGCTGCACTGTTCTTTGTCAGATATTTCTCTTATTGCTCTAAAATTCTCCTGTTTTTAAAATGACTATATAGGAAATCTTAAATTAATTTTCAAGCCATAGTCCCCAATAAGGACTTCCTTTTTCTAAGGACAGATATTTTTGTCTGTCCTAAAGAGGCCTAATTTTCATTAGCAGCCCATTCTATGTAACAGAGAATCACACCTCAATGGTGTAAACAACTGGTACTGACTTCCAGCTTCAGTGTGCGGTTTCCTGGGTCAAGTACGTGTATCAAGTGTAATCATTCGACTGGTGTTTATGCTGTCAATTCTTTTGCAAAGTTGGAATTGACCTTACTGGCGCGTGTTTGGGTCATGTTGAGTCGCCAGGACAGTTTTTGTTGGCTAAAACGTTTTCCATGGGCCTTTCCCTCGACTCATTGATAAACGCAAAAGATTCGACGGTAAAAAATGAAGAGAATCTATCTGTTTGTTCGTTGTACCTTGAAGCTGTGAGGTACTTAAGTTAGAGTGTGAGATTAAGGTCAAGGTTTTCTAGCTCCCTGTTTGATATTGTAATCTCCTGGCGGGCCTGAGGGTACGTCTGTTTTTAACACTATCGCCGGGGGGGTACTCCTAGGAATTCTTGGTAGGGGTGTGCCGCCCAGTTCTTGAGATTATGACCCGATTTCGGGCCAAAAAATGTAATTTTTCACACCCGTTTTCAGACTAGACCTCTAAAATCCGTACCCGTTTTCAGACCTGGCTTTTAGGCAGAAACTATGTTATCATTACTTAGATTATAGCGCAAACAAAAAATTATTCAAACCAATTTCGAATTCGCATATTTCTTAGTCTTTCTTACTCATATGGAACTGAAACGATAAATACGCTCACACACTCCGTAGTTCCCTCGAAAACCATAGCCGATTGCAGACCAAAATGGGCAAAGTGTAGACCCTTTTTCAGACCAAAAAGGCGCAAAAACCCTACCCGATGGGGCGGCACATACCTATATGGCTAATATGAAGGGGTACCCCCCCTCGACACTATCCCAAAACTTTGTCAAGAGAAAAGGTTATGAGGCTCTGACCTTCTATCAAATTCTCTCAACCAAGTCCTAAGGAAATGTGTGGAGAATAGTCCGGAGAATTTGTATGCCCATATTGGAGCTTTCCTCTATATCAGTCTGAGTGGCACTCTCTAGGTCGAAAGTATCGTCATCCGTACCGTTCTTCAGCGAGTTATTAAGTGGCATCACTTCCGGTAATGCATGAAAGCTGCATGTCTTTTTAATACGCATGGCGAAAGTTGAAGGACTTGTCCCATATGATAATCATCATTGTACTCTCCATTCACTTAAGTTAATGAAAGTACATCGTTTATTAATTTGTCTGTCAGGAAGGAGAAAGATTCCACGCATTTTGCTCTTCACAGTAATCTCTTAACAACAAGCAGATATTTTTTTTGTGCACAGGTGGCATTTTTTCCAAACTTGGACATTGTAGCCCCTCCCTTTATCTGTCTTCACCTAGCTTCATCACGTTTGCACTTTGTTCTTTGACTCTCATCCAACAGTCACTCCTTCTGATATTCCTTTGTTCACGGTGGAGCCCTTTTATATCTCATTACCTTTCAACTCTAAAAAATTCAACAAAATTTTACTTATGAAAAAAATAAAGTGCAAAAAGGAAGCACTGCTTAACTGGTGTCATTTGATGCGCTCACACCATGCGATTTCTTGTCCACCCAATTTTACACTTGAACCGCTTCTCTCGAGGACAAATTATGCAAAAATAATCCTCGGCTGATACCTGACCGCGGTTCCAAAAATCATTTTCAAAAATCATACCCTAGCAGGGGCCTATCGTTATGGGGCCGTGCAAAAAAGTTACAGCTTTAGAACAAATCTACGAGCCCCCCCCCCCCCCCCCCCCGCCCCCATCATCTCCTCCCCTTTTTATTTCTTGCCTTTGGCTTTGGCCAACATTTCAGGGCCAGGCCGATCGTCCCTATGGGAGTAAAGACACTTGGCAGTTCAAATTTGGTAGTGTCAAGACATATCAGGAGGGAAAACTTTAGCCGGCTAGCGAGCTCTCTGGGGCGCTCTGGGGAGAAAAATGAGGGAGAGAGCCAGAGCTTGCTAGCAGGCTTGGTTCAGGAAAACGACCCACTTCCGGTTGAAGTACGTAGGTGGCTAGAAAACGATGCTTATACATGTAAGCTCCTTACAAGCTTAATAACTTGCATAAGGGGGAGGGGGATAGGCATTTCGTAGACTTGTTCTAAAGCTGTAACTGCTTTGCATATCTTCAGCATAAGTGACCCTAGAGAGTGTGAGGATTACAATAAGTGCCAAGTTTTTGTTAAGTCTGGAGCGGAAGAAGATTTCGGATGAATGATATGTTATCTGCAATTAATTTTTGGTCACTTTTTAGAGCTTGTCAGTTTTCAACTGAACTCTTGTTCATTCCTCTAAGCCTTTAATTTTGACAGATCTCGACTTCCAGTTTAATTAAAACAATAAATTGATGCCCAATCTATCAGCTAGCCCGTACTCCTTCCCCAGTCTAGATCAATATAAAGCGTTTATACTCAATAACGTGTGGAGCCTTCATGAAGTCGTGCATCTCGATGATTCGGCCGGACTGGATAAAAACTGTGGAGTACCAGGAATGTTAAGAGACAGTAACTGCTGCATACGAACAACACTTAAGACAAGGTAAACAAGTCAATGAACAGTAGCTCCTGTGTTAGATAAACTGAGGAAGTAAAGTATCATCCCCGTCCCCCTTAGCCTTTTTCTCAGACGTCCGAGTTGTCTTTAGCTTATCTGCTGGACGTGTAATAGTAACAGTTCAAGGGCCATGGGTTGTTTGTGCATGAGTGTGACAGGAAGTTATCACGGGAGGAATGGGCAGTTTCCAAACTTGGGAAGAAGGAGGACACTTCGATTGTGGACTGAGGTAACTGATGAAAAGGGTTGATGTATATGCATACCGCACTATGATTTTAATTGGAAGAGATTTTATAATAGGGAGTTATCCTTGTTTTAAATTGAATTTTTTAAATCGGGACAGTACTGAGTCAAGCTAGAGTGTGTAAGATCTTCCTTTTCGAAAAGAACTATAGTCTATACTCCTTACTATATTAGACAACACAGAAAACGAGTCTGCTTTATAAATTAGCTTTCTTTTCAATGAAATACATGGTTTCGTGATATATTTCCCAACTATACTGACTTTACAAGTGGGACGCATTCTTAACATACTAATCTGCTTTTGTGTCGATACAACAATGTAATCAAGACCTTGGTTATTGACAAATGTCGTTTGCACAAGAAAAATATATTCGATTGTAAGGACTTTAATGCATTTGCTACCGAAAGGCATGTAAAGACTCTAAGCGGATTATTTTTGATCAAGTTGTGCAATACTAAGTTAAGTTATAAGCTTAAAAAAATCTTCAGTCGTCAAAGACTTGTAAAATTTTCAAATCAGTAAAATTTCAGGCTCCTTTAGTTTACACGTAGTTTTCAGTTCTTGATCAAGGACGCGATAAAGAGAGATTATTTAATGACTTCTCTCTCAATAGCTTTTATGCAGTCAAAGTTGCCTGACACTGTTTATGATTTGGTGTAAAATACGAGGTAGTAATCTGAGTCTCACTTTGGATGAAATACTCAGAAGTGTCTAAGCCCGATCAAAGTATAGATTTGCTGAGGTACTGTTTACTTTGCTGTACAAGGTGGCTCCATTAAAAGGAATAGTGTCTGAGCATGGACTCATCGAATATGATCATCCAGATGAATCACAGGTGAACCAAACCTGATCGAGCTATCGAACAATACTTTCTTTTGGTGCTGTTTGTTAGGTTGCACATAGCGGTTCTAACTTTTGAGTCTGTGGATGAAATCCTCAAGTGAGTACTTCCCTGTGGTGCTGTTTAATATGCTGTACAAGGTAGTACTAACTTTGGAGTGTGTGGATGAAATCCGCAAGTGTGAGCATTCAGGAACACAACAGTACTTTGGTTCTCTGTTTGTTATGCTGTACGATGCAAGCAAATATAAGATATGGTATGGCCGGTTCAGTTTTCTTTGCACATCTCAGTGGGCGCTTTAACTTTCGAGTGTGTGGATTGAAATCCTAAACTCGAAAGTCAGTCTCTCCGAGATATGTGGTTCTTTTCATAGTGGTTTTCTTGAAGAGTTCGCTTTGCTTATATACAGTTGCCGGTTACATGTTATCAGTACTTGCTTCAGCAGCCTACTATACCTCTCAGTTAAAATTGAACTTTATCTCTCCGATCATTTTGCCCGACAGAGAAGATTTTTGTAAATTCCTTCTGAAGGTGAAAATGAAGAATGAATGAAGAACTCCGTGGCATAGGACCAGCTTAGATTTCTTTAATGTGGTGAACCAACTTGGACGTTTTGTGGCCAGCCAGCCGATTTCAGTTGAATTTATTCTATTTCAGCCATACTTACTTCATTATACTTGTTATTTACTTTTATATGTTTTGTCAAATCGCTAAGAAAGTTAATCAGCCGTATTAGGATGGCAGTCAATCAGCCCGGCTAAATTTAAGACGAAATAATTGTAAACAGTTTCATTCTTGTTGTTCTTTGGCTTACTGATGATGAAGCGATAACAACTAGTTCATAGGTTCTGATAAACGATAAAGTTCCAGATGGGTGAAAGTATCTTTCAGATTCATTTCAGTCAAAAAAGTATCCCGGCAGAAGAAGACCGTCGAAGATGCTCTTATTCAGGAGCCGATTTTAAATAATCAGGAACGATTCCTCGGCGGTGAACTGAGGGTTTACATGAAAAACTTGCAGGCCAGTGCTCATCATTAAAACGTTTAACGATTACAATCTACTCTAACTTTCATAAAAAGGTTAAAGACGTAGTGCTCTCGCTTAACTCTGCGACCGACGTGAGTAGTCATTATGAAAGTTACACTGGTGCTCCAGCATGTAAAAGTTCGATGAGAGAGTAAAAATTATTCTCGTTCGCTTTTTCCGTGTTTGTTTAGTTTTCAGACCTCAATTGGCGAACTGTTACCCTAATGATAAGGACAGTAGACAAAAAGCAATACTAATAAGTAGTCAAAATTCTAGCCGACGAAATTCGACCTCGCAGGGGTTTGTGATTTTCTGAATCTTCTCTGCAATGAATCAGCTGCAACGCTTAGCGTTAAAACATATCGCACGAAAGCCCATCAAGAGAATCGGCCATCATATATGTTTTAGTTCAATGCGTATTCTTACTGGACGAAGCTGATTACACTGTTATCGTTTTCAGTTGGAATGGCAATGTTATTCTGATAGTTCTTACACTTTTTTGGAACGAATAATACTTACCGTGACAAAAGGGAGCCTGATAGATTTTGTATACTTTTATTGTATATAATGCTTTATATTACTTTTCGCTGTCAAGCAGTCAGAGGTCAGTCGATTTTTAACACAATCCCTCGATTAATGGAAAACTCTTTCACCGCAGTCTTGAGTCGGTTCAGTATGGCTGACATAGATTGCATATATTTTGTGGGATTTTGAGAATGTTGTTTCCAAACTTAATAGGCTTCACCAGGTTTTACTTTGTCGGCTCCACCGTAGGGTAAAGTACCACTACAGTAGCTACACCAACAATTCGGCTACAAAATATTGTCAACCAAAACTAGTAACTCAGAGACTTATTTGTCTGAAGTGTGAAGCTCGTCACGTAGAAGTAAAAGCGGCCAGAGCAAGGTCTTCCTTCAGATTCCTGTATGCTGAAAAATACAACTCTTTATAACATTCACATCGATTTCTCTCTCAGATATGTTAACGTTAATAAATTTCTTAATAGGGGCAGTCTTGAGCAGTC
The DNA here is from genome assembly GCA_038088405.1 of Porites divaricata. NCBI lineage: Eukaryota > Metazoa > Cnidaria > Anthozoa > Scleractinia > Poritidae > Porites > Porites divaricata. Next base: position 934,483 of record JBBMOI010000011.1, read on the forward strand.
ATGTGAGGACTAACCCCTAGAATTCTTGAGGAACTTAAAGCATCTTTGTGTGCACGACGTCCATTCTTCAATTCCTGAACGTGTTGGCCCATGCATTGAGTTGACATTCAAACTAGTGAAGTTTTGGCCTTTTTATGGCAAGGCTTACATAGTATGAAAAAAAAAAATACATTATCCTTTTCGTAAGTGACAATAAGTAAGTCATAGTTGCCCACGCTGATGTGTTAGGCCCTCCGCCTATAGAACTCTAAGCTTCGTTTCTACGTTTGGTCAGAATGGAGTTCTCCTCCTCGTGACTGACCCAGCACCAGCTACAAACAAACGTGGAAGAGTATGAGCAATGAGATATTTAAAACGGTTTCATTTAGCTTTGTTTTTGTGCTGTAAAAGGCAGTTCCAACACCGGGTTAAATTGGATTGATGCAGTCCTGAAGTAATTTACCTGGGGGCTGAGGCTTGTTATGTACAGTCATACTGACCCAAACTTTCCAATCGTCTCGTTGATTATGCATACAATTTGCTTTGATTTTCCAGTCTCGATGAAATACTCAATTTATAACTACTCGGTCACAAAATTGCTTATAAAGTATTACATTTTGTGAGGCTGTTCAGTATATCCTCACCATGAAGTGCGGTCCATAAACGTTCAGTTTATTGACACAGTTGAAAATATATCAAATCATACTCATAAGACTGGGTGCTAATTTCAGTGGAAGCTACAACATGGACCGATTATCTTCCTTAACTTAAGTAGAGTCAGTTTTGCGATACTTGTTAAAGAATTAAGAACATAACTTGTCAAATTCCATGTTTGATATAACGGTACGGGATAAGGCATCAGAAACAACATGAACCCTCATCTTTCATTTGCTTACTAATGAGCCACGGTAAGTTATCCGGGCAACATGGAGGCAGTTGATCATTGCGTTCGTCAGACATAAAAATTCAGGAAACAATCCTTTAGAATATTACCTTTTACAAACTAATGAAAAACTTATCAGGTACCCTGTGAAAGTACTACCAAAAAACTTTCATTTGAGTGGCCATAACGCAGGATTTCTGCCACAAGATAAACTGATAAAGTTCCCGGGGGGAGGGTACCTTCTAGTCTGAGTAGCTAGGCTAATGCGTATGCCGCTGGATTGGGTCGCATTTTCACGACTGGATTGACTATTATGGGGAAGCATCAGTATAAGAATTACTAGAATGGGGACACACATTTTCAGCCTTTTCAGGGGGTGAGAAAAATCAGGTATGTAGGGATTGAAAAATAGAAAGATTTAACTACATTAAATTTAACAAATTTGTCAGTTTATTTCAGGATGACCAAGTTAAAAGGCTTTATAAGGTAGATACGTAAACATAACGTGACTAAGTTGGGATTGCGAAAATTACTTTTTTCCCAAAATGGCGAAGATGAAGTCTATAATATGGTTACAGAATGGACTATAAAGGGGTAGGGATTCTAAGAAACCAGCGGCACATACCCAGCAAAAATTAACCGAAGTAATCCCCCCGGGGGGTCGGATCTGCACTACAGCTTTTTCCATAAACGACTGAGAGACACTTAAGGTGTAGCGTCTTAAAAGTCAACTGTAGTTTTTAAATTCATTGTTCTACAAACTCCACTTTATTTCCTTGAGCTTTGTGCTCACGGAATAGCCGGAGGCGCTTAGAACATGCAGTAACAGGCGAAATGGTGTACGTGCTGTAAGAGGCCTTATGTCGAGCTAGTTTTACTTTTTTCAAAAGGTAGAGAGGATAGTGCAGTGATCCATCTGATACTAACTCGCTCAATTTTAAACATACGTTTCTTCTTGTTGGTATGAAGACTAGCACTTTACTTTACAAACGTATATCAACGCAACATAGTGGCAAAAAACAAAGTTTACAGGATCGGTCATCGGTCAATATTAAAGCTGATTTGGTCAAGTTCCAGACTGTTTAAGCAGACACAAATCTTGGACTGCAGTATCAGCGCTTTACTACGATAGAACACTTCAGGGGAAACTTTATTCAAACAAACTACGGACTAGACACAAAAACGTCACCGCCAAAAAACGGTTGAACAAACGCTTCTATTGATTGATCAAGTTTTGGTTGAATCCGCTCCGACTGAAAAAATAGAACCCGTATTTTAAGATTGACTTCAGAATTGCGTTGACTCTACTAGTGCCATGATAAGTAGAAATATTTACATTCGTTCACTAGTCCGATTTGCTTGCGCACATACTATCCAAAGGACTCTGCTAGAAATATACATGTTATTTACTTAATTCAGTCCCAGTGATCCAGTCATATAGCCATAAAACATCGAAAACATATAAAACTGTACGAAGCCTTGTAGACGGATCCCTAGTGACACCTCTAATTAAAGTAATACTTTCAGAAGTCACATACTGCTTGACAGTTTTATTTACTCAGCAAACTAGAGTTCTATTGCTAGCGTTATTCCTGGAAGGTTTAGAGGCACTCTATTTATACCCCCAGAGCCTGGGGGTAAATGACCTTCACAATCCTGTTAGATGGACTTACACAAACCGAAAGACTGAAATCCTAAGGTATAGCTATTCCTATTAAACCTTTTTTGTGGTAATTTCTAGTGACACTGTTTATTTTTCAGCAATTTGCAAATAAAATCTGGTATATTTTATTCTTAAAAATTGTAGTCCAGTAAAATCACGAATAACCAACAGAATTTAAGCATCACAGCTAATTCTTTCACATGTACTTTGCGGACATTTTATTCGCATAGATTACTCAGTACAACTGTTTTTAAAATACAGATAATATATTGTACTTTTATTGTTAATTCTGTTGGGAGCTGTAAGGCAATATTACCTGCAAGCAAATATATGTACAAGATCCGGTGTTTACTCGCAGCTATACGTATTCTGTGTTAACCCTTCCTTTCTTGATAGTGGCCAAAGATGAAAACTACAAAAAATTCAAAATTTATTTCTGTAAATCCCTAAGATTTATATAGTACTATACAAAAGTTCTGCTAAGAGGATTCATTTGATTGGTAACATCACAGGATCAGTTCGTCCCGAGATACAAAAGTTAGAACGTGACCACAACTCAGTCCACCAGGGAAAGGGTTTATATGTCTCCTTGGACCAGCTTCCCTTCATTCTCAGCTACACTTCAGCCTTATCATATGTTTTCAAAAGAAAGTACTTTAGCATTGTGAAAAGTTCTGATGCCTGATTAGCAGAGAAATTGTCTCTTACGAGCATAATTTTTCAGAGATTTCGTGGGTATCTGTACTCTTTGAGTAGATGAGTTTTAGGAACGTGGAAACCTTTTACTAGAAGAATTATTGCTTACACCAGTGTCATAAACATTGTTAGGGCTTCCTTCGATAAAGAATTAACTCGCATCACACGCTTCTGTTTCACACATTCTGAGGAAAACGCGCGACCTAAATAGAAACTTGCAGAATATCTTAAGGGTAACCGAGACTTAAATGTAGTTGATTTAACCTACATTGGAAATCTGGGGAAAAATTAACCAGTCAAATGAGAATGTCATACGAGTATTTCGATGAATTCCTCCTGAAAAGTGATAAATTATTCATAACAGTATTTGTACAGGTTTTCACGGTTTTATAAACCTCCCAATTCTCTGTGGTTAACCGAAGTTCGTCCATTCTTCCTTTTTGAATGACGAAATGGTGTCAAGTTTACTCGCAAGCACGAACCAAGCAAAGAGCTTTCCCTTTTTCTCACACCAACCAACCAACCAACACTAAGTGATTAAAGATACTGAAAGTTATTAAGGAGACGTATTACTGAAATAAAGAATGATGCATCGAACACACCCCGTTTTGCACGTAAAAAGCAATTGTTAAGCAGAGCAGGTAACTACTTTTTGAAAAAAAAAAACTGCTTCATTTTTTCTACTGGAAAACTTTCTAATACTTTAACAGCACTAGAAAGCTAGGCATTTATGTTAATGATTTTTCTATGGTGAATTTTCTATGCCTTGAACGCTGCCAAGGTATCTAACTAATGGCTTGGCAACAATCATTCTACTCTACGTAATTCTATTCGCAAGACGAATAATATGAATTAATATAGTGTTACATTCAGTTTTTACAAAAGGAATTGTAATATGAAAGAAAAGAGAATTTCTCTTGACTTCATTTAATGTTCTAGTACAACACGAACACCGCCACTTTGAGGAATAACTGAACAAAAAAATTGATGGAATTTACATTTCTAACTCGTGTATTTGTATAGTTCACTTCTGATAAAATTTAAATTAAGATGATTTTGGTACTGTACAGGATTTTTTTAAAATACAAAACTGCAGGTAGTGCACCTAAAATGGGGAAACCACTTTGTGGAAATTTGCACAACGATGGACAGATTTTAAAGAGACTCTGCTCTTAGCCTGGTCTATGGTCTGTCATCTCTAACAGCTTGAACACGGCTGCAGTCACTCAATTGCGAAATGTATCCTCAAAAGTACTTCTGAGGAGATTTTTCTACCACTTACAATACGAATAAGCTTGCATGCAAGAAGAGTTCATCGATGAAATAGGAGCCGTGTATGAGTAGGAATTGCCGTAAGAGTTTGTGTAGTCATAAGACGACGGGTACTGATTTGTGAAGCAGTTCCCCACTCCGTTGCTAAAGTCGTTTGAATAACATGGCTGACCTTCTCGGATTAACACTGGCACTGGTACAGTCCTAGGGTAAAGTGAATGGGAGTCCTTAAACTCTCCAGCTTCAGTAGCTTGCTTCTTTTGTTTATATCGGTGATTCTGGAACCAAATTTTCACTTGCGTAGGAGTTAGGTTTATCATTCGGCCTAGTTGTTCTCTTTCAGGAGCCGAAAGGTATCTTTGATATCTAAACCTTCTTTCCAACTCGTAGATTTGTTGTTTGGTGAACAAAACGCGACGTTTTCTCTTCTTCGGAGTTTCACTGGAATCGTCTTTGTTGACTTTTGTTTCTTGCTTCTCCATGTCACCTCCCAAGCATTCTTCGCTCAACTGAGGATATGATTGAGGACCTAATCAAGCAAAAGCGGGTAGAGGCTTTTGATGAGACTCGATAACTCCGATTAAGAGGTTATTTAGTTTTAAACTACTAGCAAGGCGGAACTGTTATCAGGGACTTCAATGATTTACAGGTTTCTATCCTTAATTTTAATCCTGAAAATGCGCGATTAAAATGGACGTAAAAACTCCACCATCTAACTCACCTTGCATACGTACGTGAAAGGAACTAAAACGGAAATTGCAAAACACAAGTTCTGTTTGTTTTCAGAGTTATCAGTTTCGCAAATTTAGTCGCCAAATGCAACTTTCTGCTTTTCTGTAAGAAGAGTATTTAGATATTGAGAAACTGCCCTTTAGCTTTCTTTCAGTACATTTCTGCACAGATGACGCTTCAATGAAAGATGTCATTTCAGGTTTCAAGTCACGAAACTTTGACCACGGGCTTGTGAGCGGTTTACCATAACTATAGAAACAAGCAATCGTCCTTCTAGGTAAAAACTGGTGAGGCACAAAATCCTGCAAGAATTTAAAAAGAGTACTTAAACTCACAGAGTTCAACATACCCGAAGAGCTGTCTTGGCTTTTGGCGGAAGGTGGCATCGCTGTTATTATGCAATTAGATCCTGTTGGCCGTTCGGGGGAGAGATTAGCACCTTGACAAATATTAGGAACTCTTGTAGTTGTGTTGGAGCAGCTTTGGAGACACGATTCCGGAAGACTTAGGATGTTCTTTACAGAAAAAGAAGACATTACGAGTCCCAACGGAGGGTGCTCAAGATGGCTTCTGGCCTGTTGTCTGTACACAGATCAAAGGGTAGGCAAGAATGTGTGGGATGGTTAATGAGCAAGCTTGAGACACGTCATGTATGACTCGCCTGAATTGACATAGAACACATGTTATTATTCACTGTTTGAGGAGAATTTATTTAGGGTGATAAAAAGATGTCACCTCTCTGACATGCACGTTAATTAAAATGATAGCTATTGAAAATCTTTGAACAAAGCAAAAGACTTTATAAGACCAAAAACGCTTCATTTTTCTTTTCACTGCTGACTTCTGATCATTCGTTAACAGCGTATCCAAATTAATTCCCTAATCCCATTTTGAGAGCTGTCAATCGCCTGTTCGTTTGTTTTCCATGGTGTAATTGAACGATCTCTGACCACTTCCCGTTCCCTCATGTCTTCTGAGCATCACGCCTCTCAAAACATTGAATTAACTCTGTAAAGGGGGGCGGGAAATTCATTGTTCGTTGGTGGAGCCTTGGAATTGTTTATTAAATAAAGTTAACTGGATTAGCACTTGAGCAATTAACCGTTTCGAAATCGATTTCTCTGTTCTCATGAACTGAAACAAGTGATCTCCCTGAAACAACAAAGTTTGAAATAATAACGCATTTCATACTGCCTCCCTACATCATGGCGGGAAATATCTGAATTTTAAAGGTCATTGATTTTGAATTGCTAATAACAGAACTGGACAACACTGACAACTTTGTCTTTCTGAAAGAAACCTCAGAGTTGAGATTGATTGATGGATGTTGTTTTTGCTGAAATTAAAATATATTCTTTTGTCTAGCTCGACAGGGGAAACTTTTAAATCGCTGCTGTCACAACAAAAGTCGTAGAGAAATCACTTTTCATCGTAATGGAAAACACGTCGTCTTAAAATTAAAACAGGAAACGAAAAAAGAAATCATATCTTGAAAGCTTTAAAAGATTTCTTATTCCTTAATTCCTTGCCATTAGTTGATGACAGCTAGTTCATCTTAGGAAATCTCGAAATGTTTTGATTCAGACTCTAATATCTCGACGAGATACATTAATTCTTTTAAATCGTCTCTTTATAACATTATTTCAAAATTTATTTTTACAGAAATTTGCACGCAACTTTACAAGGCTTACCGCACCACTTCAATCGATAACTCATAAGCTTTATAATATCGGCAATATTCACAAGTTTTTTTGCTTTAATCAAATGGCGGATTCCCTTCCATCCGCCACTAAGTTGATTGCTATTTAATGAACTTTGGGGGTGGTCTTTCCATCAACAACTCTCGAAAGCTTTTGACAATCGACTGGAAATGTTGCGCTCTTTTAAATGTTTAAGGGCCATAGGTACTCCGCTCACAAGAATGACTGACATTGCTGGATAGCTTTGGGCCTCCTTGCCATTGACAAAGCCACTGAAACTTTTTTTTCACAGTCCACAGCGTAGCGAGCTCAGGGTGATCCAAAGCACAGGAAACAGCTTTCTTGACCTCAACAAACACACATCCTTGCAATGCTACTGGTGAACGAAAATGTTTTAAATACCTGTTTTTTGGGATTACGGTCAGAAATGACAGACGTCCGTTGACCTTAAACAGCTCAAGAAGTACACTTGGTTTTGTCGTGGTTTCTTTACAATGATTTTATCACATACTAATAAACCACTCAGCAAAAAAAATCTTTGAAACTTTTAAACAAGGGTGTACTTAACCTGATACATCTGTTACGTTATTCTCTTTTCCAAAAGCTTGTCGAGACACGCGAGGCTTACTCAAATGTTTCATTGTTTTCATTACCTCGTCCTTCGCTGTTAATCTAAATCTCAGTTTCAACTTCAAGGGTCAAAGGACAACTTTTTGGCGTCATATGCTATCCTCTCTGACAAGTGGTGCATATTGAGATGACGGTGATTTTGCCATCGATAACGAACATCACGAAATGGTTTTGCAGCAGTTCGTAGTTTTTCTTTAAGAAGGAAGTGTTGAGAAATTGTTGAGGTGGGAATTCCAGGAGTCGCCAGAAATTTTTGGCAAAATTAACCCATTGACTTATAATTACAAGGGGCGATTTATATTTCCCCTTCAAATTCATCGGTGTACGCCCCTTGTCTGAGCCTTTTCTAGTTAAATGGTGGGCAGGACTAACTTTTTGACCCGCACACACTGGGAAAACATATTGGCGCCTCATCGTGACAATGACCAGATATTGTTATCAAAAAGTTTTTGAGGATTAATATGCAAACAAATCAGGAAGTTTTATGGTTCTTACAAAGATTTCTTTACACAATACATTTTAGAGACTAAAAAATGTTTTTCAGTAATTCATGAATTAACGTATTACTTCACAAAGAGAAATTTAAGCCGAAGAGCTGTTTATATTTTCTGTCGATGTCTGGGACGCACCTTCATGGTAACCATGGGAGCCTTCTCTTTCTTTATACGACTAGTGGACAATGTTTATTTCTCTGACTGACTTCATCCATACTTCTCCTTAATTAACACTTTCAGTTCTAAGATGTAGTAGTAGTGTGTACAAAAATTTGCGAAAAATCGGAAATTTAATTTTACGGTACTATCGCGGAAAAACAATCGGGTTCTAAGTACTGTACAGGAGGTTCATTTTAGTAACACCAAAGGGAGGGTTTAATTCACAGGCTCAATAGTTACAACTACGTACAGAACAAATAGTACAACTTTGGAAGTACCACTGAAGCGTGCCATTTGAATTCTAACACCACAGGATTTCATCATCGTCATCTTTCTGTGGTAATGAATGTTTTATACAGTATTTAGTGCAGCTTGAAAGCTGATGTCGGCATTGACCTACAGCAATACGTACCCACCGACACACACATGAAAACTAAACCACACTACTGGCGTCTACTGACATAGGTTCAAACGTTACAACACCTTATTAAACATTTTTTAAAGTAAAATGCGACAGTTGACAGGTCACACCGTGGCCACAGAATTCTGCCAACAGACTCACGGAAAAGTTTAGAAGCACCGTTCTTGTGTTCATTACTGACTCTGGGGGGGACGAGTAAACATATTTAGAAAACATTAATCTTTGTTCAGAAGACGGCGTTACAGCAAGGGAGGTATGTTTTTGCTTGGTAATCCGGTGAATGTTAAAGTGAAAGATTTGATCTTGTATTTCACTGGAATCTCTTCTTACTGACGTCCTTCGTAATACGGACCTCTCTTTATTACGGACAACTGTGTGTTATGTGTTTTCCAAACATTCGCTACCTCTATAATACAGACACCTTAAAGAAGCACAGTTTTCAAACACACCAATCCTCTGAGAGTTTCTACGTCTATAATACGGACACCTTTGTATTACGGACAGTTCTGAGTAGCTTCTGAGTCCTGTGGTTACCAAACGTAACACATTCGCTACCTCTATAACACAAGGACTTTGAAGACGGACAGTTCTCAGACACACCAAACTTCTTACAGCTCCTACCTCTATAAAACGGACACCTCTATCACGGACAATTATGTGTGTTCTGTGGTCACCAATCTTCGTACATTCAATACCTCTATAATGCGGACAGTCCCCGTTTTGGTTCCAAAGACTCCAAACGTCTTACAGGTCCTATCACTATAATGACACCTCTTTATTACGGACAGTTCTCGGCGTGTCCTGTGATTACCAAACTTAACACATTTTTTCAGTCCTCTATAATAACGATACTTTGAATAAGGACAGTTCTCTTGGTGCCAAAGACACCAAACTTATTAGAGTTCCTACCTCTACAATACAGACACCTCTCTATTACGGACAGTTCTCTTGTTCCCAAAGACACCAAACTTATTAGAGTTCCTACCTCTACAATACAGACACCTCTCTATTACGGACAGTTCTCTTGCTCCCAAAGATAGCAAACTTCCTTCATTTGACCTACCTCCATAATACGGACAACTTGAAAGTAAACTGATCGATTGGGAATGTCACTGTCCCCCGGCCCTTAGAGAGGTGACCGAGAGATTTGACTTTACAGTATCTTAGCGAACACCACTATAAGTCTACTATAAGGCCATAAGATGAAACCCCCCCTACAATGGACTCCAAGAATTGGTCTCTTTCGTTCGTCAGTCCTTTCCTTTGAATCTCTATACAGCGAACACCTCTTTTAGATGGACACTCAGTATCGCTCCCAACGGTGTCTCTAGAGTCCCTAAGTCATCTTTAGAGAGACAGATGACTGGGTTCTCCTTAATGTCCAAGGAGATTTGACTCGGCTGTATAATTTATAACTGGCATGGTATGGTCACTGCAAAAATTTAATAAGCATTATGACTTCATTTCTTTTGTCTATTAGAGTATAGACCATACTAAATTGTTGTCTGTTTGTCTTTTACAATAACAGTGATAGTTTTCAACGACCATTTCTGGTGAATATTCTAGGAAAACCGCGCGCGAAAGACAGAGAAAAATAGTGTGCCATCACCACCTCATCTCCATGGTCTGCAATCTCACAAACCATAGCTCTTGCCCAATCAGCGAGCGAGAAATAGCTCAATTATTGTAAAAGTCACAAAAGGTCTTAGTTGGTTCCGTGAGTTTATTTTCCTGTCTTAGTATAGTCCTCCTTTAGGACTAGACTGAACTACGCCCACATCACTCTCCTTTAGCAGGGCTCCCCCCGGGGGGGTCTCAGTTTACATTCTTTTGTCACGGCAGAGATACTGTCTTTCCTATTTTGGACGGAAGATTGTATCAAGAAATACCCAGCTGCAAAGAGAAAATAAAAAGAGAAAGTTGACCTCATTTAGCTGTCACTGTATCGTGCAGGCATTACCTCTTAATAAGGATCGCTTTTGTTCGGGGTCATGCGTGTGGTCCCCGCTGAATAAATATTTAGACATTTAGACGTTTCTATTGAGTTCAAGCAAGGCATACAACCAACAGTGTCAGATGTAAAATTCAAAAGACAAAAGAAAATGAACTTTCAACTGTTAAACGCCCTCTTTCATTCTCAGAGCGAATCTTAACTTTTCAGTCCGTAAACGAAACCCTTGAATAAAACCTCTTCAGCAGTACACTCGCATGGCACTATTTGCTCTGCTTGTAGTTGTAACTGACTTTTTAGTCTGTGGACAAAACCTACGCAGTGGACACTGAAATGAACCCTTTGCTGTAGTTCTTTTGCATTGTCCTAACTTTTTTGCAGTTATTAACAAAATCAAATGTTAGAAGAAGTGTCTTTGGAAGTAAAAGTATTGAAAAGCAAACAACAGAAAGTGATGCCCACGTAATCCTGGTAATTTGGATGCAGGTCACACACTAAAGATATTATGTGGTTTCACAACAGTATGGAAAACAACTGAGAAAATATTTGCATTTTCCTAAGCAAACAGGTCAATGAAGCAATTCATAGGATTTTTTATTACACACGATGACATTTTTTGAAATTTTATGATGTATTCTTTAATAAAATGAACTAATAACTCATAAGGGATGCATTTTAAAGGCAAATTTCCCACACTATTATTGTGAAAGCCTTCCGGTTGAATTCAGGTGCTCTCCTTTACTTTATTCAGGACAATGTTTATTGATTGACTCAGACATGAACTTCCCTTTTAATAATAAAACAATCAGTCAAAAACTCGCTAGTCGGGAAGAAGACTGAGGAGAAACCTAGACCGTCTCTGAAAATTTAACCATAAGAGTAACAACTTCATCCAAATACGTCACTTTTAGAAGTCTTAGAAGTAGTTACAACAAGGTTGAAATGTAACTTTTGCCCAGGCTGTAACAGTATGAAAACTTCTTTGGGAAGGTTAACTCTGTTTATGACTAACTGTGTTACTTCAATTTCATGAATCTAAAAATACTAAGAACTCTGTTAAGTAATTAAGTAACGGCCTCTTTTCTCTTTCAGTCCTTTTTTCAGGATGCTGTACCTTTGTCTTCAGCAATCTGGCGATAATTTGAACACAAGAAATAAAGAAGTTAAAATTGCCATTAGACTATTCTTAAGATAATAACATTTAATCTAAAATTACAATCTCAAAATGACCATTTAAGCCGCCTACTCCCAAGAGAGTGTTCAATTCATTTCTATGGAGTAATATAGTGTGAGCCAGTACAATTTTGTGTTCAGATTTTTTTAAGTTCAAAGTGTTTATCGAGATATTCTAAGCAATAATCTGGTTCATTCTTGTCTCTTTCTTTCTTTCTTTCTCTCTTTCTTTGTGTCTCTCTCTCCGTTTCTCTATCTCTTGCTTTTTGTTTCGTTCTATTTTTTCTGTTCAGCGAAAAAAGTTGTTAAAAAAATGGAAAAAGAGTTTAAAAAATAGAATTTAGTTCAAAAATTTACTCCATGTGAACGGCCTTAGTACGTCCATGTTGTAAACTCATCTGCAGTGTAGTAACGTCACAGTTTAAAGCCAGCACACAAACGATTGCTAAAGAAATTCAGACTTTTCATTGCTTTATTCAAAATACTCACTGACGAGTATTGTTTAGCGTATTTGTCAGTCATTATTTTTGTCTGCTCCTCATTCTTCGTCTTTATTCGTTTTTAAGGCGATGAAAGCGTTAACTGTTATGTATAGTTTGTGGAAGCTTAAGGCGCGACGTTTTCCATGAATGCACCCTTCGAATATGGGGAATAGGAAACTGAGTTTCATCTAAGAATTCACTAGGGAGTGATTCAAGTGTTGAGTATCAGCTGCCTTAAGCACAGGTAACTTTGTCGTTTAAGATGAGAACTTAAATTGTTTTGCGTTTTTAATAAACTTCTCTTTGTTTTAAATGTCTTCCTTCACCCATTATGTCACGCGCGGGCGCGAGCAATGTGTTAAGCTTTTATTCCATTCCATTCAATCGATGAATATGCGGGCAAAATAAACGCCGCGCGTGGCATTACACAACGGAACTGTTGTTTTTGGCAGTATTGTCAACATAGAGTTGGCATAGACGCTTGGTAGATAAAAACACACACACACTCTGGCTGTCAAATTTAGTTTTATGAACTGGAGGGAAAAAACTAATTAAACTCAGTCCAAGTCAGGTTCATTCATGAAACATTGTGACATTTGACAAGCGGACTTATCTGAGATGTAACAATAGATGAAACCGAGATTTTTATGAACTTATCGAGTCTTAAAGTATTGAGGCCTCAATGTTGTGAGAGAAATGCCATTTACCTAACGTTCTAAGTTATTCTAATGTGTTTCCGACAAGCCAACAGTAGGATTGGGACCGTGTTATTAGTGAATAGCGAAGCAGGGGATTCATTTCCTTTGGTGAACAGATACCGTGTTCTCACAAGAAATCTACCACCAAAAGCAAACAAACATGCATGCAGTTGACATTCCTAGTGCTTTTATTCGATAAAAGATTAATAATCATGGTTTCATAAAGAGTAATGTGGACAAAACACGGGTGTTCTTCCTTGCAGTGTTGCACAGTCGAACTTGGGACAATAAAAATATGATTGTCAAATGGAGATGAGGTTGTATGTGAAATGGTGTTCCTTGTAAACAGACCGACGTATTGGTTCATGCCTTAATAACTTGGTTAAACCTTATTACGGTCAGATCGGAAGTATCCGTCAATCTATTTACTTTGTTTCCTCAATCCTGCCAAATAGATCTAGCCTTAATATTACCAAAAATTAAGAGTGCAAAAAATATAGAGGCGTTTTCGTTTTCGCTTCCTTAAGCATTGCTTTTTTGTAGTCTGGCAGACTCTGATGTTTTATCTCGCCAAATAGGGAGATACTCTCAAGTAGTTGAGAAATTAAAATTATCACTCTGATGAAGGCTTGAAGTGAATAACTTTATGGGTTGGGTTTCCACCAAAGTGAATTGCTTTGAAGATAATAAATGTATTCACAGTCTGCGTGTTCGAGGTATCTGTCTCAGGCTCTAGATATTGGTCGATCGCTTTTTCTGTGAGTTTAAAAACAATTTGGTACCTGCTTGAGCTGTCTCTCCTAGTAACGCATAGGATATGCTTTCCTTCAGAAAAATGTCTTCTCTTAGCTTTTTATGTCTGGTAACAGACTGCAAATGTTTAATTGCCTGTTTTTATGGTTAGCTTCTACTGAAACTGAAACGGTTGGCAAAGGGTCTTTCGTTTGAAGGCCACGCGGTGTTGTAGGCGTGTAGGAAAACTGTACAGAAGAGGTAATTCCTAAGTAATACTTTTCGCTAGCCCAAGTGTTGTTTGCTCTTCTTGGTGGGACCAGATTATGTGTTGAATACATATGTAGGCTTTATCCATTACTAGATAGGAATGGTAGATCTGACTGTAAAACTAAATTTTACTGGATGCACTGCTGAATGAAAGCTGACCAGTAGAAAAACAAACCGGGCTAAACATCGAAATTTGAATTTGAAACTCATAATTCAAAAGCAATAATTCATCCTCCGTTTGTGTATTTGCTAAATAGCGTTTAACTGACTTTCCTTATTTTTACATAAAAACAGGAGTCACATCCTGTGGTCTTCTGCTAAGGGCGACCGACTCATAAGTTAGTCGTGTACGAGAATCGATCATGTAGCTAGGAGGAACCGGGATGATCATTCTAATAAGGAAGGTCAAAGCATCACATTATTTTGTAATGAAATTAAATTTTGTTAATTTTTCCGTCGTCATTTCTTGTTTAATTTCTTTTTTGATTTTAGCGGTGCACCGTATTACCTGTAAAAATGTTAAAGAACGGTTTCTATGCTATCAGTCACTGCCTCTGTAAGACAATTCAGTGCGTGCGTGTAATCTCAGAGTTAACCTTTCCACAGAAGATTTTTAGAAAACATTTCCTCTCTCCAGCCTAGTTTCAATTGACCGCTCTAAAGGGACAGTATTCTCCCATGTTTTTTTGTAAATTACCAGTCAATCTACACTCCCTAAGTTTATAAAGGTTTTTGATCAAAAGGAAGAAGACATGATAAACTGAGTTTGAGCAAACCACAGTCAATAATTTGTGAGCAATTTTTCCCAATTAACAGTGCTAGTCCTGTAAACGCAGACCCCACTTTTTCAAGTATTTGTTTCATTCTTTCCCGTCCCTATGTTCAAGTAAAGTAACTTTTAGTAGGAACACAGAAGACACGTCAGTTTAAGGTATTTCCACTGTTACAAACATATATAGGGGTGATGAATGGTCCATTAAAATTTTTAACTGCTCGCAAAATTTTACCTTTGCTCGATTTGCTCGCTAAATTTAAACGAGTGCTCGCTTGCTCGTGCTCCCCAAATTTTTTGCGTTGCTCGCAAGCTCGGAAAGCAAATTTTTTTTTTCTGCTCGTGTTCGCAAAAAAATCGCAGTGCTCGGCATGCTCGCAAAGACCATTCGTCACCCCTATATATGATGGATTTAAGTAGCATAAAATATTTTGCTAGAGCTCCTTATGAAAGGATGCATAAAGGAGGGGTTTCAAGTGCCATAAATGGTTTTAACGTAGGACATCATGACGATCATCACTGCACAGATATCCTACTGACAGCGCTTCATACTTAAAGAAGGTTTCTATTATCATCCCGAGAGACGGAAGGAAGTACTACAGAGCCACCAGCTTGAAGTGTGCTTTATATCCTAATTTCCTCGCGCGCCAAGTAAAAATTAGCCGAAAAGACATCACGAAATAGATACGAATGTACATCTCGCTCTTGAAGTATTTTTTCCATAACATGCGGCAGTCCAAAAGCCAGCAAGGTCTTAGTGTCGACCTTTGAGATATCATTGACTACCCTTAAGCATTGTTATGCTTGAGAGATCCAACATATACACACACAAACCAAAGCTCGGATGAACTCCACTCTCAGTGTAGGATGCCAAATATTTGTTTTTTATCTATTCATAAAAAAATACTTTCTCTCCAAAATTACTGTAACTTGATCGTCTGGTGAGAATTTTGCTTTTATTCATAATTATTTCCCACGTTAAGGCATTTAATCCTTGTCTTTACACTATATGCTTCATGTGGTTAGCTCAAAAGTTTTATGTCTGAATTGATGATTATCAAATCGGGTAGTATTCTACCCGTAAAATACCCTTTACTTTTGTTTGTCCGAGGGAAATGTTCCCTTTAAGTTGATGGAGTTGCTTTTCCTTCACCAGGATCGGCAAAAACATTTCCGTTATAATTCATCATCTGGAAAGTTGATGTAATCTGTCAGGGGATTCTAAGTGACAAACTTAAATTTTTTCCTCTTATAATTTCTCCAGCTTTGACTATGTAAACTAAACTATTTCCTTCATTAAGTCTCTTCGTAAAAACCGTTGTTTGCGTAAACTGAAGGGATAAGTTATTTGAGTCATTCACTGCATGGTTTTGTTCCATGCAATAAGTTAGTGTTCTGATATAAAAGAACATTAGTACACAAAGCGGAGACTGTGAAAATTCGTTTCTGACAAACTCGCCCAAATCGTGGACGAAAAATAAAAGCTTTGAAAGAAAAGCTCTCTTTATCGCTTTCATTTGAATGGTCGCGTATTCAATGGTTCAACTCATAACCATACCATGGCAAAACTAAGAAAACGAAATTTCTGCGAAACTCTAAAGAGCAGCTAAAGAGAAACAGTTCTCAACACCGTGTCACTGCTTCTATGTAGAGTGGATTGATCACCACACAATAGAAAGGCCCAAAGTTGTTTGTGAGCTTATCAACGACCACTGTAAAGATCCATAAGGAACTTGTAGTTTTTTTTAAAGAATCCCAATTGACCCAAATTCTTACAAGATATTGCAGTTTTTATGAATCAGGTTTCCCGTTGGCCCAATATTTATGGTTTGTTTTTTCAGTGCGCTAAACAGTCAGGTCATTTTAATTTGGGTATTGCGGCCATGTTTGCTTTTGGACACTGTTTCTTGTATCAGCTGTATGCATTCAACATTGCCGCACTGGTTGTGCTTTCATTTTTACCAGCTGATTAAAGCCAATACTATTAACCACTAAACGGTCAACGAACTCATTTCTCGCTCCCTCTTTCTATGTCTTAAAAGCTCTGTAAAAACTGGTTCATTGTTCATACACCTTTGTTATAGTTCTACGTCCATCTTGTTTGCCATAAAACACTTATCTCGAACCATATCTTGATGCTTTTAATGCCTTTATCTTTCTTGTAAACTTATACGGTCATCTGACTCGATTCGTATTTGACGCATATGGCATGGCAGGCTCGTGCCACATGAGCTTTTCAAAAGCGGAATCTTCAAACCCTAAGTGGAGGTAACTTGACACCCGACCTATGAATAAATCCATAATTCAACATTTCGTTGTTGTCCAGTGGTTTCTCTTTCTTTGCGTCGAAAACTTTTCAGTGTAAAATGGTCACCTCGATCGAGTTGGACATTTCTGCAACGCACTGCAACACTGGTCCATTCTTATTATACTTAGTCATAACTTTCTGGTTTTAGAAATTACTAACTTGATCACATCTTCCTGTTCTCTCGGAGAGCGGCACAATTATTTGATATCCTTTCTGCTTCTGAAAGTATTTCCGTGATAAGTAAAAAAAAATATTTCCAATCTTTAACTCCTTATGGAAAGATTTCAAAACACACCATCGAGAGAGAGTCGATGGTCCGTAGCCGAACTGATTACATCCTTTTCAAAAATTGGTGGCATCTATGTTTTTTTTTTTCCCTTTTTTTTTTTGCATTTTTGTTTGCGTGTGGATATGAATTACAACAGTGACTTCAAGAGGAGTTTTGCACCGTTACAACACTTTCAACAACTGCTAAGCTACTTACGTTGTTCTGGCCACCAAGCCAACTTGAGACCGACTTCCTATTTCAACACAGTTCTTTTGGAAAACTTCCTGTGTTCAAAGAAAACTTGACGGGTTGTTTATGGCACCTTAGTCTGCTGTTCCTTTCGCCTTAGAGGAGTTGAAGTGGTCGTTCACCTCGTCTACGAAGAGAGAAACCATCTGATTTATGATGCAACGTACATGATCCCTTTGACGAAGGCAGTGAAGGGTTCTTTCCCACTAAATAATTGATTAATACAACAGATACCACACGATTCTTTTTGCCGAACAACCAGAAGTTTAACCGATCACCACTCAGTTAAAAGAATCGGCCTCACCCTCTAAGAATGCAATAAAAGTTTGATAGCACGAGATTTTATGTATATAAAATCCTCTACTTTCATTTTCATGAAAAGCATCTGAAACTAGAGTCGGCGCAATGCTAAAGGATTTGGAGATTTAAAGGTGATAAAAATGGCTTTTGCTCTCAAAACAAGTGCGTTTTGTAGACTTTTTGGCACCTAATATAAAAATATTGATATTAAGACGAATAACCTTGAGACTTTCTACCCGCATTGGTGTTGTGACGCACTGTTAAGTCATAAATTGAACCCTGGCGAGCGAGCAAGAGGGTTTATCAGTAAAGGAAACGCTGTGGGGTGTACAAGTAGAAAAATCCCGGTTTATCACACCCTCTGTTTTTCGAAATCATTTCGCACCAAACCTAACTTCCCTGCAACAATCAAAAGCTGTAATCTCACCCCCGATTTTTCAGACCTCCTGATAATTCGAAACAATTTGCTTTTTCCGAGGTCGTTCGAAAAATCGGGATTCTTCTTTATTTTGTTTGCCCCAAAACCGAGAGAAGAGTAAACAGTTGAATTTAAGAAAGAACGTTAAAAACTTCCTACTTGTCTCCTTCAAGAGCATGCATAAGTTTCTTAAAAATTACCCTCTTATGAAAATGTCGAGAAAGGTGAACTTTAAGGGAACATGAGATTTTGAAACGTAAAATGGTTCATTTTTCCATGACTAGAACATGGGTGCCCAGAAAAAGCGGTAGATATTTTCCAGTGAAAGAATTTTTGAGTATATGGGCAAAGTATTAATAGGATGTACACTTGTGGTTAAAAATTTTTCTTTCGAATCTTTCTTTTCATACCTACCGCGCAAAATCCTACAGAGCACATAATCACTGAGTGAGAACAGCTCGACCTATTTTTTACCCAGCTACCATCTTAGTTTTGACAGGATTTTTGGAGCGGATCAGTTCTGATCCAAAGAGTGTTATCACTAAACTTTGAGGGCAAGGTATTTACAAAACAAACAACACTACAGCTCACAAGTGTTGAAGGATTATGGTTGAGAAGAACTGCCATTCCGTATCTTCAGTGTTCTCAGGGAGTGACCAAGATTTTATCTACCCACAAACATTAACTCAGCCGCTGATGCACTGATGTACTTAATGATCCTGATCAAAACGGAAGTGCACTTTCGCGGCGATAAAAAGTCAAAGATCTATCTATAGAGATTCAAAAACTGGGTCTCTTAGAAAATATAATGGCATCTCAAGGCTTTTCAAAAACATCTCCCATGAGGCAAGAAGATGACCTAATCCAATCAAGATCTCAAGGCACTCGTTCACAGCTTAAGAAATGTAACATTGTGAATTTCTGTTTTGTGTTTTTGTAGGTTGTACATAGAGCAGTGCGGGTGCCCTTATAATGCTATGGAGTTTTTTTAGTCGTATAATACTCTGGTTACTTCTAGGACCCGCTTCGCTTTCTGAGCCATTTGACGGACGAAAACCGATTCACCGATTCAATTGTAAACGAGCAGGTCTTTTTAACACAGTACAACCTTACATGGAAACTTTTTTCTACAGCCGTATCACAAAAGAAATAAGTTCAGACAAAATTAAAAATGTTTGACCTAAAATATGGCATAATCATAATTAGCTATCGATTGAGAATTGTAACCGAATATTTTAGAGGCCTTCCTTTCCACTGGTAGTTAGTTTCAGAAACGAGAACTGCATGAGTGCTTCTTAATTCATTCAGGGTTCAGAATTGAAATTGTTCGATTTTTGGTTTGTTTAGGGCATGAATGGGGACAGTTAGAAGTTACCCGACACCAAAACTAAATTCGTCCGCCCTTTTATTCGATTGTGGGCTTTTATACCTTTTGATGAATATCCCGGCATAGTTGACAAGAATAGTCAACCTACAGCAGGTTGATAAATAAAGACCTAGTGTGTTCGCTCCATAAAAAAATGATTATTCCTTGAATATATGATAACATTTAACTGGCCAAAGTATTGCAATAGAGTACCGAAACTCAAACATTAGGTTTAGTTCCATTCAAGCTGTCCCGATACGTTTTAAATTCCGTCTTGTGTGAATTTTAATAAAACGATCTTGTCGCGCCACCCATTAG
The DNA here is from genome assembly GCA_038088405.1 of Porites divaricata. Lineage (NCBI taxonomy): Eukaryota > Metazoa > Cnidaria > Anthozoa > Scleractinia > Poritidae > Porites > Porites divaricata. The sequence goes on from JBBMOI010000011.1 coordinate 954,417, forward strand.
CGCCCTACATGACAGTTCAGGGACAGTTCGATCAAATAATTGGAAGGCGTTGTTTCTTGGGGATAAGAAATCGTTTAGTTACGTTAATTATGATGTTTTTCTAACTAATTTTTCAAAACACAACGATATTTTCTCAACATTCCTTACCTTAGCATGATGAAATTTCTCACAGCTTGAGATGTCCTCTTCGCATGTTTGTAAATAGGGTGAAATAATCTCGCTGTTTTGTCTTGCCTAATTCCCCTCAATTTGAGGATTAAATACTACCTCGAGCAAGGGTGTAAATCGAACCAATACGATTGCCAAATGTGCTATGAAGCCTTTTTCGAATAAAAATGCGTTAGTTTTTCTGGGTGAAGTGGCCTGGTTAGCTACACTGGAGAAAGCCCTTGTGCGAGTTCTTAAAAATTCTTTCGCAATTGACAGCGTTGTTCGGTGCTAGCAAATTCGCCTATGATGACAGCTATTTTTGGCTTCCCGGCGCTTTAAATTCTTGACCAACTCGAATTTTAAGCTCGAGCAATGAAGGTACAATTAAGCTCAACATACATTTACTGGCCGCCAACACAAGGGGTCAAAGACGTCCTAATTCTCTACCTTTTTATTACTCATTAACTAAGAGTTTCCCTTTGCCAACGCAGCTGCGTGAAGTGTGTGCTGCTGGTGGTTCGCATGGAAGGCGGCCAGTGCATGGACGGGACTTGGATATGTCCAGCACTTTGGCGTCCAATTCTAACACATTTAAGATAATTTATAAGAACCAAGGAGTCAGTTCAATCAAAACCGTCGTCCTTTTGCTTACACTTCAGTGAAATTAAAAAAATACTCCGTGTTGATAAAGCATTTCAATGTCGGCCGGTGCAGTCACCTGTGAACTCGATTCCTCTCTTTAACTTACACATTATTCATAGCCAGAAAACCCATTTTCCATTATAGAGCGCCGGGTCATGGCAAGAAATCACTCACCACGGCTGTTGCCAGAAACAAAACACAAGAAAAGATTTCCTTCGTACAATTACGTTTGATACGAGAATCATGTATTTGGTGTGTTGTACCATTTTCAATTGTCTGCTCACAGACTTCTCAACATAAAATTTTTGTTACAAGACATATATCTTTATCGTTTCGATAGGAACCTGAAATAACAACTGGTATGTTGGGAACATGGCCAGCTACTTTGATATGCTTTTGTGGTACATTTTCTTTCTGTACTTTTCGTTCATTTTCAATTTAGGTTTTCTTTTCTTGTTATTTTAAAGAAACGCCCCATTATATTGTTCCAAATACTGTTGCAAAAAGTTAGGTTTTCTTACTACGCCATATAAGAATCAAGAAAAAATATCAGGGTAATTTGCAAATGTTTTTTGTGACTAACATATATCTGCTTTTGAGAGGCAATAAAGTAATATAACATCGATATAATATTGCGTTCGTTTATTTAAAATGGGTGTTTTAACGTGTTCACTAACTGAAATCATGGTGATGTGTGAAATACATATACATCAGCAGAACAGCTTACTCTTGCGTCTCGGCATTTTCCGCTATAGTCGATGATGTTTCTTTTTTTGCTTATTTAATACCAAAAGTTTGTAGGTAGTACAGTAAACCAACTGATCACTGACAATGTTCTTTATTTCATTCCTTAGCGTTACTTGTTACTAATCAAGCATCCAGAACAGGTTGTACGATGGCCCTTCGAGGTAAAATTTGACTTCGAGACGGGCTCTTCAAAGTCGAGTGAGTTCGATGACGGGGTACAGGCGCTTACGACAAAAACAAGTGCTTGAGAATTTGCCGGCTCTTCACAGCTTTCCCGCGATGGGCAATCAGAATTTGTCCCAGCAAACGTACGTTGTTTCCCCAAAAGATTAACACTCTCTGAACAAAGAAGTACAAGTAGAATTATGAATCTTTTATTCATAGTGTTTTCACGCTAATTTGTCTTGCTTTCTTCCATTAACAAGGCCTATGGTCAAGTTTTTGTAATAACAGAGACACTTTTGTCAAAGGAAAGTTTGATTTTGCGAGCAATATGGTTATATACAATAACAATTGATTTTCCTAAGTCTCTAAGACTACGATCCTTTTTCATTTACTTAAAAATCTCTTGTAACAATTGGCCGTGTTCTCTTTGTTGTCTGTAGTGTCTTGGTTCTTATTTTTCCCTAATCCGAAAGCAAACGAAAGTTGATTCAATTTACTAAGACTCATTCTTATAAATTACCAAACTCCTCCTCTTTTTTCATCGAGCAAACACAACCGACAATCAATTATGGCTCTCACACGCTACGCTTCATTTCACATCCAAGGCCCAGAACAACCTATTCCTAGACCTGACCCGCTAAAAATTGAAATGAACCGGTGCTGAGATCATAAGGGCACTTTGTTTGGTTGTGTGATTTCATAAAAGCGGGTTATAAACAAAGAGGGAAAAGCGTCAAGGTGCAGAGAGCGTCTTATAAAATCCTTTAGTTGAAATAGACATGTTGTTTGCCAAACATTGCATCGTCAGTTTTGATTCACCCAGTCAGTCTTACTCCTACTGCGGTTCTAGTAATTTGTGACAGTTCATGCGGTAATGCGAAGCGATTCTTTGCCAAAGAAACTAAATCATATATGACTGCTGACATTTATGCCAAACTCAAACATTCAGCGTTTTATGTTGAGACGAGAAGAATTGTAATTATAATTTAAGGTTGGCTTGGAACAGATTATCCTCGAACAATGATCACTTCTTATCTATTCGTCTTAATTTCAGACATGCATTTACTAAAAGCATTAAAACAATTTTTAAAGCTACCTAGCAACTTATTCTAAAAAAATACCTGAGAAAATCAAAATTTCTCTCGCTAAAGTACAAGCTTGAAATTTGTCAACTTAAAAAAAACATGGTCCTTAGCAATTTCAAATCTTAAAACAAAATGTTTTCGATCTCAACTGATGCGATTTTGCAACAGCTGCTGTCGCATAAAAATATTCCTCTGCGTTTGATGTACGAGAACTCCAGATGGAACCCTTACAATATAATATAAAAACATAAAATTAAGATCAAAGTGTATGATTCTTTAAATATATAAGGCTCTCTCCCTTAAAATTTTCTTATAACGCTGGCATATAGGCTTAAAATTTACTTTGCATCTTTTTATGGTGTCAATGGAGGTTACCGCATTGTTCCACCTTTCATTTCGCCCAACACGCGCTGTACAAGCAATGTTTACGCTACCAGTTCCAATATGGATTGGTAGGAGCAATGTACGATGATGATACAGGAGGAAAGTGGTAAAAGTCCGTTGGATCGTGTCGTAAATATCCAAAGTTATTAACCGGTGTGCCATAACAAGGTTGGCCATCTCGTACGAGAACAGGAACAGGTACAGTTCTTGGAGCAAACAGGGGCGATCCGTCATTCATTCCTCCTTTCTCGAAGCTCTGTTTCTTATATTTATATCGGTGATTTTGAAACCATATTTTTACCTGCGTAGGGCTCAAGTTGATTATTCTCGCAAGCTGCTCACGCTCAGGGGCGGATAGGTAGCGTTGTTGACGAAACCGTCTTTCAAGTTCATACGTTTGCGCCTTGGTAAACAGTACACGGCGTTTGCGTTTCTTCGGCGGATCATTTAAGTCGTCTTGTGTGTCTTCTTGTATAGACAATTCATGGTTGCTTTTTGAAGAACTTGAACCACTCTCTGTTGAATTCGAGTGCGAATCTGTGGCATCAAAGAAAATCGAAAAATTTTGTGAACGTGAGAACTATTTAGCTACAGTATACCTAAAGTATAGTAATTATTGGAACTGTATAAAACTTATAGGAAAGTAAGTGGAGAACCGTTTACCCTCTACACGCGGCGGCACAAACAAAAGCCCCTCAAGAACTCCAAGCCAAAAACACTCACAATAATAGTTTTACAGTTTAGTCATTTCTTCTTCGTTTGGTTAATTGTACCCTGGAACAGAAAAATCACGGGTTTATTTTTGCCGGGAAGGAAATCGAATTGCGTGCTTAAAAGTTCGCTATCTGTGTTTCAAACTCTGCAGACTAAGCCTCTCAAGTCTCGCACCGCGTATTTCACCATCTATTAAGTTTAGCACTTCAAGAAGTTTGCAGGTTTACATTTCGCTCGATCAAAGATACAAAATCAAGTCCATCCTTACTTGTATATGAAGCCTCTTGGGTTTGATTACACACTACAGGCCCACATGAAGAACTACGAGTATTTCCGTCAAGACACTGGTAATTCATCGTCGATTCTTGGCTAGTTTCGCTCTTGGACAAACATAAACCGTTCTCGGGTAGGTTAAGAATATCCTTCACGGAGAACGAAGTCATCTCGAGCGCTTGATCGTTTGTGTACATGGATCTCAAAGTGCTTCCATTACTTGGCCTGGGGCTATATTACAGTCATGCTCTATCCGCCGTGCGCCGCGGTTCGCAACAGCTTCTTATAGATCGGGGCGTGCCCAGACTCTCAAGTATTGAACAAGATGTTTGACATTAAACAAATGTTACCCAAATTCGCCAAAGTCAACTTCTATTGATAGGTTAAGGTGGTGACGAAGTTGACATCACAATTAATTAGAAAGATAGCAATTGAATACCCTGTCACACGTAAAGCCTTTCGAATGACAGGTCTGCCCTAAAAGGCTCCTTTTGACATGTCACGCTGGGCGGGTTTACCACTAGTGCTTCAATCCCCCGCTTCGTATTCAAACAACAGTACTTCCATATTCAATAGGTCACTTAGTTATTGGAATTCTGACGTCTCAAGCGAAATTAAAGAGACCCACTTTTCTCAGTCTAGTTTGTCAAGCCATCGAACGGCTCATAACCACTCATTCACGCCTCTCCAATTTTTGAAAGATCGATGTAATCGAAATCGAAAGCTTGAATACCGACTAATGGGCGATCGGAAGGGTTAGCTGTTGGATTAGTGATAAAATCTACAAAAAATTTGCACCTTTGCTAATCGCTCAGGCTCTTTGTAATAGTCTCACATTTTTCAGCTGAAAATATATTTATTATAACCGCCCACATTTTGACATAAGTAGTCAGGGCGATGTTTCGTGTTTGTCGTAGTTTGTTTTTATTTCTTGAGTATAGACGAGAACCTGGGACTCTGTTCAAGTGGCTGCTTATTTTAGGGCAAATGGATCTCTCTCAGTTGTTACCGGGTGTTTTTACCGACAGCCACAAAATGGCATTCTACATAATACCAAGAACGTTTGCAAACTGTCATCGTTTAATTATAAGAATGTTCGTTTGATTGTGTCTTAATAAGCCCAGGGTTAATGGCTTTCTCTGTAAAAAGCGTTTTTAATATGTTATCCTTTTGCATGTTGAAATCCGGAGTTGTAAAAAGTTATAAACAGTAGATTAAGGAAGTGCAAGGTTCTTGACTCGGATGGGTGAAAATATTCTCCCCTCGGTGCAAATAGGAAAAGAAGTCTTTAAGCTTTGGAGTTGAATTAAAGAGGAACGTTGAAGAGTATTTTAAAAGTACAGTGGGAAGGGGCAGTTTACGTGATAAGTTATTCTGTGACAATTTTCTTTTGAGGCCAGCTGAACATTTCTCGAGTTTTATATCCGTGAAAATTGAGCACATTATCTGAACTCACTCGTGGTTACAAAGCAGTTTGTTGAGTACTGCTATTGAGCTCAGCCAGGTGCGGCGAGGACCGTAGCGACTTGTGGATGCAGTTTAGCACTTACCCCGTGCCTTACTCACTGTTGTTAGATTGAAATAAGACTACAAATCGCCAGTTAAATGAGCAGGTAGGTTGAATCATATGCAGAGAGCAATTCAGCTGCTGGCCGGCGCCGCGCCGTTCGAGTGGACCACGAGGCACTTGGAATCATAAGGCGTCATTTTGAATAAAGCAACCATGCAAGTACGTGTGGAGCCCTTTTCATTCGCAAAAATGTCCAAGTTAAAAGTAAATTACATGTTTAAAACCGAAACGTGACAAAATTTTATTTTGTAACATACCGAAAAGCAAACAAAGGTACAGAACGGTGCTGCTCTCTCGTTTCTTTATTCGAATGGTCACATTGAGGCTCTCATACTCGAAAGCAAGCTAGCCACATGGCTGTGCCAAAGTTTCCTGGCGGTGGCGCCTCTTGTGGAAAGATAATTCGTTCAGTGCGGCGCGCAGGTCTCTCACGCGACTGAGTCGGTCCCGTGCCCCTTTAAGTACCTGCAGCAACTCTTGTGTAAGAAATGGCGATAGGTGCAGGTAAGGTCTTCTCTGCCTTTGTATTACCGAACCTTTGTAAAGGACCATTATGTTTTGTCATCTTGCCCGTAAATAATCGTTGCCCCTTCTTGTTACGGGTTGCGCTAAAGAAAAACAGCCCCCAAAAACCACCTCTGTCGAGATTTCTGGGGGAAATGTGGCCATACTAAGATTTTGATTATGAAGCGTTTGTCTCATCAATATTTTACACTTCGAAATGAGAGAAAAGACGAAATGTTGTACAAGAGGGTATTACGTCGCTTAACATGTTTGCTCACTAACCAGGCCATTCAAACAAACTGTTTGTTAATGTCGCAGTGTGAGTGACATAGTCGCCATTATAGCATTAAGCTAAAGATATTCTAATTTCGTCTTGTGAATATCTTAGATCAATACTTAGCCCGACGAATAAAGTGTTTTTGTTTTCTCGCGTGTTCCGTTCACCTTTGTGACTGACACCAAAACGCAACAAAGCCAAGGAGTTCATAAATAAACATCATCACAAGAAACATCTAATACTTTTCAATTAAGAAGGATTAAAAGTTTTACGCTCAGAGTTTTTAATGTATTTGCTTTTTATTAGCTAAAGAAGAGAAATGAATGCCTCGTTAATTAATGCACAAAAGATGTAATATGAAAAAAAAAATACAAAACTTGTTGGAATGGAATCATGTGTTGGCTGGGATGACACGATGAATTTTGCTGTTCCATTAGCACCCGTTCTTCGAAACAACCACTAATTATTGTTTAAAAATTCGGTGGCTTGGGATTTAGCCACTCAGTAAATGGGTAAAGAGAGATCGTATTTCATTTTAAAGTGCCGCCTACTTTTCCGAGAGCGCAGATTGAAAGCCTTTCAAGAGCGACAAGACGCATTATGAGTTGTAAACATCTTAAGTTCTCAACAGCGTATAAAGCTTTCACCTAAACACGCACTCTAACGGGGCGACGAGCGCTCTTGAGTACCTCATGGCGGTGAATTGTAGTGCTTTGGTGAATATGCTTAACAAAACATTGAAGTCAGACATAATATTTTATAGGTACTACAGGATTCTTTGGTGTGAATTCGTCTAATAAACAATAGTTACTCTCTGTGTTCGAATGTTCATTGTTGGTAGTGTAAGATAATACGAAAAATCATTAGAGTTTTATCTAAAGTTTTAAAGATGTATTAAAAAGATTCGATATTCGGTGTTCAAATCAACCAAGTGATATTGCATCCGAACACGCAACAGAATAAATTTTTAAAAAAGAAGATTTAAAAACAATTTCACCCCTGTAAAATTGTCTTTTTCGGTTACTGGACCAAATAATTTTACGGTGGTAAAAGAGAGTAATCAATTTTTAATGGTGCCTACCAAGAGAATTACTTCACCTCCTCTCAAGTTACTCCTCAAAAATCATGGGCTCAAGTCTTCATTTATTACGATTCTTTAAAAACCTTTTAACCGAATCAACATTCCGGTCTATGGTCTACTTAAAATTGATGTCTGAAAGTTGCCTGAGATTGTAAAAATTCTTTTAGTTGTGTAGGTAAAGAAACGCAAACGGATGTGACTGCGTGATTTTTTTTTGCCCTCAAGGCAGCTAGCAATGAAGAGTCAGTTATACAGGTAAAACTCTCTTATTTTCATTAATTTTATTCAAATTTCGAACCTACGAGCGTTAATAAAGGTACAATGAAGAGATCCGTTTCTTTTCTGCATTTAATAGAAGCGAGAGCGAAAAAAAAACATCAGAAAATAGCCATGAAGTGACGGCCGACAAATTACCTCAAAAATTAGTCGGGTGAATTCACGTAATTTAACGATTAATTATGTCGGGCTTTTAGCCTTTTCGCACTAACATTTATTTAAAGAGAACTAGCCTTTTTATATGTTTCATCCATGTCTTAAAGAGTTTTACCTGTTTAGGGCGGTAGATATAATTAAACTCTCCTTGCTTTACAAGCTCGCATACGAATTCAGTGAACAACGCAAAATTCACAGTAATTCTCACATCTAAAAGCCATACGAATGTTTGTAAGCACAGTCAACGGCCAGGATATAGTAGTTTGTATCTAGCTAACTATACCTTGCCGGAATCAACATGCCCAAGTAGCTGAAACTGTCAGAATACATTCGACCAGCCCTCTATATTCTAGCCATCAATTGCGCGCGGATGCATCATATATCGCGTCGTGCGATTTCAACAAGATATTGATGTGAATTGTCAAAAACGATCACCCAATGAGTAAACAAGAAAACGTCCTTTCCTCGATGTTCAAACACATTTCTGTATCTGTTTTCATTACAACCATCTCGAACGCTAAGTGGAAAGACACGATGCTTCCGTACGTCAAATCGTCCCGGAGTCAGTATAAGAATCCTTCCAGATGCACGCCCAGCACATCCAGTACCTTCATTACAAGAGACCGACTAGGCAGCGAAACGCGAAATTGTGCCGGACCAGTTTATGGATTTTGGAGAAATTTTTATCTCTTGTCTTTGGACTGAATATTGTTGAAACTTTGCAGACCACGTGGAAAGGGAAAAGAACTGATCTGAATATGGAAGGTGAGTAGTAGTTGTCCTTTTGAGAAACCGGGCGAGTGGGCGGACGGATATCTAGGCCGGCGGATTCTGCAAGCAAACTAAAGGCGTGTTTACATCGCATAGCTAGCTAAACACTCTACAGTGGTCCAATATCTCCTGCACTTTAGAGTTCTATAAATATTGCTGAAAAAGACAGACTGTTTCAGATGTCGTATGTAAATAAGTAGGGTTCGAGTTTCCCGATAACAAAGACTTGATGGTGCTCAACGGGTAACATTTTGAGCTTAAGACTGATATGCCCCAAGGGGAAGTCAAAGGCTGGGTATAATTCTATAAAACATTTTTAAAGAAAACTAGACGATACAAATAAAGTTACATTAAAAGATACAGTTTAAATGGAACGTTTATACTGTTCATAATCACGAACAATGATGCAAAGAAGGCTTTTAATGTATTCTCTGTGTATTAAAGCCTATTCTTTAGACAATTCTTTAAGTTTCCTTTCTCGCAATTGTTCAATTCGGACAAAATGACACATCTGTCTGTTCCGCGAGTTAAAAGTTTTTCTTCTATTGTTCATCAATCCCACACACTGTTTGCTTTGCGACCGTGCTCACAAATTGAAACAAGACGCACTCATTGCGAAAAAAATCAACTGTGATGATGTGTGCAAACAAGCAAGAGCCTGGCTTTTTCTCTTGCTGATGATCGAATTATACGCCAGACGCGCATAACCGACGAAGTGAATTGTCAGTGTTCGACTTTAAAATAACACTACAAACGTTGCAAAACTAAGCTAATCTTTGTCTTGGGACTCGTCAGTAATACCCAATAATTCTTGGCGGTATTTGAATTTGTTCTACGAAAAATCAGATTACAACTTTCTACTGATAATTTCCATATTCACACATGTACTGGAGGAAAAGAAACTGAGACCAACATCGACTTTTATTCAAGCTGGTGACAGTTGAAGAGCTAGCTTATTTTACTGTGGCGTATAGATTACGAGGCGTTATCTCAGAGAAGAGATTTCAGTATAAGAATCATTAGCCGTATAAACCTAATAAGGAAACAGATCTCTTTGATGTATCGTATTGTACTTGGAATAATTACACTTACATATTAAAATTGTGTACTGAACATATTTTCAGGTATTTGTTTCGATAATTCCCCAGACCTCTGGCGTGACCGATGAAAAATTTCCCCCCTCTGGTTTTTCTTTCGATCCGTTTATAAACCAGAAAAAACTAAATTATGGCATACCCTTGTTGTTACATCACATTTCGCGCTCGCAGCACATGTTATACTAGAACTAAACAGGGTAAAACGTACAACCTCGTTGCCAACTATTATCATAAACTGTTTTGTCTCAGTTAGCACGAACGATTTTGATGTTTTCCCCTCTCATGTGCTAGTTACGAAACAAGATTCACGCCCATCATCAACGAACAGTCAACCGCTTTGGTATCCAGGGATTTAGAACTGAATTATTTTCAACGTGAAGATATTTTGTCCTTGCCTTTCATTTGAGTAAGCGGGTATGCACAATGTACCACCATCTCCACGCGAATTTGTTCAATATTGGTCTCTAATGGAATGAATGTGAAACAAAGACGAATATCTGAAACTATTCTTTAGTGTTTCAGCAGGTCGATTTCTTTATAAAATATATGAATGACATAGTTAGTATATACAATAAGAGCGAATTCTTACGGTTTAGTTATATTGAAAATAACTTAAACAACCCACATAGTTTTACGATAACAAAACAGATTAAACCAAAGCAGAACTTACAGTTTCATTGTTGGATGAATTTTAAAACTTGTCTTCAAATGATCACAACTGCCGCACAGAGGCGAATTGTCTTTGTTCAACTGAAACAATGATAATTTTTTTCAGGGCCTTTAAAATGTTCATAAAATAAGTTCCTTCAGAGTTTTTAAGTGTTTTGTTCTTTCCATATTTGGCGCGAATCTATGAAGCACATATGTTTTGATGTAGTGGTGTAGACCCAGTACAAATCTCAATATTTTTTGTCAATTCTCTCAGTAATTAAAATAACAAATAGTTATTGTTTCTCACAGCAGTAGCTGGTGAAAAAAAAAAGGACACGGAGTATTATTTATTCATGGCCCTGGAAGGTCGAAACAATGATTATACCTTGTCATTGTGTGTTAACTCGCGTGTATTACCAATTAGAATTTAACTGAATAGGTTCAATTGGAATACCGTCAATATAGAACATGAAGTCCGTACAGATAACGTTTGAAAACTAACAACGTTAAAAAAAAGAAAAAGGTAATAATTGAACATTAAACCTCAGCTCTCAGACAAAAAACATCAATGTTTGGATGTGTAATTAGGTAGAGATATTTTTCTCGGAGTAAATCAACATTTGGGTTTTGCCCTGTCCCTGGGAGGTTTTACAGAGAGAGCACAGAGCACTCATAATTTCCTGGGACGTTCAATTCAAGAGTCGACAATGTTTACAATGTCATCTCAATGGAATTAGATTTGAGAGGTTTTCGCAGCAATTCTGAAAGACCTGCCGCACGCCAGACGTAATTTTTAAGTCTCAGGTTAATTCTACTCTCTGTTATGCTCCTTAATAAGATTTCTGTCAAACTGGAGTTGAAAAAATGCAGATTTATTTAGCCGTTTTAGTGCCGGGGGTTCAATGATTGCCGATCGTGACGATGTAATAAACGCAACTGAATGAAACAGAGATAAACGTAAACTTCCTAATCCGCCAGTTCAATTAAAGCCTAAATCAACAGAAAGCAATGCTATGGCAGAACATGTGTGAAATAAAGGCCTGTAAAGACTCCTCTCGCGACCAGAGAATGGTCCTTCTGTCATCTTAAGTCCACTGAAATGACAGACATTTAGTCTTGCCTTCTCAGCATTCAGTTGATCTGTCAGCTTTTCGTGGCACTTTCTCCTAACAAAACAACCTGACGACAATCCGGCCAAATTGTTTGATTTCAAATGGCCTGTCGAAAGAGTGAAGTGTAGCCCCGCCCTGCTACACTAAGAGCCTGTGCGTGCGACCTGCCTTAATCGTGTTATCTGAGCTCCCAATACAATGGACCCCATTTGAGACCGTTTACACGAAACGCAAGCGCCGGATAAAAATGAGTTCCTTTTCCATAAGAGACATTCTTAATCTTCCAGAGGAAAGAATCCGCTCTCTGAACTCCAAGGGCGAGGATCAGATGACCTTGCAAGAAAGACGGAGCTTTGCAATCGCCACTCCAAGCTCAGACGGTGAAGAGGGAAACGCTGACGCGCGGAACACCACAAAGTCAAGTAGGAATAACTTAACTATTAATGATATTTTTCCCCGCAAATCAAATGCCACGCGCTGTATTTTAGAAAAAGTATCTAAGCTCCAAAGGTAGTAGGAACGATTAACGAACTCAAGAGATCTTTGTCGTGAATAACAGTGTGAAAAGAGTTAATTCGCTTTAGATAAGTGTAGTTAAACTCTGTAAACTTCACCACATCTAAGAAATCTCGAAGTTTCACGTCTTAGCTGTCAGGCTTTATTATGTGTCACATACTAGAGTCCTATAACTGGCCTCATAAAAAGCTGTTCTATATTGTAACGATAGCATCCTTTACTGCCACTTATAACCTCAATAGAAACGGAAAAAGTTTCAAGTGATTAATTCTGCTATGGTGCGAAAAATATGTCAATGGAATTGTCAACTCTAGGGTTGTATGCTGGCTCTATTTCGGTCGTATTCATTGAGGATTCATGACTTGTCGGTTTATGGCGCGCAATTTGGTAAGCGCGATATTTATTTATGAATTTCTGACTTCAAAAACTTTTAAACGGCAATTCACATTTTTATTCTCGAGATAAGGTGAACTGGGTTAATTCAAAGTAGATTATTCAGGTTTTATGATGCTACTGGTAGTCTATTGAGAAACTCACATGGATAACCGCAACTCTCTTACGCACACAGGCGAGGCACAACGACTACCGTCTCAGTCTCAGAATCCAAACGCCCAACTTGCCTCGGACAGGAAGGAACAATCAGAATCTAGCAAGAAGAGAAAGAGAAGGGTTTTGTTCACAAAAGCGCAGACGTTTGTTTTAGAAAGAAGATTTCAACAACAGCGCTATTTGTCGGCACCCGAGCGGGAAGAACTTGCACGGATAGTGAACCTTACTCCAGCGCAAGTGAAAATTTGGTTTCAAAACCACAGATATAAATACCGCAAGCAGATTAGTGAGCGAGGGCCTTGGGATAAACCGTATTCACCTTTGTCCGCACAAGGCGCTTTATTGAACGGTTCAGGACAGTTCTGCAGCTGCCTCAGTCCAAGCTGTAGCTACCTAAGCAGTCCATCCTACCAAGGAGATTATCTTCATTACCCTACGGCAGTAAACTCAACGTACATCCAGCCTACTACGTATTGGTGACTGAATAGTAGACAGCGAATCGCGCGCCCGCGCGACTATGTTTTTAAAGTAACAGGAGTAGTTTAGTAAATGCTCTAGCGTTTGTCTAAAAACAGATAATGGGGTCCACTGTCAGTGTTAGGTTTGAAATGACAACCCCACGTTTCGAAAATGTACTTGTAAATAAGTTAGACAAGTCAGCTAGAGTAAAACGCAGCAGAACGTTTACATTCTGTAAATTGTACACACTTTCACCTCAGGGTCTCCATCCAGTCCCACGTTTTTTTTGCTTTCGGGTACCAGAAAACGCGCGTAGCTGACAACGAAAAAGGGAAGCATGGTTTAATTTAGAGAAAATAATCTTGTAAATAGTGAGAAATTCGATATAAATTGATTTTGTAGGGTATTGAGGGTTAGACGCATAACGTTCGCGAAGTTAAAATCTCGTTTACCGACACAAATGTGAACTGTGTGCATTGGGAATTCCTTGTGTAATCATCTGTCTTGTGATTTCTTTATAGAACACTAAAACCGTCACTAGTATTTTATCATGAATGCCAATGAATAAATGAAACTTCTAGAAGCCAAGAATTCTCTATGTGTTTTATGACTAGGATGTAAACGATACATTCTGAATCGTTTTGATTTTCTCGATTATTCTTAGTCCACAAGTCAAGGCGCAGCGATGTATCGTTGATTTATGAGGTTTTGGATGTCTGCTCGTGCTTATTTTTCATCCAAGCCACTTATTACTCTTCCACTGTAAGGAGTTAAAGGGGGATAAATACACTAAAATTTGTGACTGCAGTATCTAACTTGAGTTACTGGTAACCGATTGTTTTGTACCTGTTTAAACTCAATTGTAGCATAGGAGATGAACTGTTCAGCTCTCGATTTCCATTCGTCCATGTTAGCTTATGCTAAAAAACACAAAAAAGAACCGTAAGAATAGAAATTCAATGCAGTTAAATTTTACTATTTCAGCCATCAACCTGAAAAGTTAGAACCACTTAGTACCGTCGTAGAAGCCTAAGCATCGTAGAAGCCTAAGCCAGAGACCCTCAAAAGTTAGAGACACCAATCGTGATAAACAGCTTCCCGAGAAAACACTGCTAACGGATTTCGAATTTGAATTTGAAAACGATCAGTGTTTTATAGATCACTAACAACCCAGAAATTCAGAGATCAACCAACTGAATTTTTATTGTTTAAATTCCTAATTGTTCCGCCTCTGTTTTGATTATAGGAGTCAGTTTATAAACCTCGGTCGAAATATCCTCTTTGTTTTCAAGAGGCAACCATTTACTTTGAAAAACTATCCATATCTTCAGGGTACTTTCGTCTTTGCATGTAGAAGATCAAGTTTCTTTTGTATTTAAATATTTAAACAGTTTCGTTGGGCCATAACATCAATATTGAATCTAAAAGATTAAGTTTGTAATCGACCAAAAATAACAAAAAATGTTTTGTTTTGTCTATTATCGTCTAAAGCAACAAAATAGAAACAAAACTAGTCTCTCGCGGTGAATCGGTGGCGTGCCAGTGGGTATTATTGTCCATAAGTCTTATTATTTGCATTATAATTTGTTTTCTGCTTCTGAAAGAAAGCTTTTTGTAAAACAAGAAGCATTTCTTCTTAGAGCATCTTTACAACAACCTCTAACTTCGTTGATTTTATTTTTAATGATTTAGTTTTATTGTAGCGTGAAAAAAGAGGATAGCTTGATTGAGTCAACGTCGATTTTATCACGGGACGGGTCGGGGCCCCGCGTAATCTCATATCCCGGTTAGGTCTATTGGCAATTCTCCCAGTATATAGCAATACATTGCTCGATTCTTTTCAGCATTCAGATGGTTTAAATTGGCTTGGATCCTAAGCTAACGTAGCCTAGGTCTTCAGCAAGAAAAGGCAGTAAAATAGGTCTTCCACAATATTCTGTATTTTTAATTCAAAAAGCTTCGAACAACAGTCATAAATCGACTACAACGAAAGAGTCTCTTCGGTGGGGAGAGAAATGCTTGAAATGTAATAGTATAGATTTAGCACTTTTTGTTTTGTTTTGTTTTATTGTGATGTTTTATAAGTTTGGTGAGAAAAGTCAAAGGGTTTTTTGGTCCACATGTAACTATGATAGGGAAAATTTTCATTGATTGTTTAAGGATTAGCTGTATTGACTGACGAGGCAATAAAGGGTTTTTATTTAGATTTTAAATTTCCTATACTGAACGATATTCAGGAAGTTTGTCGAAAAGTGCGATTTCATTGCTACATAAAAATTAGTCTCGTCAACTCTGTTCACGTTTTGCTTCACATTTAATTAGATATCACAATTTGCAGTCTGTCCAATTCGAATAGGAAAAAACTGACGCTTTCGTACCAACCCCCACTTTAATAGAAAATTGCTGACTCAAATCGGAAGAAAATTTTCCGTTGTTATATTCTGCGGCCGGTGCGAAATCCCTCTTGATTTCATTTTAGACAGAATGGAGATCCGATTTCCTTTTATACAAAGGAAAAATAAGTCTTTTCGGATTATTGTAAAGAGAAGTTTTGTGAATAGTTTTCTTATTCTTCCTGGCTGTCAGAAGAGAATTAAAAAGACATCATTAACTGTGATTTTATGTCAGAGGATTATGACATTTCAAAGTTATTGGTTAAATAAAGTTTAGGAAATGGCTGTTCAAATAGCGAGCTACACCATCAAATCTAATTCCTAAAGAAATCTCACGTGAAACTTAAAATTTTCACCACCAAATATTAATTCATTTAGCTCTGTACACTAACTGATCTGCGCATTTACAACTTTTTTATGTGGCGAGAAAATAAAGTAGCCGCACAAGTGATATATCGTTGGTTACAAAAGGTATATCAAAGGCTCTGTTTGTTTATTGAAGCAGCTTTGTATGTCCAACAATAGTTTAATAACACTAACTTTAATTAAAAATCGCCGTTTACTGTGCAAAGATATTTGATTACTAAACCGTGGTGTTGACTTAAGTTTTTGTTTCCTTTATGGCTGTGTTTTCAGGTGCCGCTGAGAGAAAATCATTGGTTATTGTTAACTTTTAGGAACGTAACTTATTAAACAGTAAATTTTGATTGGCGATATATTCTTCTGTTCGGCGACGTCTCGTCAAACCCAAGGATGTACACAAACATTTTTCTTTTTGGCTTCATTTTTTTCATAAATTCAAACTGACGTTTCCGAAACTTATCTTCGCATTTCTTAATGGGAGAGTTTACACAGGATTTGATTTAATTCAATCTCAATTTCGTATGTATGTGATAAAGTTGAAATTGCACTCGGAAAACTTGAAAGTTGCTGAGTAGTTTTCCGCCCTAGCAATCGAATTCATAAGCTCAGCAATAGAATAAAAAAATTTATTTCCTTCGTCTAAATAATCTTCCGTTTATTTTAATGTTAATAATGTCACTGTAATAACGTCATAACTTTCAAGTAACCTTTTTACAATGAAATAAGCCGACGAACTTAAACTAATCCTCATTAGTGAACAGAAAAATAAAAATGAAACCTCCACCAGTTTCACTAACTTTTTCTCCCTGTTCTTGATACCTATTACTCCGGATTTAGCAATAATAATCTTAAAGTGTAATCCATAATGTATTAAAGGTAATCTTAAGAAAATTATATAACAATGATAAAAAGGTTAACTATCAGGTCTATAAGAGTTTTTACAGTTTTAATATGTATAGGTGAACTGACTTTTGTACCCTCATTCTAAATATCTATCCTTCATGTAATTATGTTAAAACCTAGTTTGTGGATGTAGTCCCTGGAACAGCAGAACCTTGATATAACGAAGGGCAAAGGGACTGGCAAATTTTTCCCCTAAAACGAGGTTTCGTTATACCGAGGTTCTTTTTATATGTTTGGCCATCTCCAACACTGGAATTGTCCATTTATAACGAGGTATTATGTTTCCACTACTGTGTAATATGTACAGTTCAGATTTCGAGTGTACCAATGAAATGAAACTTAAGCGTGGCCACTTAAACGAAAGCTTTTCATGGATGCTTTAGTTTAATAGTTAAAAACAGAATGGATTTTGGAGCTTTATTCAAACTTGGTACTTTTCACGATTCATCATGAAAATCAGTAAACTGTTGAGGGATCGGAGTTGATCAGTCAGGATTTAAAAAACTGTAGAAGGCAAACTCTGTTATTCGAAGTACATTAAGCGAGGTCAAACGTATAAAGTATCTGAATTGCACTTAGGTGGCCTCTCATCTGCATTGAGAATTTCGGGAAGTTCAATTCTCTCACAATTGGAGGTGGAATTCCTCTCGAGAGAGCAAGAGGCTCATCACTTGATCTTAGTAAAGAAAATGCAGAACAGGTTTCCGTAGCAGTGGTCAAAGTGTGTGTATGTTTCTTTAAAGAAATTATTTCACACATTTTTTCAAATCATTTATGAAATAACATGGCTTAGCAAAGATTGATACTTTCTTTTCTAAAACCAAGAATGGTATTTTGTGTCTAGGGATAAAGATTTTTCGATGTGAATGGTTTTGTTAATTCTCTTTTATGTTCAGTGATCAGATAATGATAACGAATTCATTACACCAGCATGTGCATTATATTTATTTAGTGCCTTCATGAGAGATAGAAGATAAAAGATCCAAAGCAACGAGGATGATCTCTTCAAGTCCATAATGACTCGCACTTTTAAGTAAAGTTTCCTCTTCGTTTAGTTGTGGACATTAATTCGAAGTAATGATTAAATCGCCAGTCGAACACTCTTGTCACTTCTAGTGCGCATGTCAGAACTGAAGTCCTATGAAAGACTTTGTCTTGATGAACAAACACACATTACCAGCCGTCCAAACAAGGTAATAAACCGTGCTAAGAAAAACGTCCTGTTGCCATTGGTAACAAAGATGACCGTATCTTCAAACTTTTATATCTGCATAATAAAAACGTTGATTAAAACTTGAGTAAAGGCGAGAACTTTCGTCGTCAAGGGTGACAAGTTGTCAACCTCTTTAATCCATATGTACTAAGTCTAGACTAGGAAAGTTTAAGTTCCACGGGAAAAAACGCTCCTGCTTTCATTTCCGTGGTAAAATTCATTGGTTAGACTGACTCACGACATAATTAGAAGAGCCAAGGGGAGGTCACATGTGCATAGCTCTCATTTGAACATATGAATTTCAGTCACAGACTCAAAAGTTAGAACCACCTTGTACGGGCTAATAAACAGTACCACAGAAGAGTACAGCTCAGTAGCTTTCCACAGACTCAAATTGAGAAACACCTTGTTCAGCATAATGAACAGCACCACAGGAAAGTACTGCTCAGTAGCTTTCATTTGAATAGAAGACACTTAGGATTTCATCCACAGACTCAAAAGTTAGAACCACCTTGTACAGCATAATAAACAGTACCACAGGAAAGTACTGGTCAGTAGCTTTCATTTGAATGGTCACACCGTTTAGGATTTCATCCACAGATTCAAAAGTTAGAACCGCCTTGTACAGGATAATAAACAGTACTACAGAAGAGTACAATTTAGTAGCTTTCATTTATGAATGGTCAGACGCATTCACTATAGTATTTCACTCACAGACTCAAAAGTTAGAACCAACTGGTACAATATAATAAACAGTAAAGCACAGGAAAGTACTTTTCAGTAGCGTTTCCTTGAGTGGTCACACTCTCGCGATTTCCTCCAGCTTGTCCAAATACTTTAAGAGCTAGAGCTAGCTCAGAACAGATCACTAAACAACAGCATGGGGAAGAACCGCTTGGAAACTTTTATTTTAATGTTCTGATACGTAAAAATTTAGTGTGTGATATGAAAATTTGCAGAGCTTCATAAAGCATTACAAAAAGAAGTGGAAAGAAAGAAAGACTCGACTAATCTGCGTCATCAGCAACCATCCGTTCTTACTCTGATAATCAAATATTACATATATATATGGCACATTGTGCGTTATCACCAGTGTCAGACACATATCAGCCCGTTCACAAGAATAATCACACCTCAGAGTTTCAATCTCAGACTTGAATGTTAAGAATATGAGGATCAGCACTATTCAAGGCAACGCGTACAGTTTATTCGGGGCACAAAACAAAACTAACTCCTGCGCAGGACAAAAGTATTAAGTCAAGCCACGCTAACACAGAAACTGAAAGGGCGATATAAAGTGTCCGTATTAAGAAGGTCATGTTATGAAAGTCAAAAAGACAGCTTTTGTTGTTACAAAATACGAAGGAAATACAAGAAGACATTGGTTGACATTCTATGAAAATCTGTTGACTGGGCAAAAACAAGTATCCATTGTCCATAATAAGCAGGTTAAATTTAGAGAAAATGTAAGGGCTTTCCTTTTCCAGCAGGGACAAAGAGAAGTGTACGTATTAAGCGGGTGCCCGTAAAGCTGGGTTCGACTGTATTCAATGGCAAGCAAAAAGCGATTTAAATACTGTCCTACCTAACATAACTGATAAGATTACTTTTATTGAATTAAGAAAAGTTAGAAGAGTGATATTTGGTAATTGACTGGACACATGAATATCTGTTACATGGTATTGTAAACGCTACCCTTTCGACAATCCTGATAAGAGCAACCTATCAACAGAAACACGATATAAGAATCTGCTATTAAAAAGTGAGGATTACTATCTAGAAAACTTAAAAGTTGTACATTGAACGTCTAGGGAACAATGAATAGTCCTTCAAGGGTTAAAAAAAACCTTTATTCAAGTAATTGCTATCGTTTGCCCAGCTGATTGAAGTCTGTTCAAACATACACGCACAAAAACTTCAACTCTGTTTTCTTTAACTGATTTGTTAATTTCATCGAAGGAAATCCTGTTTGCTTTAGAATAGTGTAAGGTGTTAGCCAAGACGTGGAAAAAAAGGACATTGTGTTTTAAAGACTGAAGAAATTAGTGGAAAGTAATTGAAAAGTATATATTCAACGAAAACTTTGTGACAATGCCGTTTTTTCGAGAGTTTGTAAACCGGCATGGATAATAAAAAGCAGTCTTTCAATAAAACCGGTTTGAGGGTTTGGGAATGGTCAAGCTCATTGTCTACTCACTGGCTATGCGCCAGCTACTTAGTTTTCGTTGTGTTTCATGAAGTGTGTCATTGTGTCTTAAAGGCGCTCGTCCAGCTTATACCCCACACATAGAAAGCTTGGATTAAAGCAAGGTTAAAACGAGCTTTCAGAGCTCAAAGTTGCTGCTTGTATGAAACTTAAATGTTGATATGGCCATTTCGTCCCTTGCAAGCGCAATCATCTCCTTAAACACTTCCACTCAGGATAACGAAGAAAGGCTAACTTCTTCTCCGCTGTCGGAACCATTTTAGTGGCCTGCATCGGTGCTACATGAGTCTGGGGATTCTACGATGTGACCATTTAAACTAGTGAAAGCTCTTTTACTGTCTGACTAGTCCTCGTTAATTTTATTTTGTTTCTAATTCCAACTTTTGGTTCTCCTGGCTGTGCACAATTGCTATTACGAGGCCATTCAAATGAAACTCCTTCTCACTTCGCATGATACCATTTAATCTTTAACATTTTACAAAGTGAAATTTGTGATTTCTGTTCAATTTTAGGTACTTTTGTCGGAAAGTAAAAGATTTATGTTATTTTTAAAACCCGTCGATATCACATACTAGAGTTACACCTATAATTAATCCAATCAGGTTTGTGCTTAAAAAAATATCCTTTTTTCTACTCATTGTTCATTGTTCTATTTGGGTGGTTCAAACCTGTGAACCAGTGAAATCTCATTAAAATGTGACCAAATTTGTTGTTGTATATATTTTTAGAACCAGATAGGTGGCTTTAACATTCAAACTAGTTAGTGATAACTGAAATGCTCCCAGTAGCATTATGTCTTAGTAGGTAATCCCTTCCGATACGTCGTGATATAATGTATGGTTTTACAAATACGTTTTTGCTTGAACCAACTAGGCAACGTACAAAACAACGGTGCCAGACACAGGGTACAGTCAGCAGCTTTTGTCAAACTGAGGTTGTTTAGTCTGGTATAAGTCTAGGACATACTTCGTCTCAAACTCGGAAACTCATCGGTGGTATGGAAAGTTATTAGGTTAAGTAGCAGAATATTAAGGATAAAAAAGGAAATTTCTTTCTGAAAGAAATAAATGGTTTTATGCTTAGTGTGACTGATCAATGTTTAATTTCTCCAGCTGTCAGTAAGGGGTGCGTTCCTGCCATCCGGAACATTATATCTGTATTCTTAAAACATGAAATCGAGGCACGAGGCCTCTGTGCTCACTGCAACAGGAAAGTATTGAAACATTTTTCCCTCCCATCCCTTCCCTTTTCCTTTTCTCCACTTTACTTTCCCGGATGGCGGTTGTGCCCTAACGCTTTCCACAAGTTGCTCGAGATTTTCCAACAAGCTTCCTGTAATTTCTCAAAAAGTTGCTCAAAAAAAAAAAAAATTTTTTTTGTTCTGATGCTAAAATATGCAAATTGTACAACAAATTAGTAAGATTTCTAAGCATTCATGATCAATGCAATTTTGCGGCGTAACCAGCGTTGCTAAATAACTTTGTCCCCGGGAATTAAAACTAAAATATGTAATGAGCCAATAAAAATTGTGAATGACCTTCTTCACCCGAGACGCTCAAGTCGGTCGAATGTGAATCTTCGTCCACCATTTTGAATTTTCTCTTTGGTGGGGAGGTGGCTTGGTGACGAGATGACCGTAAACCTGAGTACCGCCACTAATGTTAAGACATGCTTGATCATGAACCAATAAAATGCAAAGCTACTAAATACATGGACTACTACAGATAAATAATGCACGGAATCCAAAGCCCTCTGTCTCAATATGGTAGAAAAAGATCGGGGATGAACTGTAATTGAAAGAAAAAGCATTGCAAAAAGGCAAAAGGTTCTCGATTTCATTCCTTCTGGCTTGGTTCTTGATTTCAAAAATGTTTACTTAGTTGGAAAGGGAAATTTGTCACGCCGTTTTGAAATTTCTCAGTAAAGTTATGGTGCATTCCCCCCGGAGGACGGGGGGTCCCTTACAAAGGTACGAGAATGTTCATGAATTATACGCCTAAAAGATGAATATCTATTGGAGCTGTGTATATTTTGTTTAATCATAATTACTTTACTCCTTATTTATTGAATTCTCGCGTTTAATTAGTGAATTTTTTCTTAGTTTGCAAAGTAATTCTCATGTCCTTGAAAGGCTTTAAATTCTTGAACAGACAGGCCTCTTGATAAATTGTGTTTTGGTTGGTTTAAATGCCTTTGTTTGTATTCAATACCAACACTTGAAAGTTGGATGCCATTTCCCTCTGTTATCTTTAAGAAATAAAGCTTTTGCCCAAAATGTAAACAAAGTTTGAAATGGAAGTGGAACTTGTAGCTATTGAAATGTTTCTTTGAATATAAATACTTGGACGAAGTCGTTAAGTGTGAGGCACCGAAAACAGGAATTCTTGAGTCTTTCCTAAAGTAGCCCCATGTTTCTCTGAAGCACAAATGTACTCTTTGCCAATCATCAACATGAAAGCTATTCATCCGTTTCTCACTTTACTGATACTGTTTGTTTTTTTGTGTTGAAGATGAAAGTTGAATTGATTTTAATCTAGGGTTAACTTTCATTCCTAAAACGTTTAATTAAAGTATTACACCAAATGCTGTGATGCTTCCATTAAAATCAAACCTCTTCAGCAGTACTGCCACATAGTACTCGGTTAGTCGTTCAGGAGGGTTTCACACATGGAATAAAACTTATTTGAGATATAACTGAAGTCTATTTTGTGGTCACGTTTTCAAACTGAAAGCATAGCCCTAATCATGGGTGTTTTTACTTGCAATACGCGTTGTTACTTCAAGATCGCAATTTCCGTTTTGTTGTGTGTGATAACACTTGATCTCGTTAGTATAGGAAAGACTTAACTAATTGCCAAAACTGTGTAAGAAAAATAATGGGCTTTGTTCCTCTTACTCTCGAATTATAAAGTTCTGAGCCTCCTTTGAACTGTATAAGCCAGAGAGCAAGATAAAATCTTTTAAAATAGATAAAATAAAATTGTTTGAAGTAAACCAAACATCTCACTATTTGGCTTTCGCTTGACAGCAGTCACCCACTTGTAAGTTATATCTCCGAGTTAAAAGGTATCATTAAGCCCTTGTGTTACCTATGGAATGAAGAGACCTTTAAAAGCCACATCCGGCAGCCTGTCCTCTTTAAGCAAACACCATTCCATTCTGTCTAGAATAAACTTCCTAGCACGAATAAGCTTGAGTAATGAACTTTATGGATTTTTCATATTCCAAAAATATCTTGCCTTTGTGACAGTGGCACGTTCATCTTGAATAAGATATCTCATTTGCGCGTTTTCAACACACAGATTTGGGCGAACACCTTTTCGTGAGAGGGTGTTTTCTTTTGAAGAGCTTCTTGAGTGAAGAAATAGGGATAAATTGCAAATCTGATTTATTTTTCGACTGACTCTATAATGAAGTGCACATCTTAATCCGCACTCGAAGCCACACAACAGAGAGAGATTAGATTGTAATGCGATATCAAACTATTTTAATTCACCATGAATTTTATAATACGTTTAAACCATGCGATTATTGCGAAATGCGCTTTCGTATTTGTAATTCCTCGTTCAATGACGGAGCTAAACGTTTCAACACAGCCGACTTATGGCTGGCTTTCACGTTGCGTCATTTGTCACCAAGCCCTCCCCTCCCTCTCAATTCAAATCGTTAAGCTATGCTAGCTCTTATTACGCTGTAATACAGTAGAACCTCGGATAACTCGAATCCCCCGCTTCCCTGCTAGCAGAGGTCTCTCACGGCGAGGCAAAAATGAGAGACCTCTCCTAGCAGAGAAATCCCCCACTTTCTAGAACTAAATTTCCATTCCCTTGATCAAAACTTCCCTGAAATTTACCCCGATAACTCGAACTCCTCGCTAACTCGAATTGTTTTCGTTTGTCAGCCCTTCAGACTTTGAGTTACCGGGGTTCTACTGTATTTTTCAGCCTCTATTTAATAAATAAAATAGAATCGAACCGAATCGTCAACATCAAGCCCGTGAAAAGGGTTTCAAGTTAAAACTACCACGTACATTATACCTCAGGGCACTATGACTCTAATCGTTGTATCGGCAGTATATGCATCAAGAAAGAATCTTTGTTTCTTCGTGAATCACGATAGACGCAGCGGCTTACGTGCCTCTTTTCTGGTTGTAGCAAATAACATCCTAATACCTGGGTCTCAAAATGGAAAATTATTATTTTCTTCGCAGAAGGTTCCAAAACATGGGTAGCTTTATATGCCCCGTTGTCCGGCCTCCAAGACCTCAAGTTTGTCATCCTATTTGTGAAGAAATCAGTTTATGTGTAGCCATTGCGATTCTTCTTGAAAAACTTGATATGCCTGTTTCCCGAAACTTAACCTTGTTTAAAAAGTAGTCCGGAAATTTTTTGTGAAAATTCTCGAGTAGAGTTAAGAGATGGTGTTAATGTTTGCTTACGAGTATAATTCGTCACCGATAAATTCAGTACTGACGCCAAGCTTCCATTTACACTTGTGCCTCGAGCACCCACTGCAGAATTCCTCCGTATCTGCCCCCAGTGCCCGGGGGGGTTACTTTCTTATAAAAGGCTAATGGGGATGTGCCGCTGGATGGGGTCGCATACCAGAATGTTTGTACTGTAGGTGAAAAGTAAATTATTCTTCATTAGATTTAAAAAATGGTTCAGTTCATAAAAATAGAAAGTGACTAAGCTGGGATCGCGAATTTTACATATTTTCCCAAAGATGACTAAGATGGGGTCTATAATTGGTCACAGAATAGATTATAATGGGGTAGGGGCTCTGAGAGGCCAGCGGCACATACCCAGCAAAAATTTCCCAAGTACCCCCCCCGCGTCCCAGTGCTATATCAGTCTACCACGGAAACTCTGAACTGCAGGTGAAAGTATTTTATACTGAATGCTGACTTCAGTGGCCTGCCTTGTCTTGTCAAACTACAAACAATGGTGGAGTCGTACACTAGGGTAAGACGATGTAAAATGCGATGTAATTGAAAGGAAACAGACGGCAATAAACGAATGTTGCTGCCTCAAACACTACTGTTGAAATCGTGCCTCACTGTGAGGATACCAAGATTCGTAGAATTCCACAGTTAGTTTTCCGAAATATTTAATGGCCTAACGACAAATATCGAAAAAGAGTAACGAAAAGATTTTGCTGCAAGACTGTGAAACACTGATTTCGTCCGGTTGCAACAGAACTTATTAGAACCGGGAATTGGGTTAAACAGATTATGAAACGAACTTTTTAAATTGGCCATCGAAGAGTCGAGACGAGGCTTGGTTCATAGGAGTCATTGAATATATAACGCCTCTTTCTTTAAGTTCAAGAATGACTGGATCTGAGAATACATGTTGCGAATATCTCCCGCACAGTCTTTAGCTGTAGAGGACGTCTTGAACAGCTTAGAAGAATCTAGAGAGCAGGATATCTTACTTGAATGGAACTAAATAGGTTCCGAACGACGGCATTCGCTTACTGCAACTTCAGATTGCTTCGACGCTGTGAAGCGCATTAGATCATATGCCGCGTGAATTTTTGCGCTATATGAGTAACTAATTCACCCATTAAACTGTTACAGCTTCCCCTTGTGCCTAGCGATGTTACTGCTACGCCACCGAGGTACTGTACTGCGTTCTGAAGTTCGGAAAGGATTCTTTTTCTCCAATCCTGTCACTGAGTTTGCTGGGTCTTTCTTACCTTCTCCCGCCCTGTACCGGTTCACCAAAGAGCGTAACTATTTATGTACCAATTGTAGTCGCTGTTAAACTGAACGGAAAACAGTCTATCTATGTTGTTATCATGATGACCTCTTTTACATGGTCGTGTTTGAATGTATTACATTCTGTAACTAGTGTACATATATTTCGGCTTAACTAACTGGGGCAATTGAATGTCCTGATGTTCAATTTTCGTGAATAACAAACGGCATTCTCCCAGAAATGTTCCAATTGTTACTAGTCTAAGAGTCTCACATAATCTACTCCGTTTTTCAAAAGCCCCTTTAGATAGAGAAGAGAAAGAATTTCCTTCTGAATGGTCACACAATAAGATTTCGCCCTCAGTCTCGGCACAAGTTTCAGTGAACTGACAACATTTCATTCCCGCCATCTAAATTTTTGGATTGATTAAGGTTTCAATAAATGAATACTGAATTATCGCGCAGTTTCATAATTGCATGCATTTTTAATTCTATTTCACAATACAGTTCATGTTACTGATCAACCCAGTTATTTCATGACTAATTTATTTAGCTTTTCCTGCTTAAAGATCAGACTCAGTGAAGGCGCTGTTGTTTGTGAATTCTTTAAAATTATCATACTTGGCACGTTGATACCCTCTTAAGCGTACAATTTAGCTTAACTTTAAGTCGCCTGGAGAGCCAACGTAAACATTTGAAATTGTTCTCTTTTGCTTTTAGATAGCTAAGCTCGAAGTCTCCTGTGATAGCATTTCTCTCAGTACACATTTGTACAATAAGCATATTGGCATTCGAGGTGGCCCCTCCCATAAGCCGGGTTTGTTTCTTGTCGTTGTCGTTAGAGCGATTTTCGTATGACCTTGAAATGAAAACGCGCGAACAAAACAGAAACAACAAACGAACGGACATAGAGCGATTTGATTGGTGTATCGAACGGATACAAACGCACCTGGCTTTTGGTTGGCTAAGCGAACGCTCGGGTAAACAAACTTCATGCCCGAAGAACTTTCTAGAAATTGCTTTGACGTCATACTGCAACACGATTGGTCAATCGAACAATGCCTTCTCCATATTAGGGTTTTTTTTGGCGGGAAAACGAAGAGTCCATGTTTTGTTCTTTCCATCCATTGGCTGATAAAACAAATAACAAACACTTACGGAAACCATTTTTCAAGGTCATACGAAAATCGCTCTAACGCCAGAAACAAAGCTGTAAGATTCATTCAAATATTTCAATAAGGCAAACACATGATGACGATGAAGTATTTCAAATCCAACAATGTGCTTGCCTTTAAGCTGTAAAAGAAAAGGGAACTGAAGTTACTTCGCTTGAACAAATTCAGTGCCAGATTAACTAGCCTTGTTATTGTAAAAAACATTGTGCCAGTTTTAATACAGTAATGGAGCGGCTTACGGGCTTAAATATGATGATCTACGTTCCTTTGTTAAACGCTACTCATACTCTGCAAGACTGTGTGTCAGGGAACTGAAACTTTTCGGGGGGTAGGAGAGGCAGGCAAGCAAGAAATTTGACAACAAAATTAACCAAAAATTGTCGATGGGTGCCCCTGACGAAAATAAAACGGGAGGAAATCACGCGCTTATATTTTCGCGTGCCTTTCACTACGCGTCAACCCTGCTATCTGAAAGCCCGGAACAGGCTACATTATATGCTACACTACACTGATTTAGTTCAAAACTAGTGATGCTAACCGTTGTGCCAAGCCGTTAGCATTCACCATTTCCACTTTGCCCAAATTACAGCCCCGAACATTTTGAGTGAGCATTGTTCTTCAATTTCTCTTGGTCGGGATGACTGTAAAACCCAGGAGAAATTGAAAACAATTCTTATACAAAATTTTGTGTAGCCTGAACAAGATATATTATGGACATTGTGAAAATGGTGATTTGCCTTGGATCAACTGCCCACCCACCCCTCCCCTAAGACTTCATTTTGCCCTAAGTAAGAACTAAGTGTTAATGTTAGCATAGGAGAGGGGTAGGTGGGCAGTTTCTCAAAACCTAAATTGATCCCAATTTTCAGACACTCTTATGATCAAAATACTATTAATTTTACTGATCGGTTATTGACCCCTTTTACTCAGGCGTTCTTTTTTCCTCCCGGATTTTCAACGTTTCGTAGGGAGTCACTAGGGAGAACCTCACTAAAATAAAATGTTTGAATTATTTCGTAGATGCCTAGACGTGATGCTAGATAAAAAAAAAAAGAAAATGGGATTAATCGTGTAAAATTGTCATCTGGTGAGCCTGAAAGTTAACAGGTTTCGACTCAAAGATGTTACCTTACTGTTGTTATCGGACGTGCGACTGATGCGAAATCAGATTAAAATGTGACGTAGTCCCCAATTCTGGTTTGTGAAACAAATACAAAGGAACGTGTTCCTTCAAATGAAAACTCTTAACGAATATATCTCTACTGTGTGGAATCATTAAAATTCTTTGATAATTTTTATAGTAAAACGTCCTGGTGATTTGCCGATGCCAGAACGATGCCGGCCGGATGATAGTATGTAGCGCTCAATAGGCCATAAAATATCCGTCACATCACGACCTGGCTTATGTTATTCGCCGGATTGAAAACTCCTTCGCTTTTGTCAGACGTGAAGAGTCTGTAACCCACCAAAACATTAAAAATGTTTTCTCCTTTCGCCCATTTCCCATTGCCTATTCCCTCGTGTATGTTTGTTACGAATCCACGTTTTAAAACAGGCGCGCATCGACGCGCGCTGGCCCGGAGCCATTGCTCTGCTAGGATGAGTACCTTTTCCGGGATAGAGTTTTAGTTTAATTCACTACATGCTTATTAGTGTTGACCCTCTCCTTTCAATTCACCATCCCTTTGAAAAGGGCAAAAGGCCTCTTGTTAATACTAGCAGATAGTAACACAACACTGAGTTCTTTTAGGGCCACCTGAGTTGTAACACAGTGCAGAACGATAAAAAACCGCAGGGGAAACTGTTGTAGTCAGGTGGGAAATGGAAGGGGCTCCTTAGGAACTCCGGTAGCTTGGAAAGGTTACACATTTCTATCGATCAGTTTTATCATTCACAGTGCGAAAAGAAATAAAAGATCCAGCAACCATTATCACGGCTAGACAAAGACCGTTAAAAATTTCGGTCAGAATAAAGCACAAGGCTCACCGCTTTCAGGCTTTTACCCCGGGGGGGCTACTTGGGTTAATTTTTGCTAGGTATGTGCCGCTGGCCTCTCTTCTCTGGCCAATTTTGTAGACCCCATATTAGTCACTCTTGGGCAAATATGTAATTTTTGCGATCCCAGCTTAGTCACTTTCTATTTATATATCTACCTTATCAATCCTTTAAATAGGTCCAGTCAAAAAATGAATTGACTCATTTTGAAAAACACTTTACTTTTCACCTACTGTACAAATATCCTGGTACGTTTGCTAACCGTAAATATGAACAACTCTCTACCCCAAAAATCCGAAAATGTGCGACCCCACTCTAATAACTCTTTTGAAAATGCAACCCCATTATAGTCAGTCCAGTCGTAAAAATGCGACCCCATCCAGCGGCACATCCCCATTAGCCTCTTATAAGGAAGTGCCCCCCCGGGGCTTTTCCCGATTACATGGTGAAGGAATGGGGCGTCCGTGTTGAATGTCAATCTCATTCCCCGGCCGTGCCCCCTTAGAGGGGGGAGGAACTTCACCGACAATTTTAAAACTAGGGTGCTGCCGCCGAGATCATCAAAACGCCTCTGTTACACCTTGGCACCCGGGGGAGACTCCCATATAAAACTGACGGGGATGCTCTTCGGAAAATCAAATTAAACCCGTAATTAAGGGAGACCAATTGGGGTGTGGCTCAAGCTTAAACTGACCCCTAAGGGAGATTTTTGTGTGGTCAGTGTCAGGGCATTTTTTTTTAATTTCTTTAGCGCGACTCTATGCAATACTGACTTAGCAAATATAGTGACTTTTCATCCCAAACAGCCTAAGTGAGACCAAAATCTACAATTTAAACCCCAAAGCGAGACGACGAGCATCTCCGTCACTTTTCAAGTATATGGAAGTGCCTCTCCTGGGCCTTGGAACTGAAAGTAAAAAAATTTCTATGAACGACCTAGATATCATTTTTAAGACGCTAACACCGGGTCATACGCTAAATAATAAATATTTGCAACCAAATGTTAGACAAAGACCTTGAAAACCACATCCTTCTTCCCGTCACGTCTCGGGTCAAGCCAAATAAGGGAGTACTCCCTGAATCTATTTAAGCGCCGTTTAAAATTGGTTGAGCCTCTCCACCCCCCTCATTCCGCTTGCATTAACCTAAACCAGGTCAAGAACCATAATGGAAATAATAGTCTCCTTCGCAGTGGCTTGGGCCTCCTGTGGAGTACCATAGTTCTGCTGCATGTTGTGCAATTGAGACATATTGAAATTAAGCCATGCCTTTGGCTCGATACTGGATGAACACCCACTGAATAACCCTCTCCCTTTTCTTACGTTGAATACGGTGTGAATAGTATTTATTGAATTATACCATTCCATACAAGTGTGTTCTAAATTAGTGACCGGTAGTTGAAATTCTTTTAATTAAGAGTGTTCATTCAATACTATAATATTAAGCTGTTAAGAATATAGAGGCGTAATTTTTTCTCAAATGAAAGCTATTTTGCAGTACTCCATTTTAAAATTCTCTAGTCCAGTCAAACAAATATGATGAGGAAACTGCGGGGAAAATTGTAAGTAGAAGTATCTTGAATTAATACTCACCAGTGTTGTGTTTCGGCCGAACGCGTCCAAAAGACATCAGTCCAGAACTGTAAATGTGTTCTGTTAACCTATCTATCAAATTGATGAAGTCTCTGGTTTTATTTGCAGAAAGCAGAACTGATACAGTCGATTCCACTCTGTCTTCCGTTTTTTCCTGCTGACTACGCTAATCCTTCATGTTATCAGTCTGTTTTGGGTCGTAACAAGAACAATGAACACTCACTCCTTGAGTTAGTGTTCAAGCCCATTAAACAGTCATCGTTTGTTTGTCACGTCTGACAGCTTACCCCAAGAAAAGGAAGTGAATTCTGAGATAAGAAAGGCCTCTTTATTCCTTAATACTTAACATTATGTAATGTTACGCCGATAAACTGCTATGTTCTTCCTGCTACTCAAAGATTCGCTGGAAAGAGTAGATGCCTTTCGTGCCAGCGTATTAATAAAATCCAGGTTCTTGAGACGAACGTTGACCTTTTGGCCAAAGCTAATGTTCCCTTCTTCATAATCTGCTGTCTTTTACAACAATCAACACTCATGCGCTACTCTGGCATTTCCGTCGCAGGAAATCAATTTTGTTTTTGTTTGTGTTGTAAAGTATTGCACTTATCTAAATTATTTTTAAACTCTTACGGATCAGCACCTCACCTTGTGACCAATCACAGAGCTATCTGTGTAGTGTTAGCGCCGTGTCCACTCGATTTGGTCCCGCCCTTATATCCGGTCTATTGCCACACGCGCAAATCCACACTAAAAAGCTAACCAGATTCGTTTAAGCTTGCGAGCAAGCTCGTGCGTCTCAAGAGCAATATGGCTCAAATCAGCCCAAAACAGAACATTAGTTTCTCTATCGATGGAATCCTTAATTCTGGCAATGAAGACGATAGATTTCAAAGAAATCGTGAAACTTGCAGCACTTTTGAAACGATTTCTTTCAAGAAAGCAGTGACAACGGAAGATGGAAACAATATTAGAGGCGACAACAGCCCCAATAACAATAATAGCCTGATCAGCGCGGACAAGAAGACAGGTCAGCCTTTTTTTTTTTTGCTTTTTATGTTTAAGAAGATTGTTTATTGTTATTTCTTTTAGTAAGAAGGGTTGTTGTGATCATAGCAGGCGAAAACAGACTGAGAAGAAAAGGAAAGCTTTACCAAAACCCAGCTGATCAATGTTGGCTTAATTTAAAATAACAATGAGCCTCGGAATTAGTCCGTAAACTGACTCAGTAATACTAGTTCGTGTAGCAAAGCTCTCCCCCTTAGTGTTTTTAAAATAAATTCAGCAGTTGTTAGTGTTGAGATTTATTTATTATTTTCGTTCTCTGACGAGAAAGTCCTGGCAACATTTTCATGACTCGTCTGGAACTTCTTGAATCAAATGACAAAGTTTCCCCGATAATGAAGCTCTCCTTTTAATACCGTGAAAAACTATTAGAAATCTCAATATCCAGAACAAATTTCCTTACAAAAGGGTTCAACACTGTTAAAAATGAGCGAGTGTTAGTGGGAAAGTATTGTTTCTTTTCAATGAGGTAGAATCCAATTAAAAAGGCATTGACTTCAGTTAAATTGGATAACTTTTTAACCAGATCATCTGAAGATGGCTACGTCCGATTCTACCTGATAAATAATCATTATAAGTCAGTATGCGAAAGGCAGCTTTCAGTTATCACAAAAGACCAGTGGCATCAAAGGAAACAATTGCCATATCACACGCTCAACTGAGAAATACGCATGTTTATTGATACAACCGGACGTTTCGACAGTATTGACTTTGAACATTTTTGCCAAAATTGTGCGGTTCTTTTGTTTAACAGAGCAAATACTAAAAACAGTTTTATTGGTTTTTGTTTTATTCTTCTTGTCTCTCAAAAAGACTGACGTATTTCATCTTCTCGACATGATGGCGATGTTTTCGACAAGCTGGTCGATTCAGGAGAATTGAATATATATATTCGTATTTAAAAAGTCACAATTCGTATCTCTACGTGAATGAAACCGTCTTTGAATGAGTCTGTAGACTTCGTCGGATTTGTTACTAACTGTGGGATTTTCTACTTTTACCAGGGGAATCTTTAATATTTCTAAGTGCAGTAATGTCATTCTGACGTTGTGATACTGACATGTCATACTAGATTTTGTCCACCGAATAAAATCTGGTTTCTTCTGGCACTTTTCGCGTTTTAGCGCCAGTAGTTAAGAAAACGAAACTTCTTGGTTATTTTTTCATTAATGTTAATTTTGACCGCTCTTGGGAGTAAAATGCCTTGATAATCGTGACAAGTAGAAGAAAACGTGAAGGACTTTGCGTTTATCGCTATTGAGTGCATTATGTGGTGGGGATTATTGCAAATTAATCCCAACAAAAAGACAGGAAAAACGCAAAATTACTTTTTAAGAATCTTATCTAAAACATTCCAATTCTCACGCATTGTTTAAAGGAATTGAGTTGGTACAGTTTGAAAATACAAAACCTCCCGCAAATCCTTTATTTATAATGTTGGATTTAAAACGAAATCAAGACTATCATCAATTGATACGAGGCATTGCTGAATTATAAAAGTAAGATTATAGAATGAAATACTTGAACCTCTTAACAGATTGTCTGAAATCTCTGACAATTTGGAGTATGCAAGAGGAGAACAGGGTGGTATGCAAATGACATGTTCTGCGAAGGTGTTCCCGTAATTTTCCCATTTAGCCTCACCACAAAGAGACTACTAGTTCTTCCTCTTCTTGATTGGCATATCGTTATTATAAAATTGGATAGAAATTTCGTCGAAACAGTGAGTCATTCCTGCTGGCCTGTCTGACAGTCAAGGCGCCATTCTGTCTCAAGATGGGTTTCTGACCCCTGAGATTATGTCCTCAGCAGATTGTAAGGTGTAAAT
Organism: Porites divaricata; assembly: GCA_038088405.1. Classification (NCBI taxonomy): domain Eukaryota; kingdom Metazoa; phylum Cnidaria; class Anthozoa; order Scleractinia; family Poritidae; genus Porites; species Porites divaricata. The sequence goes on from JBBMOI010000011.1 coordinate 988,027, forward strand.
TTTTTAACAGTGGGCGGAGTTCTGTTGTCGAGGTACTTTTGGCTCCCAACTTTACAAATTTGAGAACACGCAAAGGTTCTTCCAAATTTTAATCTTGTCACTTGCTATCCGCCCAACGCCCTCTTTACCGATACTGATCAAAAGTTAATATCTTATCGAATATTCAAGGAAAAATGTGTTGGTTTTAGCTTGTGGAACTGAAAACAATAAGTAATACTAAGAAATGTGGCCTCAAATAAGAAACGGCAAACAAAATTTGAGTCAGTTTTTACCGGAATCATAAGCCGACAGATAAAATAAAGTTTCCAAATAAAAGACCAGTCCTTATCTTTTACTTTCTCAGTTCTGCAACATTTCACGTTCATCTTTTCCTTGTCAGCTGAGTCTTGCAATTGTCAATGAGTGACTTCAGACTTCTTTGGATTGACTTAAGGACCATAAGATAACAAACTTTCCTGTAGCCAGGCTACATTATAAAACTTGCTTTTGCCATACACGTAATGCTTAGTTCGCAATGAAAGAGGCGAACAGGCCGAGTAAAACAGAGTCCATGCATTGCAGAATATCTTCCTGACGGTATGTTGCAGTCACACCGAATTGATAATCTCACAGAATAATCCCTTGGATGACATGAACTGTATAGATTTCATACGGTTTCTTTACTGTACAACGTAGCTCGGCTATCATATGAGGTTATATATGGAATCCTAAAGCATCACTAAAATCATGGCAAAATAACAAAAATATCAAGCAATGGTAGTCCGTGGTACATATAGTTTTGCCGTATACGACGAGTTCATCACTTTTAATTCGTATATGAAATGTTGTTGTACAGTATGACAGTAGCACAGTGCACATGATAGAACTGGATTTAGATTTATTAAATCCCGTCGTACCTTTTTTTTAAAATTACTATGCAACCGTTCGTGAACAAGGAAACACAAACTTATGAATACCTTTTTGGATAATATCCTATCCAGATTACTTTCATGTCGTGCACGGTCTATTATCCAGGTGGCTCTGCATAAAATACGTATGAAAACGAAACTAACCCGGAGTGCTTCAACTTTCTTGGAAAGCGAGAGTTTCTTTGTGGTACTTTACATTGTGAGTCAACACTTTAACGTTAATTTTTATTCTTTTTTTTTTTCAGTTTTTTCTTCTTTTTTTTTTTTAGAGGCGTTACTCGATGATCGAAACTTGAAGTTTTCGCCTGCAAATAAACGAAGCTACTGATCAGATTATGCCAACGATTTTGCTATTCCGATCATAAGAAATTATTGCTTTCTGTTTAAGCTATTGAGTTACTTTGTTATACCTTCATTTTCAGCTTCTTAGGTAAAATTACTACACCATATTATCTGTTTTTCCTGTCATAAAAATCTCATTGTGGTCGTTACCCCAGCCTGACCTTAAGAGCTAATTGTTCCTGTGCAGACATCGTTTTGTCATTAACCCACTACCGGTCTATTATCAGCTGTTATTTACCACCCGGTAAATACATATCTACCATTAAAACTCCCGCGCGGAAAATATTTGAAAAAAGTTCTACATTCTATTTCGTTCGAAATATGGGTGACAACAACTCGCGAGAAGTTTGAGTCAAAGAGGCCTTTGATTCAGAAATTATGTTTTTCTTTCTCCTAATCTAAGTCACAGTAAGGTTCATGTAAGACTGTTATCATATTCTACCTTTTTCTAAATATATAAAACAAAGAAACTTCATCATAGTAGAATGTTCGTTTGATTTAAACATTAGTATAATAAAACTAAACGTAATGGTCGACTCTAACTACAATAAATTTAGCAATTTGTCATAACCAGACAAATGAATAGTTCCGCCATTTTAGGTTTCTTCCATTTGGAAAAGAAGACAATACACCTGTAGAAACAGCATCATTAAAACGTTTTGAGGTGCATGAAGCACACACACACACACAAAAACAATTCTTTTAGTCAGCTTCATTTGAAAATTGTTGATAGATTAGTATAAAAGGATGTAACTTTATATACGAGTTGAAGTAGCTTGGTATCACATCAAAGTATGCCATTTCAAAAAAAGTTTTTTATTCTCTATATAGTTCATTTTAGATGTTTCATAGCATTCAGTAACACACTCCACTTACTTCATTTCTATACATTTAATTCATTCCAATTTGGTCCTAAGATTTTGTGGACAGGCAAATCTCCACAGTACTGTGATTTTGCCTACTCTAGATAAAAGGATGAACCTCCTGTGAGATCCTAGAAATCACTGAGTGTTATTACTCAAGACTAAACTATTGGTTACGAAACATCAGCTTAGCCCGGCTCCGTGATACAAAACTTTTTCCTTACTTAGAACTGCATTTCACTACAGATTCTAATCCCCTCGATCTAAAATTTCAAACAAAGTAACTCACGGAACGAGTTTCCTCTAATTTTGTTACTTCTTTGTCCGCCAATAAAGAAAAACAAGGACAATAAAATAATATCAAAACGCTAAAGGTTTAACACGGTAAAAAACTTTGTTTTAGTCAGACAAAACTTTATTCGGCTCTGGTTTTAATTGATTCGTGTTGCATGCGAATTGTTCATTCTGGCACGGTGTTTTCTTCATCGAGTTGTCCGATACCCTGCTGTCTTTGCGTGGGAGAACTTAGTGGTTCACACATTTTTCTTAAGTCGTGAACTCAATTACTTTCGTGTCTTGGCTTAGAGGTGCTGAAAAAGAGAAAATTCAAGTCTTCCAGTTAGTAAATAATATAATAGAAATGAAATGGTGCCTTGTATCTTCTCTTTTAACTGACGATTCTCATGGCGCTAATGTATTTTGTAGCGCTTAAAAGTTCTAAACTTGAGAAAATCCAAGTATTTTTTAGAAAAGCAATTTATGAAATTCTTAGAAAAAATTTAGTACATTGGGAAGGTACGGCCCAAAAGGGTTCCATTTGAAATGCTACACCACAGAATTTCGTCCACAGACTCAAAAGGCTTTAAAAAGTACATTTCGTGTGGATCATGGCTTTGAAAATGAACTGTCAGTAAAGACGAAAAGTTTATTTGAGGGGGCCTGTACTTTTCTCAGTGGGAGCAAGGTGTCCAGAATAAAGCGCGTTAAAATGCAACATTATATTAGATTCTACCCCATTCTTGGAACCACGTATTTTGCTCACTTGCCCTTGAATAACAAAACCCTGAATTTAGCTCACATCCCGATAATAGGGAGAAACTTATGTTACAATGATAACTAATGGTAAAATGAGAAACAAACGAGGTTAGAGAAGATTGATACATTTTGTTTGAGGAATGTGTAGGAACTGAATGAACAATGTTTTTCGTGCTAGCTTCTAGCTACTGAATCTGTGGACGAGGGACGAGACGGGAAATCCGTGTGAAAAATGAAAAATAAAGAAGCTACTGAGCAGTTTCAGTTTTCCTGTGGTACTGTTTATTATGTTGTGCAGGGAGGTTCTAACTTTCGAGTCCAGTCGGATAAAATCCTATCGTGTGACTATTCAAATGAAAGCTACTATAAAGCAGTACTTTCCAGTGGTGCTGTTTATGTTGGCGTATACAAAGTGTTCCTAAGGTGCCGGAGACGTTTGACGAAATTCATTGTACATGATAGTTTGAACTTTTTAGTCACGAGACGAACTCCTTTAGGGTAACCATTCTTTCTCTCTCTCTTTTTTACGGTTTCTATATCCTCTACAAAATGAAATTGAATTTTTTTAAATGCTACTAATAATTTAGGAATTATTTGTGGTTAAGGGGCAAAGAATTCTATTGCCTCTACGAGTGAAAAAGTCATTTATAATTTCCAATTTCCTTCAGGATCAAACTCTGAGGAAAGGGTACGTCATGAGAGAAACACGAGGGATGCAGAGAAGGCAAAAACTCCTGGCAAGAAAAAAAGGCGCATTTTATTCACCAAGGCCCAGGTTTATCAACTAGAGGGTAGATTTCGCGTCCAAAAGTACCTCTCCGCTGTTGAGAGAGACCAGTTAGCAAGAATGATAAACTTAACCCCTTCACAAGTGAAGATTTGGTTCCAGAATCATCGATACAAAAGTCGTCAACAAATCAAACAGGATGGGCAGTTTGAGGAAGACATCAAGACGCCTTGTGGGGGACATTACCATCCTGCTGAGGTGCCGTGCGTACAGCCGTGCCCGTATTATGAGCCAAGGGACAACATCAATACGTTTCCGTCAGCCTTTATGCCTTGGTCCCCTCTTTGTCCTCCGCCACCCCCTGTAAGCAGTCTGGCTTCAGTAACTGCGCAACAAAATCAAAACTATTTGCGTTATCCGTCATGTCAGTACGAAAGGCAAAGACACGTTTACTTTCATCCTCCACTATTTTACTAAGCCTTGTCTTTTTTCATTAGCTAGTGTACGCATGTCGATGAAAGTTAGGTAACAAGAATCGTGAAAGAACCCGAAGGAAAATAGCGGAGGGAAGGGTTTACATTGAAATAATTCCGTCATTCAAGGTCATATTATAAGTGGGCCAGGTCACGAAGTAAGCCCACGGTTTTTTTTTGTTTTATCAAGTCAAACTCCATTGATAACTTTGTGTTCAGAAAAGTTAACTTGCCACGCTATATAAGGATACAACTGAAGAACGCTAAAGAAAGTGCGAAAATGTTTTTATTTGGCCGTGATTCTTGTAATAAATTCTAATAAGCGACTTTGTTTCACAAGCAAGGAATGAAGCGAAAATCAGCTAAATTGCAAGACCTATCTCCTTAAACCCTGGCAAAGGATAGTAATACCGCTATCAATGTGACCCCACGATAGGATGATGAATAATATTTTGACTTCACACCCTCTGTACAAAAATTGTCTAGTTGCTCCTTCGTCCGCTCAATACGTTTGCTTCTTCTGGTATACTCACACAATAAAAATAAAAATAAATTAAAGATTAAATTTCATTCCCATACAATTAATAGTAAATTTGGAAGTTAAAGTTCGTTTTAAATGTGGAATCCAGTGTACATTATACAGTATATATTTTATTAAAGGTAAAACGGGAATTGTCTAAAATTAACTGGGAAAGTTATCGTATATTCTGGGTGGGGTTTGTTGTAACTATCTGTGTGATTACTCAATCATAAATTTACTTAATTTACAACGGAAATACAGCATACAATCTTTTCATTCTTCAATACATCAAATTAAATTACTTTTTCTTCTCGGCATTCAATGACAAGATTTTCTTCTTTGTCTCAACAATCCTTCAGCACTCAGCCTCTTCTTTGCTGTAAATTGCTCTTAAAATAAATTATGTAAAGAAACTTTGTGTGTATATTTTTTAATGTGCTTCATAGTACTTAACGTGGTAAGCTCTTAAAGCCGCGCCACTTAGCAAAAAGTGTTCTTAAAGTCTTTGAAAGGTCCTCGCCCACCCGGTCAAAGGGGTTGTTCTCGTTTAAACCCTTACAATTCCAAAAGGGCTTTAACACAACAATTGTTTAAAAAAAATGGTAAATTATTACGGAAGACCTGGAGGAAAGGTACCATTTACGGTCGTAAGATTTCATCCACAAATCCCAGTCTTAGAACTTCTTCGTGCGACCATAATTGGCTAAAAAAGAAAGAGTTCAGCTAAATTTGTCGCATTTCCGTGAATATCCACCTGAAAAAACATTTTGTTAAAGCAAATCGCCGACACCGCCGGCAAAATAATGTTTAAGGTCATTTTTACGGTCACCCGGTCAGCTTTGGAAATTCATCCGCAAAGACAGTGTAAAAATAATGAACTAACGTCAGGTTGACAACATTATAAACAGAACACAATGACAGAAACTTTATACTGCTCGCAACTACAGGCTAGAATCACCTTACACAGCAAAATACAAAAGAGTAACACATACCAAGCTTCTAAACGGTTCTTATTCATCCACAATGGAGCATGGCTTGGTCAACAAAATGTTTCATGACTCACTGTTTACCGGAAATGTGCATTAAGAGTTAATCCGAGTAGTTAAATTGGTGTTACGCGATTAGTACCTAACAATCAAATGTTTATTTCAGGAGTGTATATCCACCCTCTGACAAGTTTTAATTCTTGGACGACCAACCCGAATTCAATTTTACTATTTTTTGCTTTATTGCACTTTTAAATGTCATTTAAGCTTCTGTACTTGGTATGATTTTCCCTTCAACTGTTAAATTCTAATTAGGACAGTATTGACGAACTGTATCTACATACGACGGTCATATTCATAACCTTTCCTCCCTTAATCAACTTTTATAGAGAACTCGGGCTTCATTCATATAAATTCAAACAAAGGGCTTTTTCTAACTAGAAAGCCTGTGTAACGTCCATATCGTCAGCAATCCATTTAAGCTTTCCTCGGACTTAGATGGGAGCTATAAAAGTCGATAATTATCCCTTTTTGACCCACCCTCGTTATAAATCTATTGAATCCTAGATTATAAGTTCTATCCGAATCCTTTGTAGAAGTTTTCATGCAGAGTAAGAAACATACGTTACCACGTTTTTGAGCTAACATGGTTAGTTTAGTCTCAAGATTTCAGTCAATTTTGTGATTCTTCACGGTTAAGTAAAAGTGCTACAATTGCTTAACGGGTTCCCAGCAGAGTCCCAATGGGTGTCCGCTTGATCTGACCCTTTAAGTCTCAAAGGTGATCGACATCCATTTTCCCCTTACTATAGCAATACATAATGAAGAGAAAAGGTTATGAGAGTCAATAAAATGATCACTCAAAGGAAACGGCTTTGATACTGATTCATTAAGGAAATGTATGAATATCAAGGAATAAAACACAAACAGCGGTGATAAACATATCAAACTTACGCATTTTAATAACTTGACGTTTCGTATGCTACGCAACATACATTTTCAAAAGTGGAATAAAGACCGTTACAATTTTATGAAAACTATTGCTGGTTTTCAGTGTCACGCCATTCAAAATAGATCAAAATAAAAATCAAAACCGTTCAATAGATAAAGTCCAGAATCTGGGAAATGAAAGGAGGTACGTATACAAAGACCCTCGCCAAGATTCAGGTCAGAGGAATATTTCGCATACGAGATATCTGAAGAAATGTTTTACCCAAACTTATAGAGATTTGTATGGAGACTCCATGCTGGTGCTCACCTGGATGAGCTCCAACATGGCGGACGGAAACCAAAAGAAACATCTGTTACCGAGTTTTTCTACAAAAGGGTGAATTTATTCTTCGAGAAACTCATAAACATTAAAGTAATACTTTTTCTAATACATGAACTATTTAGATAGCAAAATTTCCTGAAATAACTCATTTTTTTAACCTACATGACAGCTCTCTTGGCCGTCATGTAAATGTCGCGTCACGCAAAAGCTTAGAAATTCAATCGTACTCTATCACAAAACCAAGAACCCTTTTGAAGCGAAAATTTGTATCAAAATTAGTTTTCAGCTGCCCTAATGCATCGTGAAAGTAAAATCTAAGTAGGATCGATAGTTTTTTAGTTTGAATTTTAGTGACGTCATGTGAAAACCAACAATATATGAAATGTAAATAAGGGGTCTGGAAACGAGATTAAGAAACATCTGTTTCTTAACAGTAAAACAATAAAAGCTTAAGCTAATTAGTAAAGTATCAGCTTCTCACTGCTGACGTTTACATTAAGGGCCGGCTTATTTACATTTCATATATAGTTTTCATAAAATTGTAACGGTCTTTATTCCACTTTTGAAAATGTATGTTGCGTAGCATACGAAACGTCAAGTTATTAAAATGCGTAAGTTTGATATGTTTATCACCGCTGTTTGTGTTTTATTCCTCGTTAAACTTCGATGGCCCAAGAACAAAAGCCTGTATGAATATCAGTTTGGAGAATTTGATAGAGGATCAGTTTAGGAGCTTAAGGGGTTCACGAATGCCTTACTGGACAAACTAACAGAGATGCGATTCAGTTCAAGTTAAGCGCGTGACAACTGTGAGTTTGCGTTGGCTAAGCTACCAAGACTTGCTCGAAACCCGTTAAAAAGCCGGTGAGCGCCCTTATTGGAAAGTTATGAGAAAATAGCGGAAAATCCTGAAACTGTTCCCTTGCAAGTCCGTTTTCCCTAGGGAGGGACTTGGCAGAGCAATCCAAGTTCCTGCATGGATTAAGCGATAATCAAACAGTTCCCGTTTTCAAATTCTAAATCTAGGGGGTACTCCTGGGGATTCTTGGTGGGGGTGGGCCCCCCGGTTCTCCAATTCTGACCCTTTTTCAGACCAAAAAATGTCATTTTCCCACCCGTTTTCAGACCTGGCGTGAAGGAGATTCGAACGCCAACAAAAAATATTCCTTAAAATCCTCATCGAATTTGCGTATTTCTATTTCTATCTCATTCATTTGGAATTGAAACGATAAATACGTTCATTCACTCCCGTAGTTTCCTCTAAAACTATACCTGATTCCAGGCCAAAATGGGCAAAACTATACCCGTTTTCAGACAAAAACGGCACAAAAACCATACCGTAGGGGGCGGCACATACCTCCATGGGTTATATTAGGGAGTTCCCCCCGGGTTCTATATACGTAAGCAATTTACGAGTTTCTTCTTTTGTATTTGACTTATTCTCCATTTTTCAAACCAAATTTTAGTTTTCAGATCTGACATAAATGCAGCCAAATTTTAAAATAATATTTAGACCAAAGTGATCTGACACCCGTCTGATTATCCCGTATCAGTGAAACAGAAAAGGGTCGAAAAGTGATGATATCACTTCCTGCTGCATCCGTTGTATTTTCTTTTGCTTATAAAGTATAACCACTGGTATTTAGCCAGGTCGGTCTTTGAGTTTCCCAAGCTAAAAACCTGCATAGGTCATGAAGACGCATATGTACCTCCCCCTTTGGAAGAGCTAACTGCTCACTGTTTTTCTTTAGGCCGGGGCTGGTACACATGGAAGAAAGCCAACGGGTATTCAAAGAAAGTCACTGCCGAATAAACAACTGAAAGAAATCGCGTTTAAATTCTTTGAATACCTTCAGGCGATATTCTAATTTGGTTCTCCACAATATGATATTCTTGAAAATCTAACTGATAGATTATCACATTTTTAAAATAGAATAGGAAGGAAATGTAAACAAAAAGCTTTTAAAATTTTTAACAAGCTTAATTAAGCAGTAATCCTTTAGTTGAAGAGTACTTTTGCATAATCCTGAAATTTCCTTAACACCATGCATGCATGTACAAATGAGAGAAAATTTCAGTTAATTGGAGTTGTACAGCATACACCTAACATGAAACGGTCCTTAAAATACAACTACGATTTTTTTGTAGTAGTTAAACTGGGGCCAGGTTTTGAACATCCTCGGAGACCCAGGGGCAGATAAAGGGGGCGAGGGAAAGTCTAAACGGGCGGAAAAATATATATGGCACGAAGAAAAGTAAAGAACGGCGAGAAGAGCCCCTGGGGACAATGTCTTACCAGACCAGTTCCAAACGATCGCCGCCGTTCTGGTTTCTGATTGGTGCCAGAAAACTTGTGTTTTTCTTTGTGCCATATATATTTTCTTCGTGCCATATATATTTTTCCGCCCGTTTAGACTTTCCCTCGTCCCCTTTATCTGCCCCTGGGTCTCCGAGGATGGGTTATTTGATGATCCAATTAGAACCTGGGACAAACAAGGAAAAATAGTACATGTATGTTATTAAAATGTGGTGGATCATTTTCTGGTTACTCAGCTCTCTTTTCCGGATCTTCTGAAAGGGAAGGATGTATGTCATACAGGACGTCGCCGGTAAACTGGCGTGCAACCAACCACTTATAATGCCAGGATGGCCCAACGGAAATGAAAATATTGAAAAGATCGAGCCGAAGACTGAAAAACATTGTCATTGCAGGAGATTGATAAATATAGCACTTTGTGTTCGGAAAAAAAACTTCAAGAACAGCGCTGTTACGACACAGAAAGTTATGATCCTATCAATACTGACCGGCGAGAGTGCATTGTTTTCTTATTGAACACGAAAAAACCATCTTCTATTTGGTACATTCGGTCCACAGAATAGAAAATGTCCCTTGTGAATTAAACAAAGTATATGACAACGCCGTTCTTGCGTTCCTGCCGCCTCCCAAACTCAAAACGTTTATTCCTTGCAATTTGCGATTTTAGTAGTGCGTGTACGTACCGTCGTATATCGTTACTGGCATGAATACGTCTCAAAGTTGTTAAGACCTATTAACCCTTACAAGGTATTTTAAAGTTCGACTCCAGGAAGTACACACATCTGATATCTGCACTGTTATGAATCGCAAGGTCAAGGTGTTCAAGTTGAAAGGCGATTGCTTCTCACTTTGAGGAAGAGCCAGAGAAGTTTCTTCCTGACAAAAGGTATGATTTTCAAGGGTTAAATTGCCTGACACCCCAAGGCCAACTCGTCCCTTCCTTGTAGCCCACATTCGACATATTTAGTTAATTTCTAACTTGACTCCGAGACTTTCTGATCATATTCCTAAATTTAGTTTGGTTTCTTTGTGCTGAAGTCTCTTCTGGGAATATTGCTAGACAACGGAATGATGATGAGATTACAAAAAAAAATTGGCTTGTAATGCCTCAAGGCCTTAGGGAATGAATAGATACTTTGCTGTGCAAGGTTTTATTATTCAGATCAATGTCATTCTCTGCGACCCCAGGGCAGCTAATATAGATGCAAAATTCCACAGCCGAAATCAAGGCAATCAACGCAAGAGAATTTTTAAGTTACTCTTTCTGAACTATTTGCAGAGGCATTGAACATATTGAAAATGTTGTCTGGCCAATCACGCTTTAGAATTAGCGTTGTTTGCAGCTAACGTCACGGCAGCCATGTTGGTTGACAAGAACAAAAGCGCTTCCCTCCACTGGGAACTAAACCTCTTTTTTCATGGTGTATGGGGACGTATTGATGACATATATATATATATACCGACAACAGTATACTTGTGCTTAACTATCGCCCCGATGTAAGGGAATCCAGGACAGCCTTGGATTCTGGATTCCACGCGGTGGATTCCGGATTGGATTCCGGATTCCAGCTACTGGATTCCAGTCTTTTTCTGTGGAACTTGGATTCTGGATTCTAATCTTTAGTGGGATTCCGGATTCCTTGCGTTGTATTCCGGTTTGCAAAACCAGGATTCAGGATTCCACAAGCAAATTTTCTCGGATTCCGGAATCCAGATTCCCTTACCTGGGGCGATTAACTAGGAGCAGAGAGTAAAGGGCCCAAATACTTTCTCGTTATTCTTGTACTGGAGTAAACTTTATAACCATTTTGCCTGAAAATATCTCGTTTCAGTGTGTCACCCTCGGATCTCTGAGAATGTGTGTGGATAATATAAGGCTCTGTCTGAACGTTGGACTATCTTGGCTTCTTGGACCGAAGCGATTTGAGCTCAGAGACTCAGGGATCTGACGAGAAACTTGCCTATGGATTAATAACCGTGCAATTTCCATTTCTGCACTCCAAGCCACATCTCTTACTCTCCTTCTCTGTCTTTATCTTCTTAATCCTGCCCACAATCTCTGCCGCAAAAGGGAGCGGTTTAAAGTCCGTCGTGGGACGTGACCGAAAAGTTAGCGAAAAGCTTACGATGAGGCTCTTGTACTCTCTCAAGCCGGTCATTAATATAAGGAGGAATTAGGAAACGGAACTATTAGCAAGTCAAAGTGGAACCGACCATTGCTGCTTTCTAAGTGAACTTGGCTTTGACAAACTATTGAACAAAGAAAATAGCCGATTAAAGTAAGAGACAGAACATTTCCCGTCCAAAATAAACCTACGGTTGTAGACGAGTAAGAACTTTTACGTGACCACTCAAGTGTTTTGTCGTAGCGGCTAAGATAAACCTCTTTCTTAGACACCCTGCGTGGTCGAGCAATTTTGAATATAAGTTCTCAAAGTCATCGGGGTCCTTCGTTGAAAAGGCACATCTAAACGCACGAATTTTCAGCGGTCGAAAATCCGTCGGTTACCGGCCTGCTTCAACGTTGTGCTACTTCTGCACTAAGCTGGCTCTGCTGACCTCCTCTCGAATTTAGCACGTCTCTAGCACTCAGGAATGTAGCACGACTTGGTTTCAGACGTCGAGAAAATAGCAGCTGCCAAAAACAAAGCTAGATAAAAACTAACTTGATTTAGCCAACTCTTTAAAAATTGATTCTAATTAATTTATAACATATAATTTAAGTTCTGCGCAGCAGCGGCGCGACGTTTATAAACGGTCCAACCTTATCAGAGATAAAATTACTTATCCTGATTTTAGAAGCAAACATCAGCGAATTAAAATGCTATCCTTGAAACGCAAGTTTTGAACTACTTCTATGTGCGCAAGTAAATCGATCGATTTTTTTCCAGCATAATCTTCCCTTTCTCCTAAACTTTTTTTTTTCAACTTTATTTGTAAGAGGGAGTGTAATTAAGAGGTAGCCTTTTCGGGTGGAGAGAAACGATAACCGGAAATACTTCTGCGTTCGCAGATTGGTGAAGAGGGCACGAAATAGCATCCCACGTTAGTAGATATAAACTATTGGTACTGATCGAGAGACATTTCTGATTCCGCGAAATAATAGATCAACAAATTTCCAGCGCAATTTGAAGACAAACAACAAACACTGCCGTGAAGTAAAACTTCCCTCTGTTTTTTGGCTCCAAATTGGGGATTTATTTCAGTGATCAGTTAGAGGTCTATCCAGAAAAAAAATTGATGCAAGATACGTGTACGACTTAAGTGTCATTAAACCTCAACCTGGTCTGTTCGTATTTTAGTAAATATGCGTCATATCACTTATTTCTCGCCAAAGAACACTCAGAACACTCACGTCCCACTTGTCATCTACCAAATATGCCAGCATTACTAGGAAGGATGATCTTACTGACACTTCCAAGAGCAATGAAGAAATTCGTTCAGTTTATCTATAACTTTGTTCGTTTTCCTACTCGTTTTACTTTTTCATTTTAAGTTGAATTTTAAACAAATAGAAAGACAAGGAATTTAAGGAATGTTTGACCATCCCCGGTAAACAAAAGCTATGCTTACGGCCGTGGAGGTACATGCGCTGGTTATAGTTAAGGATAGGTACGTGCTGCGAACAAAAGTACTTAAACTCTGACCCTGCTTTAAGGAAAATAGAATTGAAAACTGGCACCCTTTTAAGAATTTTTAAGCCCAAGAAACGAGAAGTCATAAGCAAAAATGCGAGTTTTTCGTACTCTTTTGTACAATCAAAGAGCCGAAGGAAAAAGGTAGACAGCAGTTTAGTTTAGTTTAGTAGCGTCCTTTAAACCTTATAGGGCATGAAATAAGCAATGCTTAGTTTCTTTACTATGGCGGTTTCGCAAAATGGCAGCCATCTTGCACACGTGATACAACAATATTGCGTCACGTGCATAATACGAAGCTTATTTATTGGCTGACTTACTACAAACACTGTAAGTTTCAAGATCATGACTTAAATATCACTTATAACCCGCTAAGGAGGTAAGCAAAATCCTTCCATCCTCTTTCCATAAGATCACATAAAGCCTGTTCTGAAAGGCTGGAAAGAAAATATTAAATTCAGTGGAATGAAGGCATCTAAAGGTCTGTTAGCGCGTATGTTAGGTTTCTCTAGGCAACGAGTTAGTTGGTTAGCTTAGGAGATTATAAAATTGATTCATGAAACAAAACACAGGTCAAAAGGGCCAGTGAAACTCCGTTTTTGTTTGCGGTTCCAGATTATTTTTCTACACCTGGAAGAAACTCATAACAAAAGTGTTGTATCACCTGACTTAAGCAACACCAACGCGCTCCAAGTTTCTTTTATTTCATTAGCGATTTTTGCCACATATTTGTTCTATGGCATGTCAATTAGGTTAGCTTGAATTTCATTATTTCGTCGTTGCTCGGAAGAGATGGCTAAGATCTAATATATGCTGGAGTTTAGTTTTATTAAAGGAAGGGAAAGGCTGGCCGGCATAAGTAACAAGTAAGAATAGGCTACGTTCATACAAGTAAAAGTAGGAGAGCATCGTAAACTAATAAAGCCTTTTTTTCGAACTTTTAATACTGCAGTCGCAGTTTTTGTCCGTTTCATTTTCGCGTAAAGCAAAGGTCAAAAGCGAAAGAAACTTTCATAATTTTCTTGTACAGTTCTTGGCGGGCAGGTTGTCGCTTGTTGATTATGGTTTGTTATATTTAGCTCCGTAAGAAATGTGCGCAATTAAGTATCACTTAATTAGTGGAGCAAATCTCCGTTTAATTTATTGTGCTAAACACTCGAGTGTAGTTCTACCTTTAGAGATGGTGGGAAGGTGGGTGAAGGATCTTAAAGGGTGGTCCGAACCGAAAGGTACTGATAGAGTTCACTTTTCTTTGGAGCTAAATAAGTTAAAGGTGCACCGATATAACGTTATAAAGTTTCACACTGTAGGCAAAACGCCCGGACAAAACGATCCTTTTGATTAAGAGCTCAGCAGTGTGCAATACTTCGAAGTACTTTACCTTTGTATTTTTGTATCAAGTGTTTGTTTTCCGACCGGAGGGCCGTTCATCAAGCTAAATAATCGAAATCTTAAATAAGCGGTCACGTAATTTTAACTTAAAGAAAATAGGTTTAAACTGAGTAAGAAATTTGGGTAGCTGAAGAATGTTTAGACCCTGCATTCTTTTTCGGGAATATGTTGTAAGCTTTCGCTCACAACTACCGGAGCTTTTTTCAGATCGTGCATGTGCGATTAAAACCATTGAAACTGTCATTCTTATCTTGATACTACACTGATCAAATTAAAAGAGGTCTTTCTCTTGGTTTGATGATATTCACTGTACAAGACAGCAGAGAACACGAACTTGGAGAAATAAACTGTAGCCGAGTCGTCCCAAGCAACCAGATTGGTCACAAGTGTGCAGTTTGTATTAATTTTGGTGAAGTATGTTTAATCGAATTCAACTTTTGATCGTTCTGAAGTTGAAACCTTTAAGACAGCTTTCAAATTAAATGCCACAACTTAACAGCATTCGTTATCTACATTATTGTTTTCCACTGTCTTTGGCCTTGTTTTGCAAGTCATTTATTGATATAGTTAGCTGAGTGATCCGCACAGTCGGGGGTAGTTAAACACCAAAAAAGGGCCAGCGTGAAGGGTAATTTGGATTTTGGTTAAACCGGAATCAAGCCAGCAGTTAGTTCTTGTTTCTCATAAGTTTCAAGCCCTTAAATAACGAATGTTGACTCGGGTGCGACCGGGATGCTTAAACAAAAGGGGGTGCTTAGCTCTTTCATAGCGGTTTTCGCAGCTCCATTTACCCTTAAAATGTCTCACCGGTTTGGACTTCAAACTTGACAAGTATCTTTTATAAAGGAAAGACTATATTTACACGCGTTCTGAAATCATTTGATACTCAAAGGTCTTATGACTGGCCTTAAGTGACCATAATATGTTGGTCATAAAATGGTTCGCGTTTAGGTCACTGAATCAGTTGCTTGAGTCTCAATGAGTGATGTACAATATGAAAATCGTGAGTCATGGAAAAAAAGATGAACGAAATTACTCAGTTTATTGTTACCCCTTTTCGTAAACAGTTCAAGCGACGCGGGAAAACGATATGATATAAAAGTTGAAATTTGCTTTCAAACGGAGTTTTTTGTTTTTCACTAGAAGTGGAAAGGGTATTATATTTTTAAGAAAACTGTCGGCTTGTTTTTTCCTTTCAAGATTCTGTAGCTCGTCATAGATATGTTAAGACAGCTGGATTGATAGCCTCTGCAAACTGTTCTTTGTTATTCTAAACCTCTTCAAGCTGTGTGTACATACTAAGTAAATTGCATCGTAGTTGTCGTGCTTTCGTACAGAAATTTCGATTTTTATCTAACGAAATTATCATCCCAATCTTGAATTAACTTGCTATTGGTGGATTCTTCATTGAGCAGGGCAACAAGAACTATTCATTTCCCATGCCTCGTTCTTTTCTCTTATTTGCTCTGATTCCCGGTCAAGTTTTTTGGTATGCGCCATTTGAAGAATATACGTAGCAACATTGGAATTCGTAAACGTCTAATTTTCAAAAACCTAATCGTTTAAATTCGGCTTTGGGGACTTAATTTTGCAGATTAACTCCTTGTTAAATAATTTTAACACAAAAAAACACTCTGTAAACACTCTTCTTGCTAAGCTGTAAATTTGGGAATGTTCCTAAGGTGTCACTAATCCACGATCGCGTTAAAACAACAAAGGAAGCTTGCGCCTTCCAAAAATTTGCTCTTTTTTCACAATCCGCGAGCCTGGACTACTCCGGCTCTATTACTATAACGCAATAAATCTGAAAACCTTTGGTACACAGCTGATAAAATCTGTCGATTTTGAGACCAAACTACCTCTTTATTTTCAGAATTTCAGCGAAAGTATTCCACTTGATCCTCAAAGACACAAATCCGTACAAAACCTAGGCGAGCAAAGCTTTATGAAGTGCGTGCCCTCCTCTTAACCTTGTCAGTGTCAGTCGCATACTAATTCTCTGCAAGACCACTCATATGCCCTGCAACCGTACCTTTTAAAACAGATACCATCACGTTCGTTAGAAATGTGATTGAACCCTCTTAACAACGAAAAAACGAAGCATACTCGACCACTCCATCGAGATCTAAAAACCCACGCACGCAACTATAGGAACAAACCTTTCTTTGTTATACGTTACGTCCGGTTTTCGTTTTTTTCCGGCAGTCTGGGAATAATATCTAAAACCGTACGGTGCGGTTCTTGTTTCTAAAATGTGTGTTCATTTCTGACTCAAAACTATTAACGCTAGATTACAAAATCTTTTAATCATGTACAACTTGTTTGCCAAGTTCAACGCAAATATTACAACCTTATGAGAATCTGAACCGCGTCTTGGAGCAGATCCTTATCGCGAACAATAAACTGTTTAAAATAATAAAAGGACTCCAGGAGAGGACTTTATTGAATTTATTTTTCACGCCTATAGTGAAAATTTTCTCACGCCCGCCCGGAAAATCGATTACGGGGGTAAGATTTTATTGCACGTAAAAGTGCAAAAACAGATATAGACATAATCTTTTGTACACAAATAATGTTGAATATGGCGGAGATTCAATGTCTTTTAAAAGAAGTCTTTAATTCTGTCCAAAAGCTAAGAAAAGTAAACCATGTCCCTGGACTAGGCGAGATCGTATTTCTAAGACTTAGGATCTAAATGAACAGGTTTGCATCCTCTTAAATCGTGGAATCGAAGACTTATCTTGAAGGATTATTTTTGACGTGTCCTCAAATGTGCTAAAGTGATGTAAAACGTAATATAAGCTTGCACAAGAGGTAAGTAGTTCATACATAGAGAAGATTAATTTGTCGACTGCGTTTGTACGGACTAAAATAACCTGCCCTGTGCAACTATTTACCAAAGTATTACTACATAATCTAAGAAAAACCCCAGTATCGATTAGTATACAGAGAGTTTGAGTACAGTAACGGAACGGGTGGATATGCCGTGATTCCATTCAAGTTAGTGAATTCCTGCCTCGACGTAACATTCGTATGTCTATAACAAGGTTGTCCTTCGTGGACTAGTAATGGAACAGGTACAATTCTAGGGCTGCTCATATAAGCCGGCAAACCGCTATCTCCTGTAATATGCACATGTCCTTTATCACCCACTTGTTTCTTGTATTTGTACCGATGATTTTGAAACCAAATTTTCACTTGCGTTGGAGAGAGGTTTATGAGTCTGGCAAGCTGTTCGCGTTCTGGAGCGGACAAATATCTTTGTTGGCGAAAACGTCTTTCCAGCTCATAGATTTGCGCTTTGGTGAACAAAACTCGTCGCTTTCGCTTTTTTGTGTTCGGGATGTCCTTTTCTGGTCTATTTCCATTCTCATGGCTAAAATCTTCTGTATCAAGCCTTTCTGTGGAGTCAGCTGAAAATAAATTTTGTGAGAATCTAAGTCATTGGACAATAAATACCCTGTACGCAGTTTAAAAGGAAACTGATGAGCATGCGAAATAAGACGATGAATCAATATGTCCTTCGCCTTAATGACTGGGGTTTCTTGCGAGGACAGGAATAGATATCTATAACAGAAAGAGTTTTTTTTTAAATTTACCGTTTAAGTCTGGAGCACAGAACTGACTTTTAAAGTGTAACAGCACTCAACCTAATTATAGTGAAATAGAGCGACTGAATCAAGGGAGGAAACGTTCTGGTAATGGAGCACCTCATCGACCAAATAGCTTTAGGATAGATTCGGGAACAAGCAACCGGTTGGCCGATTTAAATAACAGAGGGAGCCTACTTCGAGTTTACCTTCATAAGAAGTAATCTTATTTTCTCTATCAAGCGAGGAGCTGGTGTTTGGAGATCTTCTACCATCTCTGTATTCTGTCTGTTCTTCAATTTCCTCAAAGGCAAACGTACTTTTATGATCTCGGCTTGTTTGAGGAGAGCCATTCTTAGTCTCTTGGAGATCGAGTAGGCTTTTTATCGAGAACGAAGTCATATCGCAAGCACTTCATCCGGTTTTGAGGAAAATAGTCCTTGGGATACGATTATAAGCGCAAGTCAAGCATTGGAGCCATAAAATATGCGCGCGTAAGACGATAAAATAAACGCGACATGTGTCATTTTCAGAAGGCGGGGACGTGGCTCTTCAGTGTCGAGAAGTTTGACAGTCAACATATGTCAGACGCTTATCAAATCATCTTTCCGGGCAGCTCTTTCAAGGATTTGACACAGCCTCTTGTCAACACACGATTATCAAAGAAGAGAAAGTCTAATTAGAGGTTTGCTCCCAGATATAGCAAGGCACGAATTTTGCCAACGATTCTTTTCACGCAAATGAGGTTGAGGGATCTTGCTTAACAAGGGAATTGGGGTAATTAAGAGTTTGGAAATTTAGGGCTTCCGTGGAAAATGTTAACTTCTTTAATTTCACTCCAATTGTTCGTTACCTTGCCCATTGTTGGAACTGTCATTACGCCCAGTAGTTACAACTTTAGAGTACATAAAACGTGAGCTCTTTAAGGTTGATATTTCAATTTTCTGCCTTCATCCCGCCCCCTTGTTACAACTTAATTATCCTGCGTGCTTTGGATTCACTTATCAAAAAGATTAACGCAAAACATAAGTACCTAGCCAAACATGGGACAAAACTCAAGTACAAAAAAAATGCTGGAGGAAGATGAATTGGAAAATCAGTAAGACATCTTCTACGATTTGCGTTAGCGGGGTGTGGTAACGTACTAGACTGTATTCAACGGGTTAGGATTAAACTTTCATTTCTGTGGTTCTTTCGTGCGGTATATTGCCGTTTTGGGCAAGTAGGCGCCTGTGGTAATTATATATAAGAGTTGTCTCCTAGAAATATCCGCGGAAGAGTGACTTAAGTGGTTTTTTTCATGTAATGTGCTACCTTAATAGAAGGAATAATGTACAAACAGATCACAGGCTTTTATTGGATGAAGGTTGTTGTTTGTTAACAAGTGCAATTAAGAGCTTCTTAAGCTAGCACATGGCCCAGTTAAAAGGCATGTAATTGTGACCGCAAATTTAAAGCACATGCAATTAGTCTCGGAAACACATTTAATTTTCTAATGTAAGTGATATCCTGATCAAATTGATAGCTTACGACAGTCAATTTGAAAACTCGACAGCACAAAGAAATCAGGCAATTTAGCTCTCTTTAACTTGTAAAACTATTCCGATGGCAACTACTTTATCCTTTAAATGGAAAAAATGATTCATTAAGATTAAAACAAAGCCCCCTAATAGGGTAATATGAGGGTACGCTGCTTTGTCTTTTTTGTTCAGTAAAAAGGCACGTTTTCCCTCCCTGACACGTGACATTTGACGCAAATGACGCAGTTTGAGGAAATTTTTTTCTTATCACGGATTTTAACTGGTAGATCAGTTCGCCGCTTTTTTTTCGGTAATTCAATTCGATTAATGGTAACCGATAGCAAACGGGCTAAAAAAACAACTCGAAATTGGAAATTCGGTATAATTTATCTAGGGCTTCGTCTTTTGAAACAATAACACACAAAGTAGACAAAAACTATCAGAAAAACGCCGGAATGGGGTCACATTTCGTCATTCAATTGAGGAGTTTGTGGCTAGACTTTGTTGATTCAGTGGCGAAGAAGACATAAACGATTGTGAACACGCAAAGTTAAAATTCTCATAAGAAACTATCTTGTCCCAAATAATACTTCCTTGGTTAAGCCCGAAGACCAAGGCATGGAATAATACCTCGTATAGACAAAACATGCGTTAAATAAGACTCTTGATAACCAGTAGACATGGGCCAGTGTTGACTTTGCCCCGTGATTGTTTTGGCTTTTTTTGTCCAAACGTCGCTGAGACATACCAAGGCTGTTTGCCATAGGTTGTATTTTTATCTCGACTTGTCAGTTAAAACTTCCTGATTTTTGAGTGGTTTTCAAAACCAATCTGAGATTGTCAAACATCACTTTAGCAACGTAAACATTGCCACCCTCAAGATTATTCATTTGTATTCAAGACATCTCATTAGTTTTCAAAGAATATAACAAAGAACAGGAAACGAAATCTTAAACTTTTCTTCATCAGAGTCATTCCATAACTTTTTACTAGCGGATTTTTCTTTTACTTTCCGCTCTTTTCAGCTAAACACGCAACTTATTTCCCAGCTTAGAATGAGAATTACAAAATATCACTCTTCAGTGGCATGGCCAGGGCTCCTTCATCTTATCTTACTCCATCTATATTGCCTTGTAAGATCACTTTTATCATTCCATTTCAAAAAGATGTCGAATCGATTTTTGTCACATGAAGTGTCGCTAGGAAATACTCCATTTAATAGTGGCCTGTAAAGATGAACGTTTGAGCCAAATTATCGACATAATTGCTAAAAGAATTCAATCAAACCATTAGACGTTTTGATAGTGTTGTTTTCTTAATAAATATGCTATCACAGACCAATCCTATTATCAGATTGTTCCGAAATCGCGTGGAACAATAATCTTCGTCAGGGTGCCGATTTTTTTCAAGGTCATTGAGTGCGTGCGATTTCCTCGGGTTTTAAAATGGTAGTGCCGAATTATACTTAGCATTTGGAAAAAGTAAGTGCTCTTTGACAAATTAGTTAAAAACAATTACCTTTTTGTCACCGAATGTGCTATTTTATATTCGCGTAATTTAAAGGACTTTTTTACATTATTAAAATATCCGCATTTCTTTCGTCTATGTTAAAAACTCGCCTTTTTTCCCGTGAATTTCGAGGGCTAAACCTTTGAAATACTTTTTTTTAAAAAAAGAAGACGATGCTGATGAATGAATTGCTCAAGTTTGACACATGTACTTGAATCCCAAAGAATTTTTCAGTACGTTATCAAGTTTGTCTTAGCTTCAATGCGGTCAGGCGACCAAGGATCCATTTCAGTCCGTTGCCACTAAACAACGTACCGCCGAACAATACTGAATTAGGGTCCTGTTTAGGAATTCCACAACCATTCAATCTTACGTCAGTGGGGTTACTTGGAACTCTACTCTGGTTCATTTTCCGGTGAAAGGTTAACGGTTTCATGATTTTAACCACAGTTTTTGCAAAATGCAATTATCTAGCACGAAATAGGGTCATCCATTTTAAAGGCCAGCAACACCCACCCACACCACGTACCACGGACTGCAATCTACGAACGATTAAATAGGTTCATAACAGTATGTCACGTGGCCCGTTGGATTCCTCTACCCTCCTGGGGGGCTCAAGGTTTTAGAATTTTATTTACAGACGAATACTCTACAAGTTTATATTGCCTCCCTCTAAACTCTTGTCTAGATAAATATACACCAGCACGAGGAATTGTTTTTGTTGAAAACGAGATTAATAATGCACTCAATTGTGAATCCGGCTGTTTTCACGTTCCGGATATTGGCCGATAGCATACAGCCAGCAGTCAATTAGAAAAAGGCGATTTTTTTGCTTATCGAGAGATGTTTTCGTGGATAAATCACCTCAGTTCGTTTTGGACTTTGTTTCGGTTTGGTTTCTTTTCATTTTTCTTCCTCATCTCCCCCGCCCCACTTAGTGGACAGTGTATGCTTGGTAAAATAATCTGAGGTACGGTAAAAATAACTTTAATAAGAATCGACGTGCTTACTGGAAGTTAGCATGTATAGTACAGCATAATAACCCTGGAAAACGCCTCGAAAAGTCTCATCTTCTGTTGTGAATTACAACAATTGGACATGATATCCAGCAGAATTTCCACTTAAGAGGGCCATAAAATCAAAACCTCAGAGAATAACCACATATCAACCTGTACATGTATCAAACACAATGGTCAGCATTACGCGATGGCGTTCTTTTCCAGAAAAGCGTTTATTTCAGTGAATTCAGCAACACTATCTCAGCCACTCAATTTGAGCTCAAGTGAGACTTCGAGCAAGAAGTTGAACTTTAATTTCCTTCATGTAGCTCCTGTTTTCAGCAGGGACTTTATCTGCAAGGTCTCTTGTTAGAACCACATTTTTTGTACTCTAATGAGTAAGAAACAATCCTTTTAAAATCTTCATTTTTTTAACCCACATCTTTCATCGGAATAATCGAACTAAAAGATTTCAATCATGGACTAGTAACAGTTTAAGCTTCTCACTCCTAGAATAAGATAAAGTTATGGTGATATCATTTGTCCTTCATAATTCCAACATTTTAATCTGTGAACGAAATCGTAGGATTTTACCATCGAAAAAGAATTTTTTTTTTTTGTGAACAGCTTTAATTTGGCCACTATCAGGCTAGGGGTAAAAGAGTTGCACCCGTTCCCCACACTTCAGTAACACTCTCAGGGTATAAAATCTGTGCACATTCGTAGCTTTCATCAAAAAAACTGACTCCAAAGAAAGACAAGTGAAAGATCACGTGACTCAAACCTTGAGTGACTAGTAACTTTAGAGGTTTGTTTTAAAGAAGCTTTCCTCAGTAGTTTTAAGAGATTTATCCAGTATTTTTGCAGGTTGATTTCGGTTGCTATCTAACAGTGATTATCAAATGCCAAAAGTTCTCCATTCACTTAAGAGGATTCTTTTTGCTAAGCCTAAGAGAAGATAAAAGAACGCTAAGTTCTGTCGCGTGCTCTTTGCGCGCTCGACAGCGAAGGATTAAAAGAGGATTTAGTTTATTTTTCGGGCAGCGTTTCAGTTGCTGCTCATTAAGCTTTCAAATCAGGCTAGTACAGTTTGCGTCATTAGGACAGCACAGACGTTAGGAATAATACTTCCATCCATTCCCATGGACAGAAGTAAAGATCGGAATAAGAACTAAAAAACAATATTAGTTTAAGTTCTTACTCTTTGTCTGACGTCATTCATGGCATGAGTTTCGCAATACGTACAAATCAAGTTCCTCTCAGTTTGTACAGTAGATAACATTTGCAGAAAGAGCATCTGTTGTCATAGTTAAGATACGCCGATCAAGTTTAGAGGGGCCCATTGTTTTCAGGGCCTTGAACTGGGAACAGCAGACTTAGGTGATACATTTACGACTATTCCACAAATAGACTTCTCTACCTCAAGTTCACGGTCAGTTCTCAAAGTGTAAATAATAGCCTTCAAGCCACTTTCAGTGTTCTGATAAAATTTTAAGTGACCTTTGGTTAAGATAGTTAATGGTAAACTCTTTACTTAGACTGAGTAAACAGGTTCTATCCTTTTGACGCCGTGAGCTGTATGAGGAAAGATCAGCGTTTTTCTTAAATCAAAATATTAGAGGAGCGTTGAGTTACTTGGTACGTTAGAAATTAAAAAAATAAAAAATACGTTTTCCTTTATAAGATGGCATATGGCTTTGTGAAACAAACATTAATAACCTAGTTAATGCTCTTAGAAAAATCATCATCAATTAAGTAACTATCTTTGCTTTTTGTATGTGACTTCATTGTTTCTTATGTCTTGCGTGTTCAGTTCTAACATAGATACTCTGAAGGACGCGTACCAGTGCTGTTCAAAATACTCCTTGAATGCAAACTATATGCTGATGGGATTCCCAGCGATAAACTTCTCAGGGGTAAATTCTTGAATTCAGCAGGTAGATGGCTAGCAGGCCCTTATTTTTCCCAGAGCTAGCAGGAGTCTTAAAATGGGGCGTTGTCCTCGATCACCAGGTCGATAATTAAGGTCCTAAATTGAGTTACGCCTTCGCCCCCGATGGCACTCTAGCCAAACATGGTTCAAATACCCCTCCCCCCTCCCCCCCACACACACTGACAAATGTACACACTTCCCTCGGGCCACCACTGAATTTCAAATAGGATGTGAATTAATTCTAAGACCCTCTTCTTCCAAATTATCGTGAAACAAACTGGTTTAATTAAATAAGCTGTCGTCAAGTGTCTGATCTGAAAGTGCAATCCAGTTGAAAATGGTAAGCAATTTCAAAACCTTAACTTCATTTCAATACACTACCGAGCAAGGCATTACTATAAGGGGTTCGAAATTGCGAGGATCCCTTTAGTGCAAAGACGACGCAATGTAAGAATAGGACAACTTTGAATAAAAGAATTATCATCAAAACAGTTCCTCATGGAAATAGTACTGAATAAAGTACTTATTTATTAAAGCAGATTCGTATGTAATTGCTTTGTCGGCAGACGGCTGAGGCTCAAATATTGGATATAACTTAAAATGTAGTCATATCTTAGGATACTGTGAAGAGGTACACGACTTCGTGTGTGTCTCTGTTAGTTAGGAAAACACTCACGCTATTGTGATGGAAGATGCGGAAAAGAACTGATCTTCGAATTCGCATTGCTCACATGTCCAAAGATATTAATCCTTTGCTTGTGTCATTTTGTAATTAACACTGTCTAGAGGTTCTATTCTAAGTGAGAACAACGATTTAAGTCAACGGTACCGAGATCAAAGAGCCTATTTGCAAGTTATAAGATAAAATCAAGAGAGTTTTAAGTCAATACTTAAAAACGTAACCAAAGGTCACTTACACAGATTCTATAAAGGTCCAAAAACAATCTTTCACAACATTTTGACCATGAATTTGGAGTGGAAATATTTGTAGATACGTTTTCAGACTTTTAAGACGAGTATCACATTTGTCCGTGCGAAGGGCATGTTCTTTCAAACTCAACATTCTGTAGAGTAAAAAGAAAAGAGGAATGGCAAGCTTGGAAAAAGCAAACTGAAAAAGTGTAAACTATTTTGGCCTTTAAAAACTGCAATAACTGAGTGCTCCTCTGCTCATGCTAAAAATGAATTTTTTCAAAGTACTTCAATGGCGCAAAATATTAAACGTATTTGGCTGGAAAATGCTCTGTCATGGATACAGAAATGTTGTTAAATACCCAGTTTTTCTTGCCGCGTACTTAACGCAAACTCGCAGAGCAAGCTTTAACAGCTGTCAAAACACCGTCTTGGATTAATCACCTATAAATATTCTCGCTGTCGAGCAAAGAGCACGCGACAAACTACTTAATGTGCTTCTATCTCCTTTCTTAATCCTTAGGAAAAGAATCCTTTAAATTCAGTAAAGAACTTATGGTATTTAATAGTCTTACTTACTGTAAGCGAAATTAGCCCTTGGGAATAAGATCGAGGGTATCTCAGTGGAGTAGAAATAGTTCGGCCTAACGGTTAATATTTTCTTTTTACGGCTGAATATAGTTAATTCCTCACCGTTTCAATGGTTTCAAAAGTTCAAATTTAATTCCCGAGCTTGCAAAACATATTTTTAAAATTTATAGGACCCTAAGGATATTTCTGGATAAAATAGGGTCTACTGATCAGCCCCTAGACAAGACACAAAGTCAACAAGCGATCGGACTCTCTCTAAAAGACAAATTGTGGCTAGAAAACGTTTTTATGTTTCGCTCTTTTACGTCTTAATGGTCAACATTTTGCCGGTTACCCGCCCAACAACTAAAACTTTTGCCCGTTTTATGGCTTAACGGTTGCCCGTTACCCCACTGCAAACCTCGCCACTTGATCTTCCATTTAGCCTTAGAGGGGAGAGGATGAAGGAAGTTTACGTAACAGTTAATACTAAAACTTTTTCACAGGAAAAATTGCACTCTTATTTAAAGTGACTCGATAGGGGTTTTCAGGGTCAATACCTCCCAAGTTTTAGCATAAACTACGTCGTCATTAACTTAGGCTTCTACCCGAGAGACAATAGGAGACAATAACCCTGAATTATGAGATGCTCTCACTTGTAAACACAGAATTTCGGACAAAAAATTAGTGAATTGTAGCCCTTGTTTTACTGCCTTACAAGAGATCAATAATCTTGAAACTCAAAGGTCATATAAAACGACGGTTAATCTCGAGAATCTTTAATTTTTAAAAATGATATATCGAGCGGTTTCAAAATTATTCGCTTATCTGTTAAAGTGGAGCAAAAAGTTTACAAAACCGCTAACAAGAGCGCCTCGATACATACTAATCAAATCCTTCTTTCTAGAAATCGGCTAGTGCTATCTCCATGATGCTTCTCACACGTTTTAAAAAAAGATTGAAAATACTATGAGGCGAACTTGCACTTTAAAAGTGCTTCGTTTTCTACCGATAACGACCGAACATCAAGATTGTCCAGTTTTTACAATATTTCTAACAAGTAAAATAGGTCATGGCGTCATTTCGTTGCTATGACAACTCCGATGTCGTTGTAAACTGATCAGAGCATTAATTTTTGTCTTTATCTTATACAGCTGTGGTGGTAATTTTTCCAAACCTTAGTTAATGACAACGTAGCTTATGCTCAAACTTGGGAGGTATTGAGCCATCTTAAATCACCAATTGAAACTTTGGTGAGCGGGTCCTGGGAATGAATTGATCTTAACTGGTTCTTAGTCTGTCTCGAATTCGAAGGAAAATTCAAAATGGCGGCCGACGTTCAGTCAAAACCAAAGCTTTTGAATTGTATCGTAAAGAAACCTGTACCATTGAAAATTGGAGATTCTGCAAACGATAATTTTAAATCTGGTGTGGCTGTGGTTGACGTTATTTTCCCGGGAAACAGCAGTGTAGAATTGGGGAGGCTGAGTTTTAAAAACTGCTACGCTGCGTCTATCACGATCAAACTAAAGATTTTGAACGGTGAAGGCAATGAAACATGGATAACTGCAGTAAAGAACTACACGCTTATGCCTCATCCTCATTTTGAAACGGGGAGCCAGGATCGTTTCTCAATATCTATCAGTGATATTACCAAGTCGTCATCTCAAGTTATAATGTTGAGGTTGATTCTGAAACAGCCGTCGCCTCACTGGAATAGTTTTGGCATTGATGAGGTGCAATGTCATCCACCGGCAATCACCAGTTCTGCATTGGTTCCAGATTGGCTTCAGTCAGTTGCTTGTCGCAATCAAGTGGCAATTAAATCATCACCAAACTGTCCAAACTCTGACAATGTCGCTTCCAACATTCAACATTTGTGGGCAGAGATACATGAACTGAAATCTGCTAAACACGATACAGTTATTGGACGATTTGACATTGATGGAAACTATGACATCAACTTATTGTCATACACATAAACCATATGTCAAACAAAATGCGTCAAATTATCAGCAAACTAATAGTTTTTTTGTCCACTTATTGAAACAAATTGCTTAATAGCATTTTGTTTGATAATTGGTGTGGTCGATTCAACCAAACCAAAAGTGACTGTCCAAGAGTGTAAAATTTGTCATTTGAGAGGCATAAAACAAAAAAAAGTCAATGATTATATTCCATCCAACTCCACAGAATTTTGGAAATTCTGGTTGTTTACCATTTAGCACAAATTCCCGGAAATTCCGCTTGGGATGTAAATGGTAAATGATTTTTTGGTTTGTCCCACTGGAAAATTCCTGGGACAAATGGAAATTCTGAAAAGGTAGTCTCATTTTCCCGATTGGGAAGTTCGGAATGGAAGTTTGTTTACCATTTACAAGTTTCTTGAGTTTCATACCAGTTTCATGCTGTAACTAGAATCCAGTCTAGTGTGGTGTGACAATCCGGAAATTTTAGGCAAATGGTAAACGACACGTACCGTTCTTACTGACCGAAAATTCCCAACCAAAATTTCCGGAATTTTTTTGTAAATGGTAAACAACCTCTGTCTGGCAAATTTTGGTTGAATGGATTGTGCCAGTGGACTGTGGGGAGTCCATGTTGGTCTCTAATCATTTGAGTGATTGGGGAGGGAGGCATGAAGGGGGTACAAACACTGAAAAGCCACACAGATAAACACCTAAACACCACACAAAATAACATAAGAAAACAGCAAACTGCATTGAAATTAGCCAAAAATGTCTAAATACTATGAACCACTTGGTTTTGTAAACCACAGTACAGCAAATTAAAATTAAAATTTCCTCAAAACCGCACCAAAAATCGAGTAAAACCACATCACCGCAAACCCTTACGTCCCTCTCGTTAAGCAAAATTGGGCAAAGGAATGCTAGAAGTCCAATAATTTTTTATCCTCAGAATTGTATGACACAAAGTTCTGTTAAAAAAAAAATGGTGTGTTTTCTAAGCTTCTGCTTCTTCATTTAACTTTTGTTTTTTGTCCACATCTGCACTCTTTCTTCCCCTCTGTGGTACAATGTACCTGTTGTAGTCAATTTTTTATCTCAGGTAATTTTTGTTTTCTTTTGGTTTTTGGGTATGGTAAATTATGTATGCTAATGAAGTTGAAAGAAAAGTAAAATAAAAATTACCTGAGACAAAAAATTAACTACAGTATCAGGCCTTCTTGGGTGCTATTGTTGGTTTTCACATGACGTCACTAAAATTCAAACTAAACAACTATCCATCCTACCGAGATTTTACTTTCACAATGCATTAGAGCAGCTGGAAACTAATTGTCCAACAAATTTTCGCTTCAAAAGGGTTCTTGGTTTTGTGATAGAGTACACTTGAATTTCTAAGCTTTTGCGTGACGCGGCATTTACATGACGGCCAAGAGAGCTGTCATGTACGTTAAAAAAATGACTTATTTCAGGAAATTTTACCATCTAAACAGTTCATGTACTGGAAAAAGTATTATTTTAATGTTCATGAGTTTCTTGAAGAATAAATTCACGCTTTTGTAGCAAAACTCGGTAACAGATGTTTCTTTTGGTTTCCGTCCGCCATGTTGGAGCTCATCCAGGTGAGCACCAGCATGGTGTCTCCATACAAATCTCTATAAATTTGGGTAAAACATTTCTTCGGATATCTCGAATACGAAATATTCCTCTGACCTGAATCTTGGCGAGGGTCTTTGCATATGTACCTCCTTTCATTTTCCAGATTCTGGACTTTATCTATTGAATGGTTTTGATTTTTATTTTCATCTATTTTGAATGGCATGACACTGAAAACCAGCAATAGGAGAGAGGAGGTATTTTCTCCTTCCCTTCCAGATCTCCCTTTTCTTCTCTTCTCTTTCCCCCAAAATTGCTTGATGCTCAGGTAGCCAGAGAAAACACCTGACATTTTACGATGCCACCAATGGTTTTCCCTCAAAATTAAGTCTGAGGAATGAGCACACCTATTTCTGAGATATTATTTTGCAGCTAAACCTGTTATAGCATCGCAAAAAGTTTGTTGTTTTTGAGGCTATCCCTTTCTATTCCTCTTCTCCTCCCATCCTCTGGTCCTCTACCAGTATTACAATCAGGAGCTGGTATCCATAGCAGCCATCTAATCCCTTGGGTGGGACCACCATTCACTACTTTCTTTGTGGGTATCAGAAAACTGTTCCTACAAGTCTCTCTTTGTATTTCCCAGCCATACCTACATCATCAGAACAAATTATGAGACAGTCACACTGACATGATCAACCCCGATGCAAAAAGTTCATCTTCTTCTTTGAGAGGACGGAGGGAAGACTGGGGAGGAGATACAGAATTGCGAAATAACTGGTCAGCGGGTACCAAATGAAAGTAACTTCGGCCATATTGGAATACAAACCTTCAAGTCTTTGCCAGGCTAATTTTTAAAGTTTATTCCTTCTAAACTCTCGCAAATCGCCTGCTTTTAATACGGAGGGATGGGAGTTCCAGCTTTCTTCCGCTGGCTTTCGAAGAAATATTCATCGATAGTAGTGCACTGTGTTGAGGAAAAGGTAAGTAAATGTTTTGTCCACGTGCTTTCTTGCGCGTTTGCCGCCGGTAAAATTGGTCATTCTGTTTCGATCTTCATCTGCTGTTGTGACTCTGTAAGTAGTCTTAAGAAGATCTAAACGAAATAATCTTCGCAGATATGTTTTCATCGTTGTGAACTTTCTTTTCATAGAACCGCGATGTTAATGGTGTAAAAGTTCCGCTGGATACAAGTTTACCAAATCCAAATGATTATGAGTTTGACAATTTGTACCTTGATATGAATGGTATCATCCATCCATGTTGCCATCCAGAAAACAAGTAAGATCTTAAAAATGGGCTTTACTAATTTCCTGCAGATGATTTTTACAGCCTTTTCGGTACTTCCAGTTTGATTGAGATGAATTTTTTCAGGCAGAAATCAGTTTGTTTTATTGTAAGTATACACCTATTCTTTTAATTTAACTCGGATGTCTAAGCTGTAATGATCCATTTTATGACCGCGAATACAGCTATCTCCCTTCGCTCCTTGCTGTGAGGAACGTTTTGCCAGGAGAAACTTCTGCACCTTTGCGACAGAAATTCTGTAGTGACGACATTAAATCTGTCCACAATAATATTATGGTCAGGAGCTCTGACTGGTCGATGTAGTAGTTATATTGTTTTAGCTATTGATTACAAATGGCTGACAAAAGACAAAAGGCCATGATGATCAAATGTAAATGTGGTATTACAAAACGGTCAATATTCGTGGAATATATTCTGCTTTAGAAGAAACATGTGAATTTTGCCAGAGCTTGTTCACAGAAGAAAACAAAACTTTACCAAAAGTAAACAGGAGAAACCTCAAATTGAGCAAAATTTTCATTTGGAACTTATGAACACTAGATTAATTTAAAAAAGCCTTTGATTTATGCATCAGTATGCAATTTCTGTTGTTGAAGTGCAGTCATTTCTCCTGGCAAAATGTCCCCAGCAGCAAGGAACAAGGGTAGATGGCTATTTTCGCAGGCTATTTAGTGATCGTGCATTTTTTTCAGTGAACGCGCTTTTTTGTTGTATCACCAGGCCTGCTCCTAAGAATGAAGATGAGATGATGGTAGCAATTTTTGAATACATTGACAGGTAATTCCCTTGCATAGTAAGTGAATTTTTCAAAAGAAATCACTTTCACCTTCGAAGAATATCTTGTTACAATGTTGAGTAATAATTATGTAAACATACACCTGTAGCATTATTAAAACAAGTTTTTTTGTTCCAAAAAATTCATTTGTCCAGTAATTTTTTCTTGATACTTTACTCTGCCTCAACATACATTTACAGTAGTAGTCTAAAATAAATATTTGTCTTTTTAGAATATTTTCAATTGTGAGACCAAGAAAGCTGCTTTACATGGCCATTGATGGAGTGGTAAGTCAAACTGTAGCAAAGAAGGCTAGTTATTAAAACAGGGCTTAGCCAGTAATGCAGTCCTTTCAAAATCATTTCAAATTTTGCCAAAACCCCAATATTCAAACACTTTAAAGTGTTGGCACTGTTAGCTCTCTGTGTATACAGCTATTTCAAAAAACGTTGTCGGAAGAAAAGCATTAAGTCTTTATGCCAAGACCGCAAGGTTATGTGGGTTGTTTCAAATTCATCTTTAATGGCAAACAATCGCTCCACTAAACTGGTCGCTGATTTTTATTCGTCGTTTATATTGAACCATACTTATCATTGTAGTTTTTAAAAAATCACAACGTAAAATAGCGTTTCAGTTGAAGTGCACTCTTGCTTATTCCCGTCTTTGAAAGCAATTTGTTCAGCTAATTAGCAAGGGAAAATGACATTAAATTTTACTTTTTATCAATTTGCATAACATGGTAACAATGTGGGCGAAAAAAAATATTTTGAACAAACTTTGTTCCGAATAATGGTACCTACTCAATAATTAATTAAAGCTCGCCAAAGTCTACTGCAGGTAATATTTTGCACTATACCAGCATATGAGAATGTATGGACAACCACATCGCCTTTATTCCACCTTTTTCAATTTTTGAAATAATGGCGATTTCTCTGGAAATGAATTCTAAAGGACAAGTTTTAAGTTAAAAAAAGGAAAGAAACCTGTGGTTTGCTTTTCACTACCCTATAAAACATGAGACATTTCAAGCCGTAGTCAGGTAACAACGACCACGGACAAAAAAGCGTGATGCACATGCAAATTAAGTTGTTGTTTTGCTAATTTAAACCCATTGTTGTTCACGATCTCTTTTGTTGCCATTGTATTTGCTTAAGCTCCCTACTGTTTGAAGGCCCTCCAAACTCAAACAACACCTCTGTTTTAAGAGTTGTCCAATGTTTAGAAATACTCTCACTTACAGAACGATGTTCCATACTGTTCTCAGGGACACACTTGAGTGGCAGCAAAACTCCTATAGGACCTGTAGCAGGTCATTATAAAAATCCCATATTGCTTTTTGTTTTTCTTCCGACAACGTTTTTTGAAATTAATAGCTGTATACACTACATACTGCAAATACATGTATAAATTATATTGTTATTATACAGGTGGTTCATAATAATTTAATAGTAATTTTCTTATGTAGGCTCCAAGAGCAAAAATGAATCAGCAAAGATCACGTCGTTTCAGAGCATCCAAGGAATCTAAGTAAGAACACATGCTGTTTGTTAACCCTAAATAGTAACCCCAAGGCTGTGCTCTAAGGAAAATCAAAGGGATCCCTATGCTCTGAACCTGCAAAATCCAGGGTGCCCAGCATAGGATATCTATGAAAAGACTAAGATTTTGTAGTCGCCTGAGAGTAAAGTTAGATGCCTCAGGCCACCAGGCACTGCTAGAGAACAGCCCTGGACCCTCCTTATGTCTCACGAGTAACCAACATCAATTATGTTCTCCTAACAATATCCTTATATCATTAAGGGAAAAGGTTATGAGAATTGATAAAGTGATCGCCAAAGGGAAAAGGCTTTGATCTTTGATCAAATTCTCTCAACTAATTCTGTAAGGAAATGTGTTAAGATCAGTCTGGAGAATTTGCATGTGTATATTGGTGCTTGTTATTGTTAAAGGTTTATAGCAGGAGGAGTGTCCCAGCTTCTATGAGTCTACAGTAGGACTCACATTTTGTTGTCTTGTGTAGAAAAGTGCATGTGGCCTTAGCATTGTTGTAGTGTTACACTGGTCAAGATCATGGTTGCAATCACAAAACAGTATTTTGGACATTACTATGTGTCTTTGTGTCTGATAAAACAGTACTAAGCACTGATGCACTGATGCACTGTGCTCTATATGGATACAAACTGTGTGTTGCATCTTTAAGAATTCCTTTGTGTTTACTTCTTAGGGAAAAAGCTGAAGATATTGCTCGGATACGAAGTGAACTGGAGGAGAAAGGTAGAGTGTTTTTTTGCCTTTGATCAGCTTGGGATGTTAACAGGAAAGGTGGTATAAACTGTAGGGCAAGTGCTGGTTTTATTGCCTATTATACCTTTGACTGAGAACCAAACCAGTGTTTAAAAAGAATGTGTGATCCCCATAATAATTATTGTAAATTATTTTGCTTTCTTGTGTAGGAGCTGTTTTACCACCAGAAAAAGCAAAGACAGAACACTTTGACAGCAACTGCATCACACCTGTAAGTGGGAATTCTTTTTTGGAGGATTCTATTTGATAAATAAAAACATTCAGTGACTTAAGGGGAAACAAACAGGAACCTTTTCACGCTTAACTCAGAATCTAGTATATGCAAAATAAACTAACAAAGAACGCACAAAGTTCTAAGTACACTAGTCAGGCGTACTAAGCAAAAAAAATTAGAAAGAGGTGCCTAGAGCACGCAGCATATTATGGCTGTTAGTGGGTTTATAAGTATAATATTTTAGGCCTCTTTAAAGAATAGCAGACCACACAAGGAATTATTACATATATTTGTAACTCTCCTGTTGATGATTCTGAGAACTGAATGAGGACTGATAATTGCTGACTTTTCTGTCATTGTCAATAGGGAACAGAATTTATGGACAACTTGTCAGTGTGCTTGCGATACTACATTGCTGACCGGCTAAACAATGATCCTGGATGGAAGAATATAAAGGTACATTACATTCAAATACAACTAAATCATGGTGTTTACTGGTACATGTACATGCACTCTGTAGCACAAAAGAATTTTCACATTCATGATGTCTTATTCTAGCCTGCTTTTGCTTATCATTTTTTGTTAGCCTGCGCCTCAGAAAACATTACTACAGTAATTGGGTCAGATTATGTCTTTGATGCAGGATACTTTTTTGTACCTCTTAACAAACAACGTTTTCCTATTTTCATCAATCTGCATGACTTTAAAACAGTATAATTAATAAAGTATCCTTTTATCAATTGAGCTTATTGTTGTTACAGTCACCTCTGATATTCCTGTATCTTTGATTAAATGCCATAAATCTAGTTTTATGGTTGATTGTTACCTTTGGGTCGAGACTCAATTCTGAGAATCAAGTTTTTAGAGTCTCGACTTGAGTCTTGAGAAAAGACTTCTGATTTTTTAGACTTGAGTTGCAAGTTGAGAAATTAATGTAATTTTTTGCTTGGCTGAAATGATGATAACTTTGTAGCTACAGCTGTAGAATGAAAAAAGTGTAGAATAACCAATGCAGAAGTTATTCCAAGCTTTGTTAAAATCTGATGTAAGTTAATTGATGAATTTTTAGGTTATTTTATCAGATGCTAATGTACCAGGAGAGGGTGAACATAAGATCATGGACTACATCAGAAAGCAGAGAGGTTACTACATTAAACAATCTTACCTGTGTATTTAATAGTTAGTTTTACAACATGTATGATAAATTACAATAAACTGTTATTTCTTTGACCCTGTTTCTCTTATGGTGTGGAGATATTTCTGGTAATGGTTTCATACTTGTATAAGCTTTATATAAGCTGAGGATTATTTTGCACATACCTTTTCTCTTTCAGCAAGTCCTGACCATGATCCTAACACAAAGCACTGTTTAAATGGAGCTGATGGTATGTGGTATATAGTGTATGATGTTCTGTTATAGTTATGTCTTCTATTTTCTTCATTCCATTCACTACTAAAAATTAACTACATAAGAATAAGTCACTATGATTAAACTTCATACCATTTGAATACTCATGGACAGAATTCTAAAACAACTATTAATAATTTGTTTTGTTAACAATAGTGAATTAAATATTTTAGTATTGCATAACTGTGACAAACCCTTACTGTCCATAACAAGAAATCGTACATAATGGCAAAATAATAATCTTAGATGTATGTGTTGCGGTTCAATTTTATCCTCGGTTCAAATTTTCTTTTCTTTTGTTTCAAACTCATTATCATGTTATTATCATACATTACCATACCTGAAAAACAAAAGAAAAAAAAATTGAACTAAGGATTAATTTGAACCACAACATACATGTATGTACCAGTAATACATGTAGCTCACTGTACCATGTTATTTGAATACTTAAATGTACATTATTTACTTTTTTTTCAGCTGACTTGATTATGCTTGGTAAGTAGATTTATACTAATAATTACAGGTATACAGGTTGTTTAAACAAGGAATGTGAAGAGTTTATAATAGGCCATTTGCACAATGGCGTCATTTTACTACATGTGCTACGAATCCTTTGGTTTTATTCTTTCATATTTAAATTTGGTAATCCCAGCAAGGTTACAAGAAAGCAAAACCCTTCAGGATTCTGGTTGAGTTGTAGCAAAATGACATCATTGTGCAAATGGCCTGTTCTTAAGTGATTCTTAATGTACTATAGAATTCTCCTTTTGTTAATTACAAGCAAAATAAAGCATTTCATTAGAGGTCATATATGGCTTTTCATTGTTTCCCTGTTCAGTATTCTAAAGAGAAGCATTGGATCAAACAACTGTCACATTTTTAGCACAAGAAGAAATACATCCCAGTCATAAAGGCAGAATGAAAGCGAAAGCAGTGTACTGAAGTGGATTGATTACTGATTATTTATTTGTATTCACTCACAGGGCTTGCAACTCATGAACTTCACTTTACAATCATCAGAGAAGAGTTCAAACCAAACCAGAAGAAACCATGTGAAATCTGTGGGCAAATAGGTACAAGATTTAAGTAGTGTACAGTAACATACAGTGTACTGGGCTATAGTTAACTGTTTTTAAGGCTTATTTTTTGTATGTTGTAGGGCATGTCATGGATGAATGTATGGGACTTCCAAAGGAAAAACAAGGAGAGGTGAGAGTGATGAAAATCAAATTTTCTCCTTAGTAACTATATCAATACATAATGAAGAGAAAATTTTGTGGGAATATATGTGGTAATTACTTCATGGAAAATGCCTTGTTCTTCAAACAAATTCTCCCAACTAGTTCATTAAGAAAATGTATGGAAATCAGTCTGGAGAATTTGTATTTGGATACTGGCGCTTAAAGGATCAATAGTGGGTTGTTGCATTGTGTATAAATAACACTTTACACATGTATGTGATTTTTTATCATGGATACTGCCTCAGTCACATAGTGGGTACAGCTGTAGCATGATAGCCTGTTTTAGGCATTCAGACAGTAAAACATGGGTGAAAATTGGCTAGGGCAAAAAGCAACAGGCAAAAAAGGAGAGAGAACCCCCGTCACCCCAGTGTCACAATATATTTCCCTCATTTTCCTCATTTTAGTACTTTCTGCTTATGATTTTTCTTGCTCCCCACTTTCTAAAAGCATGGAACAGTCTACTATCCCCACCCCATCCCCCCCGCCCCCGTCACCCCACCCACCCCCTTACCCTGCGAGCATAGGCTTCTCTCTTGCATGGCTTGTAGTATTTACAAAGTTGTCTGTGTTGCTTGTCAGTTGCATAGTTAGTTTGTTTTATACTCTCCTGGGGGCATATAAAACTAACCAGCTACATGTATGTGACTGACAACTGGTGGAAATGACTTTGTAAATGCTAAAAGCCATGCAGGAGAGAAGGGTCTGTTCTCAGGGTCCCCAATCTCCACCTACACTACTTAAGAGACACCTATAAGTGGACAACAGAGGTGGCCTAAAACTTTTTATGGAGTTTGAAATACACCCATGGTATACTGTACTGAATTAATCTGTTATGATCTTCAATCAACAGTTTGATGAGTTAAGTGCACCAGTGGCTCAAGAAGTAGAGTTTATTTTCATCAGGCTTAATGTACTTAGAGAGGTAAGTATTTATTATGCATATACTGTAGGATAATTTACTGTAAAATGAAATGTTTTGCTCTAGAGAATTTTAAAGGGTCTGTGTGAATTTGCAGTTTTGATTATTTTCCTTAATTATTGGTTAAAACTTCTTTGATTTTGCACCTGATCTTTCAATCACTTACAGAACTCTGTCAAGAGCTTTTTTCCGTATTGTGCCTTTCAACTGTATTTCAGAGACATTTGTGGCTTAGCTGCACGTTGCATAAAAATTTGTGCAATGCCTGAGTCCATATGAAAGCAGATCAAGAACACAAAAGAATGTTTATTTCTGTAAACGAAGAAATTAATGTGTTACCGTATTCCCCCCATTTCCTAATAATGCTACATTTGTATCAAAAGTAATTTAATTAAATCTCTCTTAATTTTATGTCAAGTACTTGTACATGTTATCACTTTAAATATTATTATTATTTCCTTCACAGTACCTTGAACGTGAACTTAGAATGGAAGGCCTTCCTTTTCCGTATAGCTTTGAGGTAAGATTTTCCTGAAAGCGTTATTAATTTTTGATAACTTTGGAACTAAGTTGTACATCCAAATGCAATATTTGTCTTTGATTTGGCTTGAAAAGTTCATGAAATATTCATACTCAGAGGTACTCAAGAAATTGTTTATAAATATGTAGTTAGGGTGGGGGATCTTATTGACATTTCTATGTGTGAATTTAGATCAAACCAGCTTTCTCTTTGCTCTCCTGTACCGTGATATGTTTTTTTTTGGCACTTGTGATTGCCTCATTTTGTTTATGAAACTTAACTGTTACTAATGATGTGTTCTTTGTCTAGCGCTGTCTTGATGACTGGGTATTCATGTGCTTCTTTGTAGGAAATGATTTCCTTCCCCACTTACCTTCACTAGAAATCAGGTAAAATGCCAAAATATTATTGTACAATGATTGTTGTTACTCTTGTAATTTCATTTTCACACATCTACTTGTACATGCATATTAGTGATGAGAACATCCCTGTATTAAGTGTTACTAAAGATTGCACATAAGTTGTCCTACATGTACCGGTACATTGTAGCTTTAGAACTTGTAATGAAATTCTAGGTTGCAACCATTTAAATGAAACTTGAACTTCAACAATAGAAGCAATTTGTTTTAGTCCCCTGATGGTGCATGTAGTACAAACCTCTTTTGGTACTGATTTCAGCAGGTATTTACCATCTTGAGTTTTGTTGTTTTTCTCCAGAGAGGGAGCTATTGATAGACTGGTGGGGATTTACAAGAGAGTTTTACCAAGATGTGGGGTGAGAACAATGGATATTCTTGTAGAGTGTCATCATTATTTTCATTGTTGTCAAGGAAGTTACCTCATTGTAAGCTCGCTTACACAGTGGGCTAGGGCCCAGTCAAGGCATCTTGCAAGCAAGCAGGCATGTGAGCATGCAAGTATGCAAGCATGCAAACAAGCATGCAAGCAATATGAATGTGACAGCTGCTTGTTCAACAGACAGGCAGGAATTTAAGTCTTGTACAATCACTACCTTTATGATAAAGCACTTCTGTAATGTGCTTATGGTGTATTTGTGCAAGTAAAATGTAGGTATTTACAATGTATAATGCATACTTTAATTTATTTACAGGGCTATCTAGCAAAACATGGAATTGTTGATTTGAATCGAGTTCAAATGGTTCTTCAAGGTGTGTAAAAAGAGTTGATAAGCTTGAAGATAGTTTTAATAATAACATAAGTATTCATCATATCTGTCAATCAAGCCTTCAAGGATCGGATCTTAGTTTGATTCTTGCCATCATGATGTCTTCTAAGACAAAAATAATTGCTTCACCCCATCTTTCTTTACCAGCCCATTGTATAAATGGGTACCAGTAATTTAAATTTTGTACTACTGGGCATAACCCTATGGTGGATTGGCATTGTGTCCAATTTTCAGCCATTTTGACCTTGTTCTTGGTCAATAAGGCGTAGTTACAGGTATTGTTACAGGTGTAATGTGATGTAATTTTATTCAAGATTTGTAACCTCTATGGCATGTATGGTGTGTATTTTGGCATGTTACTAGAGTAGTAAGTACCAAGTCTTTGTGTTTATTTAGAGCTTGGTTATGTTGAAGATGAGATTTTTAAGAAGCGTCAGGCAAATGATGTGAGTACTCTAAATTTAAATTAATTTTGATGGATTAAAATATTAAAATATTGCTTACAGGTAGTGATTTCATGGCTTTAAGACTGTTGTACATGAACTTGTATTTGGAGTACCTTAAAAAATCACTGTAATACATTTCTTTAAGTGCTCCCATTGGTTTTACCACTTACATGCTGGGTATATTCTTTCCCACCCTCCCCACTCCCCTCCTCCCCTCCCCTCCCCCTCCCCTCCTCCTCTCCCCACTCCCCTCCCCCTCCTCCCCTCCCCACTCCCCTCCTCCTCTTCCACTCCCTCCAAGACCATACAAAATAGCATTGCAATGTAAGTAAAAGTTTGTTGCAACAGATGATTTTGTTGTTTTATAGCTGGCATACAAAAGACGTCTCAAGGAAAACAAAGAAAGGGAGAGGCAGAAAAGACAGCGAATGGTATTTTTTCTTTTGGTTATTACAATCATTATGACCACAGTTTTTGGCCTAGGTGCTAAAATAAAAAACCACTCAGTCATTTTCCTATTTGAAAACCTTGTCAAATGCAACCAGATTGAAGTCCAAGTACACTGTAATACTAAGTTTCTGATCTGTCTGTGATGTCATACAACACTAGTTCATGATAATCTCTTCATCCTTGGTGGCTAGTTCTGCACACAGCTTTACATGTAGTTCTTCTAATAAATCAAATTATTGCTTTTGGGCATTTTTTTAACCAATACCAATATTACATTGAGTGTGCCTCTAAGTGAAAGGTTTGATATGATGTACATTATTTTTTATCTTAATATCAGGACGCACCACTATGGACACCCAGTGGTCAGTTTAGTCCACACGTCATAACTAATACACCCTCGCCTATTGTGTCTCCCCGCCAAGAGGCTTATGCCATGCGACAACAAGCCATGTCTTATAGTGCTGGGAACCCAACACCACAGGATAAAGCAAATAAGGTGCAGTGGTTTTAGCAATACAGCAGTTATTTACAATGAAATAAACAGTAACACCCTCCTCTCTTTAGTGGCGAATGACTTGTCTCTTTCCCCAAATTTGCATTTTTGGAGGGCTTTGGCTAAACATTGAATTAA
Organism: Porites divaricata; assembly: GCA_038088405.1. NCBI lineage: Eukaryota > Metazoa > Cnidaria > Anthozoa > Scleractinia > Poritidae > Porites > Porites divaricata. The sequence continues at coordinate 1,028,495 of JBBMOI010000011.1, forward strand.
ACTCTGAAGATCTGAAATACATGTAAAAACCTCTTAATCAGCAATTTCAAAAGTGTACATCTGAATTTTCTTTATAAAAATGTTGTCTAAATTCAGAATTGCATAATAGCTATGATATACTGTATAACATTGTAGACAAATTGAATTTGACTTCAGGTAATCCTCTAGACTGTAAAGGTTAAAGTTCAAATCCAGTGGATGTTTATTATTTTTTAAAAAATGTATATCTTTATGCCTTGGTATGTGCTTCATATTCAGAGTTATACTGGAATTAACTGCAGTTATTGTTGTTTGTTACTGTAGAGTGCAGCAGCAGATCTGAGAGCTATGCTCACTACACCTTCCCCAAATGCAAGTATTGTGAGTAAACTACTAGTGAATACCACATTGTAGTTTGATGTACAAACATCTTTGTCATGTATAGTACATTTTGTGTTTCTGTTAGTGTTTTGTTGTTGACATTGCACACCACACAACAGCATTATTGTACCTTGCTGGCCTGGAACAAAGTGAAATAATGTTTGATGCAAACCAGAGTGATGATCTCCAACTTCTATTTGCAATGTCATTTTGTATCTTTCTCTTTAGTGGCGAATGACTTGTCTCTTTCCCCAAATTTGCATTTTTGGAGGGCTTTGGCTAAACATTGAATTAAACTCTGAAGATCTGAAATACATGTAAAAACCTCTTAATCAGCAATTTCAAAAGTGTACATCTGAATTTTCTTTATAAAAATGTTGTCTAAATTCAGAATTGCATAATAGCTATGATATACTGTATAACATTGTAGACAAATTGAATTTGACTTCAGGTAATCCTCTAGACTGTAAAGGTTAAAGTTCAAATCCAGTGGATGTTTATTATTTTTTAAAAAATGTATATCTTTATGCCTTGGTATGTGCTTCATATTCAGAGTTATACTGGAATTAACTGCAGTTATTGTTGTTTGTTACTGTAGAGTGCAGCAGCAGATCTGAGAGCTATGCTCACTACACCTTCCCCAAATGCAAGTATTGTGAGTAAACTACTAGTGAATACCATATTGTAGTTTGATGTACAAACATCTTTGTCATGTATAGTACATTTTGTGTTTCTGTTAGTGTTTTGTTGTTGACATTGCACACCACACAACAGCATTATTGTACCTTGCTGGCCTGGAACAAAGTGAAATAATGTTTGATGCAAACCAGAGCGATGATCTCCAACTTCTATTTGCAATGTCATTTACAATGTAATTTACCACAAAGTTGGTGTAACAATCTTTGTTAATCTCAGTTCCCAACCAATTTCTGGACATCAAATGACTTGTTCTGCTGATTTGTATCTTTCTGAACTCCCTTTGTATTGTTCTCTAAAGGATTTTTCTTAAAATTTGGTGGTTTTATTGTCAATTCTTGTGTACTGCTATGCATCAAATCTTTATAATCGGTCTTAAAATGTTTAATAAATTATAATAGTATCAACATTACATAAATTTGCTAGGCTGTTTTATTGACTGTACAAAAGAAAATTTATTTTGCATTCCTTATCACTTCATTTTTATTTTTTTATTCCTGTTTTAAAATTTATGTTACCAACATTTTCTACCACTTTTTTTAAACTATAGTCATCTGCTGCAAGTACACCCAATTCTGTTCCTGTATCAAACAAGGGAAAGAAAGATGACGATGATGATGAACCAAAAGATGATATCAGGTAAAGTCAGCTAAATAGACTGTCAGCAATACTAGGTATTCCTTTTTGTCCTCAGTTAATGTACATGTGCAAGCTGACTGGTGAACGTGTTCATTGACTTACTTTTCCCCCTTTCAAAAAAACAGGAAAAGAAAGACATTACCTGTAGGCTATCAGCTTAATTTATGCACTGCGATATAATTATTATACCGTGGATACCAAAGGTTTTTTTATTGTGTTTGTTTGTCTCATTGTCTAATTAGCTGAGGTGTGGGTACTACATCTGCATGTCCCAAACCCTTACTCTAACAGGGGTTACTCTAATACCAGTGCAACCAGTACTAAGTGAAGTGTCCGCACAGGATAGGTGTCCGCCTTATACAGAGTCAAAAAAGATGCCTGGGTGATCATCTTGATGTCCATCTAAGAGAGGTGTTTGTATTAAAGTGAGTCAAACAAAGGACTCAATGGTGACAAGGACAAATTCTGTTCCACTTAAGAGTGTCCAGCTTCTAAATTATTGTTGTCTGTTATGAGTGACAGTCTTGACCATATTTACTACAAAACTATTACCTAACCTCTTACAGTAAATCCTGTATTAAGCCCACTGGGGGGTTTATTAATTTCAAGCCCATATGAGGGGGGCTATTTGAGAGGGGGAGCTTATTTAAGTTAGAAAGGACCATGGTATCAGTTCTCCATAAAGAACTAGAAGACAAAGTGGAGAAGCTCAAGAACAAGAAAGTTGGAGGTCATGCAGTCAAGGGTCAGAATCAAATCCGAACTTCCAGTTGGTAAATAGGCCATCCCAGATCAGTCCACATGAAGTTTTACAGTTGTGATTGATTAATATAGTCTATCATTTGTTAATGAAGAATATTTAGGAGAGGGAAGGCGGCTTATTAACTTTCTTCCCCTGAAAAGGAGGGGTTTTTTTTTTAGAAGGAGAGGCTTATTTCAGAGGGGGAACTTAAACAGCACCTAATTTTTTATTATCAGGTTGTGGGAAGCAGGTTGGAAGGGTCGCTATTATCAAAACAAGTTTCATATATCTGAGAATGAAGAAGGATATGATGATTTCCGGAAGAAAGTGGTAACATTCTAGATTCCTTATGTCGATTGTTATTTACTGGAAACAAAAGTACAAGAAATATTGTTAAAAATTTGGTAGAGAAGGCTGGAGGAATTTTTAACACTACTTTCTTTTCTTTTCTCTTTCTTTGACAAGGCCGATGCTTATGTAGAGGGACTCTGCTGGGTTTTACTTTACTATTATCAGGTGAATAACTACTGAAGCTGTTTGTATTAATTTTGAGTTTATAGTACTGAAAGAAGTGGCCAAAACTCCCTCACATTGAGGAAGGGTGGGAAGCAATACAGGACACCCCCATCCGTGAGGACTGATGGACACAATTTTTTTGACCTGTGAATTCAATGTGAAACTAAGATAGTTTGTGTATATGCAACTTACGTAGTTGGACAAACTGCACAGGGACATTTACTGTGAATATCATCTACAAGTGATAGAGAGGAGCCTTTTCAAGTAAGACCGGTCTTTTTTAAGGTACATTTTTTAAGGTACAGAGAGGAGTCTTTTCAGGTGACACCGGTCTTTTTTAAGGGACATGGGTCTTAAATTGACGGGTTTTTTCATAAGTTAACCATCACATTATTTTCTTCAGGGATGTCCATCGTGGAAGTGGTTTTATCCTTATCATTATGCACCATTCGCATCTGATTTTCGTGATCTTGGTTCACTTCCCAACTCATTTGAATGTGGAACACAACCGGTAAAATCTCATTTAATGTCGTTCAATTATATATACAAGACTGCTTGCTTTCCATCTTTCTTTGATATCTGTCAAGTTCTTATTACCAGCGAAAATGTGAGGAAAAAACGCAGTTAACAAACTTTTCTTGTGGCACGGGGCTCCAACACTCACCGCTCGCGCCTTTTTTACACGTGTTACTTCAGCGTGAGTGTTACACATGCTACTCATGTCAGTAACTTTGAAGAAAATAAGAGACATCTGGCTGTGTAATTAATGTGTATAGTGGAATTCTGAACATTTGCACTTCATTATTTGTTTATCTTTTTTCCTCGATGTGCAGAAATAGCTGCTCTGTCAGTTTGAATAATATTTATTCTTCTAGATCTGAATCATGTTTACAGTGTTCTTTGATTCGTTTTTTTTTTTGCTCTGATTTCAGTTCAAACCTCTGGAGCAGTTGATGGGTGTGTTTCCAGCAGCCAGCGGGAAATTTCTGCCTCCCACTTGGAGAGAACTTATGTCACACCCGGTAAGTGGACACCCTTCTTTTCTCATTGATTTTTATACTGCAGAATTTTATTGGTCGATTGACTGTTTAGTTGATATGTTAGTCGATGTTTATTATTTAAATAGTATACTTGTTCATTGATTGAATGATTTATTTATTAATGTTTGATTGCTCTTTGCGTTTCAGGATTCAGCAATAATTGACTTTTATCCTTTGGACTTTGAGATTGACCTCAATGGAAAGAAATACGCTTGGCAAGGTACCTTGAAGAACTTAAGAAACATACACTAACACAGCACAACACAATAAATTGTTTGAGCCTCTCTCAGGTGAAAGGAGTACTTGGCTCCGCCACTTATACACAGGCACACGAATCAAATGTAATTAGAAAAGTACCTACCAGGAGGTAGTCCAGCTGTTGGCTGGCAGTCATTTAAAGGGGGGGGGGGGGGGGGCAGGGGAGACAGGGAGATATTGTGTGCAGAAACATGTATGGCATTCTCTTGGACCCTGTAGTAACATCTTCCATGTATTTTACACCACAGGTGTGGCTTTGCTACCTTTTGTTGATGAGAAGAGACTGCTAGGTGCTCTTAGTAAAGTATATCCTGATTTAACAGATATTGAAAGTAAGTTGAAATGCAGCATTTCATTTCTAATAACAATGCTCCATGGCAGGTGGTACTTTAGGAAGATACCTGAGTCGTTAAGTTTTGTAGGAAGCTTTTGCTAAAGCGTGACACAACAGCAGTGGTAATCTCTAGTGTAGCATATTCGCAAAACCTTCCCTTAAGCTTGACTGAGCTCTAATTTTCAGTTCGCCTTTTTTGGAGAACCTCAGCTTGTCTTGAGTGACATCACAGTAATGTTGGCAATGTTCTGAAAACTTTGAGGTGTACTCATTTCACCAGCTTACCATTCTTTGGTTTATTTGTCTCGTTTCAGAGAGGCGAAACAGTCGTGGTAAAGATCGTCTGTTTGTTCGTCAGGGCAATCCTACATTTGACTTCTTCGTTGGTTTATACGAAGGAGATGGCATTAGAGAGGTAAGCCTCTACAATGTATTTTTAAAGGTTATTGCTTCTTCTGCTTGATGCAAACCATTCAACTATTTACAAGCATGACCAAGTATCCAAACTCAGAACTTCTGAGAACAAATCCAGCTAGCAGTCAAGTGGGAGGAAGGGCTTAACTCAGGATATCTGGATAAAGTCCAGCGTTCTAACCGCTCAGCCATGCTGCTTTGTCACAAGCAGCCACTTGTACCTTCCCCGAGGGTGGCCTCCTAGCAGAGATTTAACTGCTCATATCTGGTGTGTTGTATCTTTCAGGCAGTTGACGTAGTAGCAGACCTAACAGGGGGCATGTCAGGCAAGGTACAGACAGATGATTGCCCCATCCTACCTCACAAGTAAGTTCATTCAGATGAGTAATTCATGAATTGCATGGCCGTATTAAAGGGACACAGTCAGCTGATGCACATGCGCATTAGATACATTTCTTAGCTGATTTGCATGTCACAAGACACGAGCGTGAAACAGAAAGTGAGAAGCGTATCCGGAATACTCAAAACAAACCTTGTTGAGTTGAACAATTTACAAGCCCAAATCGTGATTATAGACCTTAAGCCACATCAGAGTACACATTTTTTATATACCATTGAGAATTCATCAATGGATTTGTCCAGGAAAAGCCAAACATCGACGAATACTTCTGAACTCGATCATCACTAGAGGTGAGGAATGACACGGAGTCGGCATGAATCATTGTCGAAGGTTCAAGGTCAAGAAAGTTTGATTTTCCAAACATATGTAACCTTTTCTATTGATTTTCCAAATACATATAACGATTATTTGCTCGCCAATATTATTGATTCATTATTTCTTTTGTTATTTTGGTGAACAAAAGCGATTTCTCCCGCCCGGAGCCTACGCGTTTCTCACCTCTTCTGTTCATGTTCGTTTGGATACTGTTTTTAACCAAATATGATGAATATAATAAATATAATTTCATAGGATGAGTTAAAGTTTGCTCAAAACGAGGTTTTCAGTAAAAGATCGAGGATCAAATGAACACTAGAAAGGACTGAAGCGGATTTCTAGATGTAGCCGACGCGTTCATTTGATTTCGGGTTGAGGTAAAACTCTTTTCAAAACTGACAAAAGTAGTGTCCAGGTCAGCGCGGTCACATAGCTGACTGTGTCCCTTTAAGACGAAATGATCACTGATAGAGGACCTTTAAAAAGAACGAGTTACAGTCGAAACTCTCGTTAGCGACCACCCAAATTGTCAAGGTTTGTTGGTCGTTTACAAGAGGTGAACCATTATGGGGTTTCTTCCGAGAAGAGGTTCGGACACATCTACTTCGACATGTTACGATACTGGGAAATTTTTGTGCTTTGGAGAGGTGGTCGCTTACGAGAGAGGTGGGGCCACAATGAAAGGTTCAACAGCAGAAGCTTTTCTTTAGATGATAGCATTGAACAAATTTATCTATTAGGGCATGTTTACGTGGAGGTGGGGGACTCCAGGTTGGTGAGGTAATCCACTTAGCTTGGGGTAACCCGCCTGTCTATATAATCTCTCATATGGTCACCCCACCTATCATGTAAACGTGATCAAATTAAAATGAGAGATAATATGGACAGGTGGGTTACCTCACCTACCTGGGGTCCCCCACCTCCATGTAAACAGTCCCTTAGTTGCTTGGGTTTAAGACCATATCCATGCGAATCTGTTCAGGTTTCTTTGCTTATCAGTTTGTTAACTAGCCTTTACAAAACAGTCCCAATGTACAGTTTGATACTACACCAACCCAGTCTCTTGTGCAACCTCCCACTGGCCAGTGCTATTCTCATATGGAGAGCCTAAAAAGTATGAGCTCTGATACGTTCATTAACTTAAACAAACTAAACTGTCTTTCACAGCTTAATAAACAGGATTTCCTTCATTTTTTTTTTTCAGAACAGTTCCTTCACCCGTTCCTCAACTCTATGACCTCAGGGATAACAGAACCATCAGGTAAACAACAATAACATCAACGACACAAACACAACATAGTATGTCAAACTCGTTCCCATGGTCCTCTCTTACTCGTTCTCCAGGGTAGGATGAGGAGGAGAGGAACCTGGAAACAAGGCTGCATAGCATGTACGACTCAGACGCGATCCATTTTCGTTTTACAACACTTTTATAGGTTTTTCTGACAGAGTGTAATGTTGAAAACTAAGTGATTGTCGCATTATTGAATTGTTCACTTTCAGTGTGTTTTTCATCGACCCTGTTTATGATATGGATCATATTTTTAAGGCAGATGTCTTACCTAAGGCAGAGTAAGTGAAAGTTAAATAACTATTGAGTCCTATTTGTATTGCTATTTATATATTAAATGCTGGCAGCATGTAGTTACACTTTTATCTGTGAAAGGTTTGAACCCAGGAGTCATGCTGTGGGTGTTCCGTCTAACAAAGTCCGTGCTGTAAGTAACACTGACACTCAGACGAACGTCAACTCTGGCCCTGTTACGACAGCTACTGTACCGTACATCAGAGGTACCTCTGAAACTATTGCACGTATATTACAACATTACAATAATTATACGTGTTGCACACAAACCCATAACCACTTTACGACGCCTGCTTACTAATGTCAAGGACAAAGACAAACCGGAGGACAGACAGGGAGCAGTATACAAGATCAAATGCTGCGACTGCCAGGCTTCTTACATTGGTGAAACCGGCAGAAACCTTAGCACGCGACTGACCGAACACAAACGAGCAACGAGGAATGGTGACGTCAACAATCACATTGCTGAGCATCATTTACAGACGAAACATCAAATTGACTGGGACTCTGCGACATGTATAACGTATTCTACAGACTACCATCAATGTCTTACTTTGGAAAGCTGGTTCACTAACTTAGAACAAACGCCACTGAATCGTAGCCAACAGTTACCAGCGCCGTATAAACGACTTATTGACGAGATGAAGCGAAACTAACTACAAGAGATCGACTGGAGAACTGACAATTTGACTAACAATAGACGACTGCTTAACTGTGACAATAGACGGATCGAAACGCACCAATTACTGATTACGAGTCTTCATAGCCAATAACACCGCGGCTTAACTGACAGACGACCAATAACATCTTGACTTTATTGACCAATCAGATCAATAACCAGAGTATATAATACCATCTACTGACGTGATACAACTCACTTTGACTCTGAAGATGACTACCACACAGGTTGTCGAAACGTCAGTCACTGTCAACAACAACAGTCCTATTCAGGACTACGTTCACCCGGACGATCAAACTCAACCTACTTTTATCTATGTGTACCTCATTAGGGCCTCAAAAACATTTTCATGGTACGGAGATACCCCCTTCCCCCTCTACTGTCTAAACCCCTCCCTTCTCCAACCCTTGGCTCCCCCAATGTCCAAACCTACCCCTCCGATGTCTGAACCCTTCCCCTTCTAAACAAAAATGTCAATAAACAGTTGCCCTTTATACCTTTTCAAGAAAATAATACCCCCTTCATGAACCTACAAAAGGGTTTTTTGTAATTAACTGTGGGAGTTTGTCTCATGTTCCTTATGTGTGACCTTTTTGAATAATAACATAAATTAGCCATCGATTGTGCCTTTTACAATGCACTGTACTTTGAAAGATCCTTTCAAACGCTTGAAAAGTAGTATTCCGTACCCTTTTCTATCTGCCATCTCGTTAAATTCCTACCATTTTTCAGACACCTCTACCCTGAATTACCCCTTTCGTTGGAACATCCCCCCTATAGTTCCATTACAGGGAGTTCCATCTGTGTATAAGCTGATTCCTAGATAATCATATGCAGGTCAGACCAGTTATCTGCAACTTGATTATGGACACATACGTGTTTTGTCCTGGTGCAACTTGCACTTAACGCATGCAGTATCTGTAATATTTCTTGTATTACGGATTATCAGGCCACATCGTTTGGTAGTCGTCCTACAAATCGCGTTTTACATGTAATTCTTTATTTTTTTAGTACCGTGATAACTGATCATTATACATTTCCACCTACCCTTCCCTTAAGCCAACATTTTGCCCTAAGTGAGAAGTAAGTGTTGATGTTAGCTTAGGGGAGGGGTAGGTGGGCAGTTTCCCAGAAACGTGTAATGATGCATTAACTATTCCTTAGTCTAAAGGATCGCCTGTGATTTTCTCTTCACCAGTCCCCCTGCTCGTGTTCTCAAGCCAGAAGGTTATGATAGTAACAGGCCGTACAGACCAGTTATTGGAATGAACGCTAACAGAACCTCGTTTGCTCATTTGGGTGATGCGGGGCGACGGATGCTTAAGTAAGTCGAATTGTTGGTTTTCACATGACGTCACCAAAATGCAAACTAAAAAACTATCGATCCTACCGAGATTTTACTTTCATGATGCATTAGAGCAGCTGAAAACTAATTTTCATACAAATTTTCGCTTCAAAAGGATTCTTGGTTTTGTGATAGAGTACGCTTGAATTTCTAAGCTTTTGCGTGACGCGCCATTTATATGACGGCCAAGCTAGCTGTCATGTAGGTTAAAAAAATGACATTTTAGGAAATTTTGCTGTCTAAACAGTTCATGTATTAGAAAAAGTATTACTTTAATGTTTATGAGTTTCTCGAAGAATAAATTCACGCTTTTGTAGCAAAACTCGGTAACAGATGTTTCTGTTGGTTTCCGTCCGCCATGTTGGAGCTCATCCGGATGAGCTCCAGCATGGCGTCTCCATACAAACCTCTATAAATTTGGGTAAAACATTTCTTCGGATATCTCGTATACGAATTATTCCTTCGACCCAAATCTTGGCAAGGGTCTTTGTATATTTACCTCCTTTCATTTCCAAGATTCTGGACTTTATCTGTTGAATGGTTTTGATTTTGATTTTAATCTATTTTGAATGGCGTGACACTGAAAACCAGCAATAATAGTCTGTAATGGTACCTGATGGGGTGGCTGTGCTTTATATGACCCAAGTTAGTGTTCTGTAGTGGTACCTGATGGGGTGACTGTGCTTTATGTGTCTTATGTATTGTTCTGTTGTGATACCTGATGGGGTGACTGTGCTTTATATGACTCAAGTAGTGTTCTGTAGTGGTACCTGATGGGGTGACTGTGCTTTATACGACCCAAGTAGTGTTCTGTAGTGGTACCTGATGGGGTGACTGTGCTTTATGTGTATTATGTAGTGTTCTGTTGTGATACCTGATGGGGTGACTATGTGTTATATGACTCAAGTGGTACCTGATGGGATGAGTGTACTTTATATGTCTTATGTATTGTTCTTTTGTGATACCTGATGGGTGACTGTGCTTTATATGACTCAAGTGATGGTACCTGATGGGTCCTTCTTTTTTGTAAGCTGGTCGTTGCTTAAAAATTGAATCCGGGTTAGATAGCCTGTTCCAGGAGATCAGATTGTGTGGACGGCGCAGAGAAGGTGTGAGCAGGAAAAAAACAGCCTCACTTTCTCCTTTTTTCTCCGCTATCTAAACGTTGAAACTTCCAACAGGCTACTCTGTTGTAGCCTCCCACTCAGACGTTCTTAGAGGTTCGTCACGCGTTGGGGAGGATTGCGTGACCAGCCAAAAGAACGTCTTCGTGGGAAGCTAATTCTGGGGACGAGGTTGTGGTTTGAAGATTTCTACTCCTTGAGTAATCTAAAAATTTATAAGATCGCATCTGAAGGAGGCTATATAAAGTGTTCTCTTTTTAGCGTAGCATTTTGATGACAACTTTTTCTCTCTTTTCTTGTCAGTTTTCACAAAGGGGATCTTTTTCGTCCCTATACTCCCGCCAGCTATGTGCCGCCCTTTCGGTCGAACTCATGCCCTCCGCAGAATGATTCCAGGCATGGTTACCCTAATCGTCCAAGATCCAATCCGGGTACACCTGTATCGTCACGTGATAATCATGATCCAAGACGACAGATCTATGACAGAAATCGCGCTTCACAGTACAACTCCGGAGGTTACCAAGGCAACCAATCCCAGTATAATTCAGGAGGTTACCAAGGTAACAGATCCCAGTACAACTCGAGCAATTACCAAGGAAACTGGTCACAATCAAACGCGTACTCTCGAGGACCTGGGTCGAGTCAATCTCAGTACTCTCGCGGTAGCTATCAACATTCGTCACGTGACCCTAGACAGCAGCAGCAGCAGCAGCATTACAATCGACAAGGACCCCCCAACAGGGTAAGTTAAACGATCAAAAACCTTATTCTCCCAAGTAAGGAAGCGGTGCCGTACAAAAGTACGCGCAATCTTCTTCCTTTTTTATTAAGTTAGGTAACGTTCTCTCAAGTGTCGTGCTGCAGTCGTGCTGCAGTCTGCCAGCTAAGCACGGCAGTAGCACGACGTTTGAAACAGGCCTTACTCTCACAGTACTATGCCCAACCTACTTAATTTTTGTCTGATGGATCCTTTGTCGAAAACAGCGTTTCTCCTTGTGCGTTGTCGACCTTTCAATTCGATTGTCCCGGATGCACTATCCTCAGTATTACCACGGATGTGCTATCAAATTGGCAACTTCTTAACTGTGTTTTTTTTTTGTAACATAGGATGATCGTCGCCATTCGTACCCGCTTTCCAATTACCGTTACAGACCATACTAAGATGGCCGACACATTCTCCTTTTTAACACCCCAGTTGAGGTACCACAGGACAACCAACACAGTCGTTAAGCACCATGGACGGATAACTGTGCGGGGCGCGAGATCCGTGAGACTGTCACGTGTTGTCGTTAAGTTATCGTGGTGGCTTAAAACAGTTAAATGAGTATCATATTACCTGTAGTATGATATGTATCTCCTTATCGGTTTTATTCGTTTCTAATTTGAGCTCGAGTCAAATTACGTTGGTCGCCTCCGAAGAAATCAAGAAATTTAAGTGGTTAAACATTGCTGGACAATTTTCTGTGGAAGTTGCAAGTGAAAAACTTCTTTTCACCAGGAACATTGTTTTCGGTGGCTCTTAAAAACGGTCTCAAACTTTAATCAGTATTTGACAATAGTATTCTCAAATTCCTCTTGAAAAGTTAAAAAAGAAGGTTAGAGAAACAATCTAAGCAAGCCAATGAAAATAGGAATTGAAAAACATTCGTCACCTTCTTTCAATTTGGTCGATGTAGGATTATTTGCAGAGGGAAAATTTTTCGTTAACTTCATTTTTGTCACAGAACCACCGATATTTTAGGACAACATGCACTGTAAATAACTGTTTTTCGAGTTCATATACTGCTTCATCGGTTGGATTAAATGTACTCTGTTGTCGTGAGTTGAAGATTTGCGTTTTTGGTACACACTATTAGTACGTACATCCCAGTCATCCTTTGGCCTTCGGTTCGCCGATAAAACAGTTTTCAATGTCATTAAAGATGTGAATATTGTTCATCGTGGTGTCAGATAGGAATGAACGTTTATTCGTTTGTCTCACGATAGAATCGCTTTGAGATATTGATCGCGACGTTTCGACTGCAATACTGCTAGTCTTCATCAGGCGATGAGGTCGATTGTTTACGTGTAGCTATTTATGCACGTTGTTTCGCTGTGATTGGTGTATTTCGATCCTTATTATTCCGATTAGCAGATGATGTTCCCTCACGGGTCCGCTTTGTAGTTGAACGGCTGTTATGCTTTCTGATCGTAGGCATCCATGCTTCAGGAATTTCGATTCCGTTGTCTCTATTGATGTTATTAGAATGAAGTCTTATTTGGATAGCCTCCGCAGTTTCGGAGCACGCAAACGAAACGGGGCATCTTCCTTTGTGGAATCAAGTCAAGTTTATCGATCGTGACCCTCACCGATACACACGTAGGGTCAAAGAGGCTATCCAAATAAGACTTCATTCTAATAACATCAATAGAGACAACGGAATCGAAATTCCTGAAGCATGGATGCCTACGATCAGAAAGCATAACAGCCGTTCAACTACAAAGCGGACCCGTGAGGGAACATCATCTGCTAATCGGAATAATAAGGATCGAAATACACCAATCACAGCGAACCAACGTGCATAAATAGCTACACGTAAACAATCGACCTCATCGCCTGATGAAGACTAGCAGTATTGCAGTCGAAACGTCGCGATCAATATCTCAAAGCGATTCTATCGTGAGACAAACGAATAAACGTTCATTCCTAGTTTTCAATGTTTTAAAACAGGCGGATCTAGGATAAATACTAACCGATTTCCTATTAAAACGAGCACCGAAGGTGCAAGCTTCTAGGGGGCTCCAAGGGTATGCTTCAACGGGAAGTTTGTTTGGATTTTAACTCCCTAAAGCCCTCTCTCCCAAACTCTGGGTTTCCAAGTCATCCAGGTAGGATATTGGCCAGTTCCATTCTCCTCGGATAAAGGCTTGCAAATCGGCGGATTATTTCATCAAGGTTAATTTCCATGTTGTATTGGATATGAATATAGAGCAAGATTTTAGCTTGGAAAGCCTTTCATTATGAAAAGTAGATGTATTATGAAGAACCTGACCAATTTCGACAATTTCCGTAAAAGGGTGAAAACTGGTTTTGATCCGCGCCCTTAAAAGATGGTACAGAAGGCCTCATCGTACTATTAAAACTACAGTTTTTATGTCATGTTACACAGACAAAGAAATACTTGAACGCTTCTTTAACTTGGACACACATGCACCAAAAAACAAAAACAACTTGCACAGCTTAGTAACAATTTTATTACACCCTTTCTGCGGTAGTCTTACAGCCTATTATAAGTTTAATAATTTCATGTATGAAGTGATACTGATACCAAGCAATGTTTAATCAGTGGTTTTCTTTGAAAAAAAATTCGTCATCTTCTTGCACGGTTTAACTCGGCAGATGGACCCTTGTTCATCGGTAACTGTTCACTTAATGAGATTTTCAAACTCTATCTTTGTTTTTTATATGTCTGTTTTAAAAAGTTCAGCGCAATAACAATAAAATTTAAAGCTAATATCACCCTTGCAATTTAACACCTGATTACAGGTTTTTAATGTTCCTTGTTTACGTGGTTTTTACTGACAGAAACGATCTTAATTGAATCTTAAAAATCCTTTGTACGTATCTTCATCTCAGATCTCTTCACAGAGTAGTTGTTTTTTTTCCAATGGTGCCACACCATTCCTTGATGACTGTCCTTTCCGTGAAGGTACAAACCATTCAGGTTGGAGTTGTGGCAACGCTTGTACCACCAGGCGCCTTCACAATGCAGGGCACAGTTATTACTTTCGTAGCCGTCATTGTCACGATCTTTGGTGGTAAATGGATATCCTCTGTGATCCCCAAGGGAATCTCCTGCGGTACCTTTAAAAAACGACAACAACAACACCGTGAATTATAGTGTCCCTATTTTTCATATGATTTGAACAAGAGGCTTTTGATTTGAATATTGCTGCTGACTGGGGAATACCATACAAGTGATCAGTAAGTAGATTTACAAGCTATAAAGTTTCAAAAACGCAAGTTACGCAAGTTCCCTTTTTAAATTGACTCACAATAACAAAGTAGAGCAAATAGTCAGTCCAGATTTGCATTTATATCGTATAGCCCAGTATCAATACCAGTCATCCTCGGCGAGTTTCGATGTGATGTCCCCTTCAAGATTGTCGGCAGTATTCGTCCTGGACGTTCGGTTCCCAGTCTCATCCGATCATTAGGGGGTTTAAGATACCAGGACGGCAACGGTCACAAAAACGTAGTTTTTAAACGACGTTTAAAAAAGATGAATTTGGGTTCTTTCAATCTCTATCGCGATAACTCCAACTCATTTACTTTGTCAAATGCAAGCGAACTTTTTTTGAGCCGACGAACTATATTTAAGTTCAGAAAGGAATTCGATATCTTAGGCGTAAAGTGGCATGCTGAGGTGTGATTAAAAGACGTACCTGAATAACTTCCCAAACTCAGTCGGTATTTCACTCTTTCGCTTGTCACAGCGAATGAGCTGTACTCTGCAAATGCTGTACTGCCATGAAGATCTTCCAAGTCCACGCGAAGCTTGTAACTGCCGCTTACAGTTAGGCGATGAATTTTGTCCAGTCCGAGCCAAAACTCCCCGTTCAGATTACCAAAGCCTCGTTTGTAGTCATCCCAAGGGCGGTAAAAATCCACAGAGCCATCTTGCCTCTTCTGGAACACCGTCCAACCTCCGCCAGCAGTTTTCTGATCACAGTACACTTCAAATTCGCCCAAACCATCAGGATTGATTTTGTACACTCCATTGATCTTTACACCGAACTGGTAAACTTCGGCACAGTTCTTGTAAACTGAAAATAGAGCAGCCAGTCAGTAACCTTGGAATTAAAGTTTACTGGATAAAGAAAGTTGTCATTGAAACTCGGATTCGTGTGAATTTTCCGCACGAGACTAGTGACAGTCCTAGATCCAGCCTTCTTAGATTCTTATCGTAGATTCTTATCGTGCGCAAATTTGCTCGTTAACGGTTTGGACTAATCCTAAGTATGAAACGACCCACGTTGAACCAGGCCTAAGATACGCACTCACTGCCCTTGCTAGCCTGCGAGCATTAGCTCTCCTATTTGGGCGAACGAAGCCAGCCCCGCGTCTCCTCTCGCGTGCCTCTCGCGCGTTTACTTTTCACGTTATCCCCCATTGGAGCTGAGCTTTCTCGCAAGCTAAGCCCTTGCCTTTCAGAGAGTAGAGGCTAGTAGAGCCGTTCAGCTACTAGTCATATATGTCGTAAAAAAGGCAAAAAGGGAGGGGGGGTGCTGTTAAGTCGAGAACGAAACGCGATAACCGTTTGCAGAAGATACGCGCGCTTAAATCAGTGAAACTCAGAGAACTGAACTACGGCGGGACGCTAGAACACAGCCCTAGCTAGCGCTAACAGAGGGATGTTTAAAGAAATATTGCAAACCTTTGACACTAGAGCCGCCACCACTAGTTCGGTTTTCTTTGAGCGCCTTGATTTCTTCTCTGATTTCGGCCAGTTGTTGTTCGATCTTCTTGGTATTTGGTCCGGCATAAAAGTAGTTGTTTACATTACACTGTGGTTTTGTAGCATCATGAGTACCACTTTTTGTGAGGACCGTTGAATTTACAAAGGTCTTCACCAAGACAGCACACAGTAAAGCTTTGAGAAAAACACTCATCGTGTTCGATCGCTTCAGTATCACCTCTAGCACTCGAGGAAGAATTCTCAGTCGTTGATAATTCTTAGTAGTTTCTTGAACTTCCTCTTCAGTGTGGGGCGTCCGGAAACCTAAGACCCGGAAAACATTTTTGTTTTTACATCAATCAGAATCTCCGTCCCGCTAAACAGGCTAAACACACCATCATGCACCAAGAGCATGAACAGCTGTACATGTAGAGTAGCATATACAGCTAGTGGAGGGGGACACGGGGGCGGGAGCCCGGGAGAACAGGGGGCGGGAGGGGTACGGGAGACGGGAGAAGAAAGGGCGGGAGGCGGGATCTCTACGATGGCGGAAAGTGGGAGAGAAATTCAAAAAGGCAAGCTTTTGCTATTTATTACTGCTTACTTCCAGTCAAAGAAACGAACCCAAGAACGTTTCTTGACTTCCATTTAACGTTTTCCGAGGCTTCCAGCAAAATTTTATACACGAGAAAAGACAAAAGACGAAAATTCGTGCCCGGGATAAAAAAAAAAAAGGCATTACTTCCTATGAAATTGGAAACCTTTCCAAGTCTCTTACATCATAGGACATGAATGAGATAGCATGACATACGTATGTACACGTGTGTCGACTGTGTCAGTCGTGTCAGTGTCTCGCGTCTGTCTTGCTAGCTGTCGAAATTCTCCGTATACGTAAGAACGACAAGGCCAAAGCACTCCCTATTAGAATCTGAATAGGGAGTCAAACAGCGTGATTTACATGATAACGGGAGAAACACAATAAAGGGCGAGAGTCGGGAAACAAAGGGACAAAAACGTACGGGATGCGGGAGATTGTGACCCCCCTGTCCCCCCCCCCCCCCCCCCCCCTCAGCTACTTCCCTTTCATCTTTTTCGAGGGCCATCTATTTCCTTCTCGCGGGTCAGAACATGAAATGAAATGCTGAAATGCTGCGTCGAAAAAGTGTGTAGGCTGCATTGCGGGTGTATTTATCGAAATGTTTGCCCGGATTGTAAACATGGAGAAAGGGAATCGTGTAGATCCAACATGGCAGCTATTCAAGACCATTCAGCGAACACGCGAGCGAAATCCAGCACTGCGGCACCGTTAAAGAGATATTAATCACTATAAAAAATGAAAAAACCGAGACATTCTTCAACCCCCTTCACTGAAGAAACGTTTGAAATAACTCAGTTGAAATAAAGTGTTGACAGGCCAAACACGACTCATAAGCTCGTGTAATGTGAAACGTGACCTTAGAGTTTGCTTGAACAAACAGAGGAATAGGCCACTTGCACTAAGAGGTCACGTGACCAATGCTTCCTTTAAACAATGAGTTGGAATCTTGCTGATGCCAAAAATTGTTAGAGCACACAAAAATTATCTTACACCCGAAATTTGAGAGGAAATGCATTTAAGGGAGATTTTTTATGGCAATTTGATTTTTCTGCAAAGTAGTATGGTTTGCATTGGCCGCCATGTTGGAGGGCATGCTCTTGCCCTCCAACATGGCGGCCAAAATTACTTCTTGCTTATATCTTGTTCAAGGTTTCATAGTTACGCTCAGATGTGCTGTAAACGTTATCACATCATCTTTTCAACATTTTCCGTGAAGTTTAAGTGCAAAATTTGTGTTCAGAGAGAGGTAATTCATAATTTCAAAAATCACATTTTGGTCACGTGACCATTTACGAACTCATTCATTTTAAGAAAATGGTGCGGGTTTGAAAAACCAAATCACCATTATTTTGTTTAAGATATGACCCACTAATCGTTTTTCGAAGGCAAAATCATATAACTTTCATTTTCATAAAAACGATGTCACATGCCTCTTATTGCAAATGGCCCATTGCTTCTTTTCTCTCGCGCGCGAAACTCACTAGCACTACACAGAGCAAGGAGCATTCTAAACGTAAATCTTTTTTTGCCGCACTAAGTCATACATTTAAAGGTCGTGAAGCTTGTTTTGTTACATACATATTAAGCAACCGCCTCCAATGGTTTATGCTTCTGTAGGTTTTCCCGTATGAATCGATCTCAGATCAGTGGTAATTGACCTCTCTTAAAGCCTAAAGTTTTTTTATTTATACGGGTGGAAAAAAGTTTTCCGGGTCTTGGGACTTGGTTTTCCATTCTCTTTTGAACGGAATTTTTCTCTTTGGCTTTTTAATGACAGCGTGTTTTGAACACATTTTTTCGCCTTACACGTATTGTTAAAGGATCTTGAGTCAAGGAAAAAACGGACAGTGAACAGCTTGTTAGAAAAAACACCAACTTTAAAACCTATCATACACGGGGGGGAGATGATCAATAGACGATAATCTAAAGTTTATGGTCGATACAAAAACGCATTGTGCCATTTAAACACCGGTTTCCAACCTCGTTTCAACGATTCTCTCCTACCCGCCCTACGGAGCTCCATGGGGCGGGTAGGAGAGAACCCTGGGAACGAGGTTGGCCGGTTTCAAGATTCTTTCCTTCTAATTTGTTACCTTTCTTTAACCCATTCGCTCCTGGAGATGTTGCCGAAAAACGTGTTTTGAAGCTATTCGAGTGGTCTTCTGGTCACTGTCATGCTATAAAGAGCTAAAACTTACCGCCTTCTGTTCCGGATGCAAAATATCAGCTTGCGAAGCTCGGGCATGCGCAGAAAGCAAAATTTTCTCCTCCCCTCTTTTTTCTCTTTTCTTGCTCATTTTTTTTTCTCTTGCTGGGCATCTAGTAGACTTCATTTTGATGGGAAGAGTTTTTAGGAAAGCTTTTAGGATCTTAGGATTAGGTGAAAGGAAAGGTAGGTGGGTAATGGAACAAGATTTTCATGGAGATTTACAGGTCAACCTTGCATAGTTTTTTGCCGTTTTCTCCGGTGTCCTTGACTAAATTGTGCTCATTCTGGTATGGTTTGAAAGATCTCTTCACTCTGCACAAGTTAGCGGACAAAGTTGGCCTTGACCGTTAAAACGGATGACGTCACGGGGGTTAGAAAGGACGTGGATCCGCACGGGCGGTTACGGGCGGTTCAGGGGCGAATGGGTTAACCTATTGAAAAATGAAATTGTTCGTTTGCAATTTGCGACCTCAAAAAGTTGAAAGATTAATCACCTTAGTTAAAACCCTACATGTACTTTACCTCCTCACATTTACAGCAAAGAACGTATTCAAAATATGAACCCCCGGTCCATGGACCAACTCTGTGGACCTAGTCCATGGACCTCTTCGTGGAGCCAGTCCATGGAGGACCCCCGTGGACCACCCTTAATGGATGTGGGTGAATTTTTACCAGAGGTCTAAACGAATTCTAGGGACCTTAAATGGATAAAACTGTGTCAATTTTTAGTATATTATCAGGATGTAAGGCTCCTCATATTATACACTTGCTCAAATTGTTTTTTAATTGAAGGGGCAAGTGGAGAGGTAAGAAGGAAATAGTCTCCTATTCAGCTCTTTTTCCTGTCGTCGTATTGCGCGAGGATCGACACAAAAAATGGGCTGCGTGGCAGTCTGGGGAGGAAAAGAAAATGCATTATGATTGAGTACCCTGCCCAGACATCACTTCCCTTGATAGCTCTTGGATATGTTTATTGGTCGGCAAACTTATTGAATCTGCTCACGAATCAAGCACGAAATGACTCGCATATCATTAAACAATTAAAGGCGGCAGTCAAAAGTCTGATAACTTTCGGGCATTAACATGTTTGTTCATGTAAATTGCCATTCATTCAGGTCGAGATTGTTGTCGTTACAAACACATAGACATTAAGCTTCTTTCTTAGTCTCAGACGCAGTCGTCTTTCTTTCGATTTTCACGCAACATGAAGACAAAAAAAAAAGCTGCAAACGGGAAACTACTTCCTCTTCCTCCCTAGCGGCTCCTCCTGTTGGCCTTCAAACATGGTTACTCCTTCACCAAAAGGACCCCATTACATTGGTATGGATATTGAAAAAAAATTAAACAAGTGTAAAATATGAGGGGGTTACCAAGGTAACAGATCCTAGTTCAACTCGAGTTAACACAGGATAACCAACACAGGCGTAAAGCAAAAAGGACGGATAACTGTGCGGGGCGTGGGATCAATGGGTCTGTCACGTGTTCGCGTTAAGTTGTCATGGTTGCTCAAAGCAGTTAAATGAGTATCGCGTTAATAATAGTTCGTAATTCGTCACCTGATCGGCTTAATTCGTTCGTAATTTGACCTGGAGTCAAATTACGTCGATCGCCTCCGATCGAAGAGATTAAAGTGGTTAAAAAATTGCTGGGCAATTTTCTGTGGAAATTGCAAGTGAACAACTTCTTTCCACTTAGAACATTGTTTTCGGTGGCTTAAATAGGGTCAAAACTAAATCAGGATTTTTGAATCGTATTCTTAAATTCCACGTAGAAAGTTGAAACAAAATTCTACACCTTAGTAACAACTTTATTACTCCCTTTCTGCGGTAGCCCTACAACCTGTTTTATATTATTCTAGCAGATAAGTTTGATAATTTCATTTCTGAACTGATAGTTATCAAGCAATGCACACCTTGCTCACAATCCGCAAGTTTAAAGTGAAAGAAATGATCAGAAGTGCCTGTAGTTGTTTTACTCAGTGAAAAAGTTTCGTCATCCACTTTCACGGTTCAACTTAGATGGACCCTTGTGCAACGTAGAGCTTACTGAGCCTTCGTAAATGTTAACTAAATGAGATTTGCAAACACTATCTCATAGTCTGTGTAAAGTCTCAGCTCGATTACAATAAGATTTAAAGCAAAGTACCCTTTCAGCATTACCCCTGATTACACGCTATTAAACGTCCTTCGTATACATGGTTGTTTTACCGAAAGAAACGACATAATTGAATCTTAAAAATCCTTTGGACGTATCTTCATCTCAGATCTCTTCACAGAGTAGTGGTTATTTTTCCAATAGAACCACACCATTCCTTGACCATTGTTCTTTCCGTGAAGGTACAAACCATTAAGGTTGGAGTGGTAGCAACTCTTGTACCACCAGGCGCCTTTATGTGTCACGGCACAGTTACTTCCGTCGCTGTCATTGTCACGATCTTTGGTGGTAAATGGATGTCCTCTGTGATAACCAAGGGAATCTCCAGCGGTACCTTAAAAAACGATCAGACAACAACACCTTGAATTATATCGTACAAGTTTTTCATATGAGTTGCTCGCTCGCAAGGTGTTTAAGCAGTATGCTGTCCAAGCAAAGAAATCATCTGTTCAATATGATCTAGAAAATAGTTTTACGGGCTATAGAAGTTATAAAACGCTTGTTTTCTCATACTGATACAGCAGGTTAGACCAAATTAATTGCATTATAGCATGTGGCTCGGGTCGGGCACCGAGGCTTTTCTAGTAGGGAGGAGGGGTGGGGGGGGGGAAGACGAAGGTGAGAAGGCCTCAAACTCAGATATCATTACAATGTACGGTGCCGTGCGTATTTACCAAAACTCGTCTTGAGCTTCATGTTCGATATATTAGGCTTGAAATCACAAACCGGGGTGTCATAACGTACCTGAGTGGCTTCCCAAACTTAGTTTGTATTTCACCCTCTCGCTCGTCACAGCGAATGAGCTGTATTCTGCAAATGCTGTACTGCCATGAAGATCTTCCAAGTCCACGCGAAGCTTGTAACTGCTGCTTACAGTCAGACGATGAATTTTGTCCAGTCCGAGCCAAAACTCGCCGTTCAGATTACCAAAGCCTCGTTTGTAGTCATCCCAAGGACGGTAAAAATCCACAGAGCCATCTTGCCTCTTCTGGATCACCGTCCAACCTCCGCCAGCAGTTTTCTGATCACAGTACACTTCAAATTCGCCCAAACCATCAGGATTGATTTTGTACACTCCATTGACCTTTATACCGAACTGGTAAATTTGGGCACAGTTCTTGTAAACTGAAAATAGAACGGCCAGTGTAACGCTTACGACTACTGGAAACTGAAGGAAAATTGTAAATGAAAATCGGATTCGTGTGAACTTCCGCACGAGATTTGTACTAGTGATATGACAGTCTTATATTCAACCTTATTGGATACTTATACGCAAATTTATTATCTTGAAAGTTCTTGCTGATGGTTTTAGACTCTTCTTTTTCACGGTGGGTATGGAATAGTGGGCTTTACTTACTCATCCTGAAGTTTAAAACGACCCTCGTTGAACCGGGGCTAATATAGACCAATATAAGATGAATGTACGCACTCATTGGCACTTTCTTCCTTGCCCATCAGCGTGTAGGCCGTTTAAGTCGTAAAACCTCCGGGCTGCTGTTAAGCCGTGAACCGAAACACAAGTGATCAATCTTTTGCAGACGATAAGCGCGCTTAAAAGAAAGTACTGAATCGCTAGGATCAGAGTGCTAAAAGACAGTGAAAAGAAGGATGTTCAAAGAAATACCTTTGCCGCTAGAACCGCCACTACTAGTTCGATTTTCTTTGAGCGCCTTGATTTCTTCTCTGATTTCGGCCAGTTGTTGTTCGATCTTCTTAGTATTCGGTCCGGCATAAAAGTAGTTGTTTACATTACACTGTGGTTTTCTAGCATCAGTACCACTTTTTGTGGGGACCGCTGATTTTGCAATGGCCTTCACCAAAAAAGCGCACAGTAAAGCTTTAAGAAAAAAATTCATTGTGTTCGACCGTTTCAGTATCACGTCTAGCACTCAAGAATGAATCAAATTCTCAGTGGTTGATAATTCTTTAGTACTTTCTTAAACTTCCTCTTCAGTCATTCATGCTCTTTTGAAAACGGGATTTTTCTCGCTAGCTTATTAATGACCGTGTTTTATGATCACTTTTTTTCGCCAATCACATCAAAGGGATCGTGAGTAACGACATATCAGGTGTTCAGTGTTTGATGTGATTGTCAAGTGGAATCAAAACACAATGTTTTGTTAATTTTTCACTCTTTTACATTTCCTGACTTCCAAATCTTCCCAGTGAGCTATAGACTAGGTCAGTCCCGTGGACAATTAATCCTTATTTTATGAATTTCCTAATTTCTATGCTAACATAACACAGAGGGGGACACATTATTTCCATTGCAGTTTTGAATGAAACACTCGTCATTGTAAGAAATTTCAATACCACTGTTTTGTTTCTTATCACAGATGAACCACTGCAGTTTATTAATCGCAATTAATCCAGAACTTGTGCGATTATAAATTGATAACTGGTATACATAGAGGATATTACACGGTGGCGCGAAGATATGAATTTTATTTTCGAGTGGCAAAACAATATTTTACGAACGAGCGCAGCGAGTGAGTAAAATATTGTTTTTTCCACGAGAAAATAAAATTCTTATCTTCAAGCCGCCGTGTAATATTCTTTTTATTATATAGACCAAAAGACGTCGATAAAATAATACAGGGAAATTACCAAAATTACGTCATTGATAAACTCACGTGTGAGATTATGGAAAATAAACCACTCGGGTCCCGGATGTAGTTTTTATGAATTTTACGAGTGGTATATTTTTCAGTAAAACACTCGTGTCTATATAATAAAGAGAGATATGCCACATCAGTCGCCGCCATGTCAATAGTTATAAGTCAGAGTTATTACTCATCTTGAATTTTAAACTACTTACAATTTAATGCGGTACAGAGAAACGCATTATCTTGTTGATTTTGTGCGCCTTAAAATGTAGCCTGAGACCTTCCTGGATTCGTCTCCTTCAGGGGTACGTTCTAATCTTCCATGTCATTTTAATCAGTTTTTTGATATTTTCCAAGGTTTTATAGAAGTAGCTTCCCATAAGAAAACAAAACGAAGTGCTTAACTGCAAACAACGTCTATCAGGAAGCCCTCATTCATTGCATTGTTTCCAAGACCAAAGTCATGTTACAAGCTCAGAATATACACGGTCATAGAAAACTGCTGGCGGAAAATTCAGAAGGGGAGGCCGGGAAACTCGCCAGCGATTTAGATAATTTTTATTTTACCGAGAATTCTTTAAGAATAACAGAAAACCTCGCAGGGCGCGGTTCCCTCGGGCCCTAACCCACCCATACACTGTGTAGTCCTCCCGTAGGGAGGACTATGGATCTTGAGCCTGGTTTCTACCCAGATTTCCTGCCCGCATTTTTTCCCCTCGGGGTTTTTTGCAATGGGGCAGGTTTTCTGGCCTCCGTCTGACCGCTTTTATTTCAGTTGTAAGCGGTAGCTCAACTCTGCCAGATTTCAGTCTTGCTTCGTTTTTTAGCAATATCTTTCAATTTACTCTGAGGTCAGTTGACCTAGAATAGGTTGTAAGTTTTGGCGACATAAATTAAGATTGACTTTAGAATGTACACCTCCAGCCAGGGATGTGAACTGTATAATATGCCCTTGGCGGCGCCCTTGGCTATTAGCCTGTGTGCTTGGTTGGGTACATGAGTAATAGCAGTGCTTTGGGAAAGACTGAGAAAACTTGACTTATTCGCAGATTACACGTGCACTAGTTGGCTATATCGTATAGCAGGGATGGTTCTTGCCAAGCCCTCTAAAAATAAACGTATATGCTTAGACACTAGGTCTAAATTTAAAATAACCATTATCTAACAGTTGGAACTTTGTACATTAGTTCAAAAAATTGAAATTAAAAAATGTTTTCCTTCACTGTAGCCTGAGAAAACAGCCGACTGACATTTGGCGACGCTACCACTGGTTTCCCTGTCAAATGACGTCTGAGAAATGAGCGCAGAAATTCCATACTGATGACGCGTCACTACCCAGATCCAGATCTGGTTAGTGCTTCTGATTGGTCTTGCCACGTGGGAAATTTGATTCAGCCAATGAGAAGTACTACCCAGATCTGGATAGTGACGCGTCATCAATATGGAATTTCTGTGCTCGTTTCTCAGACGTTATTTGGCGGGAAACCAGTGGTAGCGTCGCCAAATGTCGGCTGTTTTCTCGGGCTACCTTCATTGGTGTATATTTGTTGTTTACTTCACATAAACGCATACTCGAGCGAGTGCTATCTTCAAAGACTTTCCAATCGTCCTCAAACGCAAGGTTTACGATCAGTGCATCTTACTAACAGTCACCTACGGATATGTGACCTGGAATCTTACGAAACAACAAATCTTAAAACGCAGACCTATGCAGAGAGCGCTTGAGAGAATCTTGCCGAGATCGTAAAACAGCTCATTGGATCCAAGAAGAAACCAACGTACCAGATATCATGGAAATAATAAGCAAACTCAAATGGAACTGGGCTGGTTATTTGGCGAGGAGAACGGACAACCGTTGGACATTACGTTCAGGACGCGCCGGGGACACACAAGGAACCGAGGAAGACCAAGGACGAGGTGAAGGGAAGACTTAGATGGTTTCCAAAACCTGTCACCGTGTCGCAAAAAAAGTAGTCCAGTAGAGGTCAGTAGGGAAGGCCTACGTCTAACGACCGACGTTCAACGGCTGAAACTGAACTCAACACAACCGTAAGTTAACACAAGCACGTCATGCTCCTTGAACAAGCATTCGACAAACAGCACAGTCCTTTTTCAAGTAAAATATGGCACCTCGGGTGTGGTCATGATAACACCTACACCACATACAAATATTCTACCACCTCAAATTCAACAGATTCTTGAACTTTTGCTTAAGTTTCTCTTTAAAAGTTCTTGGTATTTGTGCAACCTGTAAGCACCCAAGATATGTTGACGAACAGGAGATTGAAGAGTGTCAAGCATATTAGACGGCAAATATTTCTGATAGTGCAAACGTCCGTCGGAGCATTTGAAGTAATTTGCTTTAACATATCATAAACGCATCATAGTGGCAACCAGCGAAAGGTTTCTCAAGACAGGCTATAAAGCCATAGGGGCAAACAATATTCGCTAAGTAAGCAAGAATTCTAAATTCTAAGAAATAATATTTGAAGACGTTTTAAACAGAAAAGAATCGTTTTCTCGCCTATAAAAATATGCATTTCATATAGCCGCAAAATTTTGTTAAAAAAAATTCAGTCTTAACCCATGATTTGGTCAAGAAATGGAATGTTTTTTCGTGTTCTCTTATTGGGCAAAAAAAAATCTTCAAATAGTGTTTAGAAATCTTTTCGATAGGTAAGAGTCGTTTCTGGCCTAAAAAAATATGCACTTCAGATAGTCACATTTTTGCATATCAGTTTCAAAGGGGTTAATCCATGATTTTGGTCAAAAAATGGCATTTCTACATTTTCTGCTATTGAGCAAAAATGATCGTGAAACAATGTTTGGGAATCTTTTCG
Organism: Porites divaricata; assembly: GCA_038088405.1. Classification (NCBI taxonomy): domain Eukaryota; kingdom Metazoa; phylum Cnidaria; class Anthozoa; order Scleractinia; family Poritidae; genus Porites; species Porites divaricata. The sequence continues at coordinate 1,054,787 of JBBMOI010000011.1, forward strand.
AGAGAAAAGAATAATTTTTAGCCTATAAAACAATGCATGATTTTGGTCAAAAAGTGGCATTTTTTACATTTTGTGTTTTTGGGCAATAATAATCTTAAAATATTGTAAAAGGCTTTTCTAAGAAAAAAAAAATTTATAGCCTATAAAAATTTGCACTACAGCATTTTTGCATATTTTCCAAAAGGGTTACCCATGATTTTGGTTAAAAAAAAGGCATTTTTTACACGTTCTGTTTTGGGCAAAAATGATCTTGACATAATGTTTAAGAATCTTTAAGCAGAAAAGAATAATATTCAGCCTATAAAAATATCCACTTGGGATAGTCGCATTGAGATAGTCCAAAGGGGTTAAATTAACCCATTGTTTCAGTAAAAAAAATCCATTATTTTTCCTACTTTGTTTTTTATTAAAATAGACCTAGAAATAATATGAAGCTATAGTTTAGAAAGAAAAGAAGCTTTTCAGGTCGATAACAATCAATTTTGTAAAATCCGGGCAAAAAATGGGTATTTTTCCATGGTTTCGGTAAAAAGATTCATAATTTTCCTAGCTTTTTTCATTAAAATAAACCTAAAAATAATGTTCAGCTATGGTCTAGAAAGAAAACAGACTTTTAAGGACGATAAAAATGTCAATTTTATAAAGTCCAAAAAACGGGTATTTTCCAAAGGGGTTAACCGATGGTTTCAGTCAAAAGTCAATTTCGTTTTAAGTAAAATAAGCTTAGAAATAATGTTAAGCTATGGTCTAGAAAGAAAAGAGCCTTTTCACGACAATAAAAATGTCACATGTTACTTTTGTAAAGTTTAAAAAATGGGTATTTTCCATGGTTTTGGTCAAAAATCCCAAAATATTTTCTTGTTAGTTTTTGATCTGAGTAAAATAGGTTTAGAAATATTGTTAGACTATGGTTTAGGAAGAAAAAAAGCTTTAAAGGACGATAAAAATGTTACTTTTTAACGTCCAAAAAATGGGTATTTTCCATGCTTTCGGTAAAAAATCCTAAATTTTTTCTCGTTTGTTTTGGTCAAAAAATCCAAAATGTCTTCCAGCTTGTTTTTGAGTAAAATAAGGTTCCAAAACATTTTTTAGCGATCTCCTAGATAGAAAGTAAGGTTTTTACAACAGTAAAAATGTTAATTTTGTAATGTGCGAAAAATGGGTATTTTCCAAAGGGGTAGGGACTTGTCAGAAATTGGCATAGGGGAGGAGGGGTGGAAAAAGAGGGAGGGTCACAACATTTGAGACTGCAGAGAAGGGAGGGGTCATGAAAAATGGACCTTTGACCTTTTAAGCGCCAGTATCCACATACAAATTCTCCAAACTAATCTCCATACATTTCCTTAAAGAATTAGTTCAGAGAATTTGTTCAAAGATCAAAGTATTTTCTCTTGAGTGATAATTTTATTGATTCTCATAACTTATCTCTTTGCAGTGTATGGATAATTGTAAGGAGAAAATTGATCTTGAACACTATTGGGACTTAAAGGGTTAAAAGAGGAAGGGTCATGCAAATATATGCCCATGATCATGTAGAGGCTCACCTAATCTCGTACCCAGATCTCCCACGGCCAAGGGAAAGGGTTAGGGTTAGGGTTAGGGTTAGGTTAGGGTTAAAACAGAGTGAGATCTGGGTACGAGATTAAGGCTCACCCACAAAAGAAAAACGAAGTTCTTTTTTTGAAAAAAAAAAAAAAAAAAAACTGGAAGAAATAGGAGAGTCGAGTTACCAGCTGTCATAATCAGAGTCGGGGTCTTAATGCTGTCATCTAAAATGTATGTATATGGCATTACGAAGAACAGATTAGGAATATATTTTGACCTTTAATAACACTGACTCACCCTAGCGTATTGCAAGAAATAGATTTTATCATTTATACAAGAGGGGGAGGGCCATGATATTTTAGGTCAAGGGGAGGGTTAGCAAATTTCACTTCCATTGGAGGGATGGGTCACCTTATTTCCAAACCCAAATTAAAAAATCCTACCCGACCGCCCCCCCCCCCCCCCTCCCTCCCCCGCTGCTAATTTCTGACAAGTCCCTAAAAACAAGAAGTTGAAAAAGTCGAAAAAATGCGACTTTTTCCGAAAGAGTTAGTACATGGTTTTGGTCCAAATTTGGCCATTTTTCCATCTTTTTTTTTAGGCAATCTAGGCCAGAAAAATGTGTCTTATTATATGCAGAAAAAAACGTCCTTTTAGGCTATAAAAACAAGAAGTTCAAAAATTCGAAATATTGAGATTTTTCCACAGGCTTTCGTGGTTTCCATGGTTTTCGGCAAGAATTGGCCATTTCTCCGTCTTTTTTTTTAAGCAATCTGGGCCAGCAAAACAAATCTTATGATATTCTAGAGCGAAAAAACGCTTTTCTAGGCTATAAAAAGAAGAAGTTGAAAAAATTGAAAAATTGAGATTTTTTCCAAAGGGGTTAGTCTAAGGTTTTTGGTCCAAAATTGAACATTTCTCCGTCTTTTTTTTTTTAAGCAATCTGGGCAGGAAAATGTGTTTTGTGATATTCTAGAGCGAAAAAACGCTTTTCTTTGCTATAAAAAGAAGAAGTTGGGAAAGTCGTAAAATTTAGATTTTTCCAAAGGGGTTAGTCCATGGTTTTGGTCCAAAATTGGCCATTTTTCCATCTTTTTTTTTTTTAGGATATGTAGGCCAGGAAAATCTGTTTTATGATATTCTAGAGCACAAAACGCCTTTCTAGGCTATAAAAAGAAGAAGTTCAAAAAGTTGAAAAATTGAGATTTTTCCAAAGGGGTTAGCCCATGGTTTTCGTCCAGAATTGGCCATTTTTCCTTGTGTGTTTTTTAGGCAATCTAGGCCAGAAAAATGTGTTTTATGATATTCTAGAGCGAAAAAACGCCTTTTTATTTTATAAAAACAAGAAGTTGGAAAAGTCGAAAAACTGAAATTTTTCCAAAGGGATTAGTCCATGGTTTTGGTTGAAAATCGACCATTTTTCCATCTTTTTTTTTTTTTAGATATGTAGGCCAGGAAAATGTGTCTTATGATTTTCTAGAGCGAAAAAACGCCTTTCTAGGCTATAAAAAGAAGAAGTTGAAAAAGTTGAAAAATTGAGATTTTTTCAAAAGGGGTTAGTCTAAGGTTTTGGTCCAAAATTGGGCATTTTTCCATCTTTTTTTTTAGGATATGTAGGCCAGCAAAATGTGTCTTATTATATTCTACAGCGAAAAAAACGCCTTTGTAGGCTATAAAAAGAAGAAGTTGAAAAATTGAGATTTTTGCCAAAGGAGTTAGTCTAATGTTTTGGTCCAAAATTGGCCATTTTTCCATGTTTTTTTTTTAGGTAATCTCGGCCAGGAAAATGTGTTTTATGATATTCTAGAGCAAAAAAACGCCTTTTTTTTTAGGCTACAAAAACAAGAAGTTGAAAAAGGCGAAAACTTGAGATTTTTCGAAAGGGGTTAGCCCATGGTTTTCGTCCAGAATTGGCCATTTTTCCTTGTTTCTTTTTTTAGGCAATCTAGGCCAGGAAAACGTGTTTTATGATATTCTACAGCGAAAAAACGCCTTTCTATGCTATAAAAACAAGAAGTTGAAAAAGGCGAAAAATTGAAATTTTTCCAAAGGGGTTAGTCCATGGCTTTGGTCCCAAATTGGCAATTTTTCCATGTTTTTTTTTTGTTTAGGATATGTAGGCCAGGATAATCTGTTTTATTATATTCTAGAGCGAAGAAACGCCTTTCTAGGCTACAAAAACAAGAGGTTGAAAAAGGCGAAAACTTGAGATTTTTCTAAAGGGGTTAGCCCATTGTTTTCGTCCAAAATTGGCCATTTTTCCATATTTTGTTTTTTAGGCAATCTAGGCCAGGAAAATGTGTTTGATGATATTCTAGAGCGAAAAAACGCTTTTCTATGCTATACAAACAAGAAGTTGGAAAAGTCGAAAAATTGATATTTTTCCAAAGGGGTTAGTCCATGGTTTTGGTCCAAAATTGGCCATTTTTCCATCTTTTTATTTTGAGGATATGTAGGCCAGCAAAATTTGTTTTATGATATTCTAGAGCGAGAAAACGCCTTTGTAGGCTATAAAAAGAAGAAGTTGAAAAATTGAGATTTTTTTGGTCCAAAATTGGCCATTTCTCCGTCTTTTTTTTTTAGGCAATCTGGGCCACGAAAATGTGTTTTATGATATTCTAGAGCGAAAAATTGCTTTTCTTTGCTTTAAAAAGAAGAAGTTGGGAAAGTCGTAAAATTAAGATTTTTGTAAAGGGCTTAGGCTATGGTTTTTGTCCAAATTTGGCCATTTTTCGATCTTTTTTTGTTTAGGCAATCTAGGCTAAAGTAATAATCTTTAAATATTTTAAGGGGCTTTTTTCGAGAGAAAAGAATAATTTATAGCCCATAAAATTTGCTTTACAGATAGCCTCATTTTTTCATATTTTTCCACGCGGTTGACTTATGATTTTGGTAAAACAATGGCATTTTTTTCTGTTTCTATTTTTGGACAAAAATGATCTTCAAATAATGTTTGGGGATGTTTTCGACCGAAAATAATCGTTTATAGCTTATAAAAATATGCACTTCAATAGTCGCTTTTTTGAATATTTTCCAAAAGTGTTAGACCATGATTACGTATTTTTTTTCAGTATCTGTTTTGGGGGGAAAATGACTTTGAAATAATGTTTGGAGATCTTTTCGTTTGATCTTTTCGACAGAAAAGGATCGTTTATAGCCTATAACAATATAAACTTCAGATAGTCGCGTTTTTGCATATTTTTTTGAAGGGTTAACCCATGATTATTTTTAAGAAAACAGAATTTATTTCAGTTTCTGCTTTTGCGCAGAAATGACGTTGCAATAATGTTTGGGGATCTTTTACTTTAAAAAGAATCTTTTCCAGCCCATAAAAATATACACTTCAGGCAGTCGCATTTTTGCATATATTTTAAAGGGGTTAACTCTTGATTTTGGTCAAAAAATGGCCTTTTGTTTCAGTTTTTGCTTTATCGTAAAAATGATCTTGAAATAATGTTTGGGGATCTTTTAAATAGAAAAGAATCGTTTCTAGCGTTTAAAAATTTGCACTTCAGATAATTGCATTTCTTCTTGTTTTCTAAAGGGGTTAACTGCCATTATCAAATCTTTTGGAAAATAACAGCAACCTGGAAATGTTTTACCCATGAGTTATCACTGCGATAACGGAAATCTCTTTTTTTTCACTCTTTCGTTTGTGCAGTCATTTTGTTTTGCTGTTTTTATTGGCAATTTTTCTTTGCTGCTATCATTATTTTACTTTGCTATTTATTGTAATCTTTAACTGCTGCTAATATGAAATCCTTGTAAGTACAAATATGTATAGCGTTAAAAAAACTTAGTTTTAACAAGTCTAATTTAACCATACCTACCCGCCTCGACTTGTTTTTAACTATATGTGGGTATAGGTACTTTTCAAATTGTCACTATCTGTTTCTTAATAAAGTGCGTTGTTGGTGGTAGTGGTGGTGGTGGTTTTGTGATCTTGGACGTCTCGTCTGCTGTTCGCGCACTTGGTTTTCGGGGCGCTTCACACTCGCTTAAAAATGGCGAAATAAATGTTAAAACATAAAAAAAATGTAAAAAATCGACCCTCGACACCAACAGTTGGACTCCGTTTTGCATTTTGATATGTTCAACAAGCATTTTGAGCCACGTCAATCAAAGAGTCTGTTATTCTTATAAAAGAAAATAAAACAATTTTGAGTTAGAATCCTGCTGAACGTTTAGTGGACTCCATTGTTTTACCACCTCTTCTTTATTAATCATTAGTTTACAGCTGCGATAATTTTCTCTTAGTTTCCTGTTCTTGAATTACTCAAATTGTATTTACGCCTTAAAGATCAGTAAGAACAAGTTTATTTTTGCAGGTTTCATATTAAGTGCATTTGTAGGTCAGGGGGTTACACCAATGGGAACAGCACATGAATATAGTCCAACAGTGCTGTCCCTTTTTACGACAGCTCTGGTTTCTGAGTCTGCTCTTTGCGTCTGAATCCATGGCAGGATCATCTCTCACGCCGTCAATTTCGGCCTCGATCAATTCCTGACGATGAACAAAGTGAACTGCAAAGCCGCGAGCAGTCACCAGGAAGAACAGCCAGGCAGAGATCAAAGAAATCACCAACAGAAACCTCATTTTGCTGTAAGAGAACGAAAATGTAATACAGTCAAACCTTTGTACAACGATCACCCTGGGGAAATGGCAAAGTGACCGTTAAATACAGGGTGATTGCTATATACAGATCAACTTTGCAGAAAACATAAGGCCACTAAAATTTTTTGTAGTGTATATATACAGGGCCTTTGATCAAAAATAAAACACAAACAGGGGTGATAAACATTGTGAGTTTTGGCATTTTTATAAACCTGACGTTTCGTATGCTATTCAACATACTATTTCAAAAGTGATCGTAAGTGACTGTTAAAGAAAATGACGAGTCTAATTGATTGCCTTCGTGCAGACGTCTCCTATTTAGTTTGTTGCACGCGGAAAAGGGACGTCCGTTTTCCACGAGTAACAAAGGAAATAGATAACGTCTGCACGCAGGCAACTAATTGATTGATTAACTAATTGATTGTACCACATTGACATCCAATTATGAAGCAGCTGTAAACAAAGTCAGTTAGTTACGGTAAGTCTCGTCTGGGAGCAAGCTCTCCATTTGGGGAAGTCGCGAGAAGTCACGCGAGAGCAGCACGCGAAAGGAGACGCAAGTGCGAGGGCCGCTCACTCGCGTGTTCTCTCGCGACTCACTTGCCTCGCCATAAAATTATAGAGAGCTTGTTAGCACAGGGCGCTAACGTAAAATCTAAAATCCCATGATGTGACCGTGATGATGGTATGATCAGCAGAATTTTGGATAATGTTGATTTGTTATCTAACGCCAATTTATTAATTCCCGGTTACTTTTTATATTTTTCGCGTTTTTAGGCGAGCACACGAAGCCTGCATGGAGCGTTTCACTGTAGCCTGAATTTCATCCGATTACTTCGAGTCGTTATTACTCCCTCAGTAACGTCGTTTCTGAGAGGAGAAAACGACTTGAAGAAATCGGATGAAATTCAGGTTATTTTCACTGCCGTCGTCGTCGTTGTTCTTGTCTCTGTTGGCGCATGAAGATAACCACTTTTTTAAAGACATGATTGACCACTCTGTCGGGCGTGTACCTCAGTATTTGTGAAGAAATACGAGGCTGTCCACAGACAATATTTTTACTTATTTCCATTACTTTTACCGTCCTTTTTTAGGTGTTATTTCTGTTTTGAAACTCTCATATAATCTCAAAAAGGTTGTATGTTGATCTTAACATAATTGCCACGACTCAGCATGTTGATGGGCCAGTTTCTCAAAAGTACAGGTAACTTTTCGGGACCGAAATCAAATATTCAAATCGAAATATAGACAATAAAATCGTGGGTCCTGGCTAGTAAACTATACTCCATTTTGTTTCATTAACTGATAGTTTCAATATGTTAGATGCCCAGCAACTGAACTCTACCTTGCACGTAATCAACAACAGCTTTGCAGGCCCGTTAACAATCGGGACTTTCGAGAAACGGGCCCAAAGATCTAAATAATCATTAAAAAATAGAAAAATGAATTAACTTACCAAAAGAGACTCTTCTCAAGATGTTTGTCCAAGTCAAACAAAATGAAACTTGAGAGGAAGGCAACTGAGGCAACTTTGAATTGTTGTCTTCTCTTGAATTGATCGTACTCGGGTGAAGGATCGATCAAATGGCCTGCACAAGCTGACGCGTAAGAACTATATTAAAGTCCAAAATCAAAGTTCACAAAAATGATTGGAATAACCAATCAAGCAGAGAAACCAAACGATTGTAACGATTTTGGTCAAAAACTGATTGTTTTTCATTTTCGGGTTTTGGGCAAAAATGATTTTGAAAAAATGTTTGGGGATCTTTTAGATAGAAAAGAATCGTTTCTCGCCTATAAAAATATGCACTTCAGATAGTCGCATTTTTGCATATTTTCCAAAGGGGTTAACCCATGATTTTAGTCAAAAAATCGACTCTCGACCCTCGACACTTCGACCAACAGTCAGACTCCGTTTTGCATTTTGATATGTTCAACAAGCATTTTGAGCCATGTCAATCAATGAGTCTGTCATTCTTATAAAAGAAAATAAAACAATTTTGAGTTAGAATCCTGCTGAACGTTTAGTGTTTTACCACCTCTTCTTTATTAATCATTAGTTTACAGCTGCGATAATTTTCTCTTAGTTTCCTGTTCTTGAATTACTCAAATTGTATTTACGCCTTAAAGATCAGTAAGAACAAGTTTATTTTTGCAGGTTTCATATTAAGTGCATTTGTAGGTCAGGGGGTTACACCAATGGGAACAGCACATGAATATAGTCCAACAGTGCTGTCCCTTTTTACGACAGCTCTGGTTTCTGAGTCTGCTCTTTGCGTCTGAATCCATGGCAGGATCATCTCTCACGCCGTCAATTTCGGCCTCGATCAATTCCTGACGATGAACAAAGTGAACTGCAAAGCCGCGAGCAGTCACCAGGAAGAACAGCCAGGCAGAGATCAAAGAAATCACCAACAGAAGCCTCATTTTGCTGTAAGAGAACGAAAATGTAATACAGTCAAACCTTTGTACAACGGTCACCCCAGGGAAATGGCAAAGTGACCGTTAAATACAAGGTGATTGCTATATACAGATCAACTTTGCAGAAAACATAAGGCCACTAAAATGTTTTGTAGTGTATATATACAGGACCGTTGATCAAAAATAAAACACAAATAGCGGTGATAAACATTGTGAGTTTTCGCATTTTTATAAACTTGACGTTTCGTCTGCTATTCAACAGAAATTTTCAAAAGTGATTTTAAGTGACCGTTAAAGAAAATGACGAGACTTATTGATTGATTGACTAATTGATTGTACCACTTTGCACAGCCAATTATGCAGCAGCTGTAAACAAAGTCGGTTAGTTACAGTAAGTTTAGTCTGCGAGCAAGCTCTCCATTTGGCGGAGTAGCGAGAAGTCACGCGAAAAGAGACGCGAGTGCGAGGGGCGCTCACTCGTGTGTTCTCTCGCGGCTTACTTGCCTCGGCATAAAATTATAGAGAGCTTGTTAGCACAGGCTACGGTAAATCTAAGATCCCATGATGTGACCGTGATGATGGTATGTTGATCTTAACATAATCGCCACGACTCAACATGTTCAGGGGCCAGTTTCTCGAAAGTGCACGTAACTTTTCGGGACCGAAATCAAATATTCAAATCGAAATATAGAGAATAAAAGCGTGGATCCTGGGTAGCAAACTACTCAATTTTTTTTATTAACTGACAGCTTCAACTTTGAAATCTATCTTGCACGTATCAACAACAGCTTTGCGGGCTCGTTAATAACCGGGACTTTCGAGAAACGGGCCCAAAGATCATTAACAAACAGACAAATGAATCAACTTACCAAAAGAGACTCTTCTCAAGATGTTTGTCCAACTCAAACGGAATGAAACTTAGGAGGAAGGCAACTGAAACGACTTTGAATTGTTCTCTTCGTTTGAATTGATCGTACTCGTGTGAGGGAAAAGGGGTTAACCCCAACCTCGTTCCCAGGGTTCTCCCCTACCCGTCCCTACGGAGCGAGAGAGAGAGAGACCCTGGTTACGTGGTCCCAGAACAAAATTAATTCCGAGGGAGGAGTCCTTTGCCTCTCAATGTCTTTGTCTGGTTTGTTTTCACCGTTCACACAATGATCGAAAGGGCAAGATAGATTTGCGAAGCCTCCAACTATAACTGAACTTCGGGAAATTCCTGCCTAAACAGAACTATCACCGGATAAACAAGCGAATTACCGGGCGGAGAAATAAAAAACTCGCGATATCGCAGTTAAACCGATGACAACAATTAGATACTAAAATCTACGATCTTGAGTAAGACACCGAAGCGCGTGTTTATTTATTGAAGGGAAAATCCCTGTTCGTTGAACTTGCATTGAAAGAATCAATGTTTGTCGGTGACAGCGACTGGTAATCGGCCCGAATCAGTACATGCAAAACCTAAACATTAGCGGTGACAAAACATAGCAGTTACGTTGAGAGCAGAGGATTCATTTTACATTCACGGTCAAAATAATATTTCAGCTCTAATGACTTTACCGAAAGCTATAGCCTGAAATTTCAGCTTTCTCCTACCCCTAACCTTTTTTATGATGCGGCAACAGAAAAAACGTATCGCTTTTAGTGGTAAATAGAGGTAAAAAAATATATAATATAGAACGTGCCAGTACATGAGCAAAGGATGACCAAAACGCTACACGGAAATGGTATAAACAGAGACAAAACAGACAACATAACGCAGTGATAACCTTCCAAAGCGAAAGGATTTCTTGCATATGGGCCAAATGAAAACTTTATTTAAAAAAAAACAAATGTAGCTCAGTGATTTCTTTGAATCCTCCAAAACATATACCTAACCATCCAGAAAATTAAACAAAGAACAAAAAACGGTTGGCAGTCGTGCAAGCCATATTTTTTTAACAAAGAAGCTTCTGCGACTATCCTGTTGATTTTAAACGGCGACAAAAATACGACACAGAGGCGTTGGATATAAATATACTCTTCCAAGATTCTGTTTACCTCTTTTCATTTGAACAATCAAACTGAGTCCGGGCGGCGTATTCTCTCTTCCTGTTGCTTCTGTTTGATTTTAATATTTTCGAGGTCGGTGAGGACGGCAACGCTTGATACATCTTCTCGGCCCCCCTTCGAACTGCATAATCATAGTTTTGAAAGCCATAGTTTTGAATGGTAATTAATTTCCTTTGTCTGACACTCAATATCACCATTGCAGTCATTATAACGACGGTCATAAAATTGAGAATTAGTACTGCTATATAGTTCTAGGCCTCTAGAAATAATTTATATTCAATTCAGCAGCTTCTTTCACCACTCATTTCACTTATGATAAACAGAAAGGAAGGCAGTTCCAACTTAGACTTTAGTTGAAACTGAAATTTACTTCTATTTAAGTAGCTGGTGCGTCACATATTGATCTTCATACCCTTCCAAAGGCTGTTACAAAAAGTAAAGCTTCATCACTACATTGATCTGTTTCGCTTGATATGAACAAAGCAGTGAAATTCATTCATGATAATTGAGAAAACTTAATTAATTAGATCACAAAAAAGGGAAGGTTAATATCATTATGCCCTTGACATCAGCCTAACACTCGATTATTGTTCTAACACACAGACTTTCTGATAGAACAGTGAGAAATGGATCGCAGACATTCTACTCTGATGCAAACACGTCTACAAGATTGTCCTGATCAGGAATGGATTCCAACGGTGACGTAACCTAAGAAACAGCCAAGAGAAGCAGTTTTTATCTCCGTTATCAAGAGATATAAAGAACTGTGGTGGATCAACCCCGGCTAGGTCATCACCTTGGACAAATTATTAAACTTTTGACCAAGCTACTGAGTGAATCATTAATGACTGTATGCCAGAACATAATTTTTTTGGCTTCCTTGGCAAACTGTTCATTAATTATAAAACAATTTCATTGAACAATATTTGAAGGTTAATAAAAATTTATTTCCTGGTAGCAAAGGTCAAAAGATGTAGTAACTAATGCTTGTTTCCATCTACATCTAAGAATTAACTTATATCTTAAGTTACTTGGTGTCACACATGCATTGTATAAGCTTTAATTGTAAAAGAACAATGAATTTGTTAGTATAGGAATACAGTTAACTCTCTCTTAAAGAGTGATCAGCATCAAATTTCTACTTGTAAATCAATGCTTTGTAAAACAGTGTGGTCCTGAGAATTATGGACATGATCACACAAGATGAATTTCCTTGATATTTTATCAACTTCTCCCCAATACTTCTGTAAGAAATGAATAGGGGCAACAAATGAGAATTTGATTTTTGATCTTAGGGTTGAAAGGGTTAAAGAGGGACACCTTTAGGACTGGCACTAAGTGACCATCTTAGAGAGATGTCCACTTTATGAAGGGTCAAATAAAGGGATAAAGAAAGCCAGGGACTAACTCTAGGTGTCTGTTTTACAGAGGGGTCCGTCTTATAGAGAGTCAAATAAAGGAAGTAAAGAAAGCCAGGGACCAACTCTAGGTGTCCGTTTTACAGAGGTGTTTATCTTATAGAGAGTCAAATAAAGAGAGTAAAGAAAGCCAGGGACCAACCCTAGGCATCCATTTTACAGAGGTGTCCATCTTATAGAGAGTCAAATAAAGGGAATAAAGAAAGGCAGGGACCAACTTTAGGTGTCCATTTTAAAGAGGTGACTGTCTTACAGAGGAGTCTGTTCAGACAGTCAGTCACGACTGTGTAATAATAGTATTGGACAGTATCTCAGGTTCATTAAAATCAATTTATGCTACCTACCTGGCTCCAGAGGTCATTTCTCTAAATGCCTAGGATAAAAAAACCTGAGATCACTCTTGGTGTAAATACAGCAAAGTAGAGCAATAAAAAATATTTTTCTAGCATATAACTCAAGTGTTACTGTTCTTATCACTCTCAGTGAATATTGGCTTTAGGAATATGCCGCTATTTAGTTTCAAAGAATCACCGTTAATATTGTTATATTCCTAGACTTTCATTCAACAAAACAGGGACTGTCATTGGTTGATTCTTGGTCACGTGGCCTTGACTAAAATCAAATGTATCCTGATCGTGATACATTAAGCAATGTACCATAATTTTTGTGCCATCTTCTAAAAATTGTAACTGAGGAGGCCTAATTAATATAAGCTCTATAGTTTCCTTTAGGCCTCCTCACCATTTCTTCCTACATTTCTTTTTTTGGTATACTTTTTTGTAATTATTGTAATCGTGTGTGTGGCAAATAAGTATAAATAAAATAAAATAAATACCCCGCTTGGGCTACATTACAGCACATGATCAAAGCATGGTGGAAGGTGGTGTGACAGAAGGCAGAAAAAACACTGCCAGTTTTCTTTTTCGTGAATGAACAAAACAACACAAACACGAAGCCTCAAACTAAAAAGCAACGATTTTTAAAGTCACCCTAGAAGAGAAACAGCAGCTAGTGGAGGAAAAAGATGCAGATAATGTAAGGAAAGTAGTTGTAAATAATTCATTCAGTGGTTTTGAGAATTAAATTTGTGTTGTCATTAATAATGTGTCGACTGTTCTGGTTCGCTCCAGTTATTCTTTTGTTGCTGTTGAAGTGAAAGTCTAGAAATATAACAAAACTCTTAATGTCAGTTCCCAAGGGAAACAGTTAGTTTTGTTTTCCCAAGAGTTCTGATGTTTCCCTCAACTTCGTCTCGGGAAACATCAGGACTCGAGGGAAAACAAAACTAACTGTTTCCCTTGGGAACTGACATTAAGTGTATAATATTGCAACACTCCTGTCCCTCCCCACCCATTCCTGGTGCATCACTGTCCAAGAACCCCAGAGGGACACTCATTTATTTGGTCTAGATAGATATGTGCTGCTGTCTGCAGGGTATGGTTTTCAGGGCTTTAAGTCTTTAACAGGGTATCCAACTTCACTATTTGGTGTTGTTTTGGACCACAAGCCTTCAAAAGAGTGTGAAGGCTGCAGAGGACCAGTTTACATTTTGTGGCACCAACAATTCTTTCCAAAAAATTTAGTTCCATCATAATAATTTGAAAAATTCCCTAAATCTGAATTCAAAACAAAACACCTCTGGGTCACAAATACAGGCCTCTTGTCTTCGACATTAGGGCAAAATGAACAATTAATTGTTGCCTAACCCTTGCGAAATGAATTCCCAGAGTTCTGGGAATTCTTAGGAATTCCTAGGAATTCCAGTTTATTCCAAGACATGCAAATGAGGAAAGATGAAAAACCTTGGAATATTTGGGAATACTTGGGAATGGGTGAAAACACCAGTGGGAATTTTTGGGAATTCCTAGGAATTCCCAATAATTCCAAGTTTGGAGGAAACTGTCTTTGGAATTTATGGGAATTATTGAGAATTACGAAAACACCAATGAGAATTTATGGGAATTCCTAGGAATTCTCAATAATTCTAAGTCACAGTTAACTTGGGACCATAGCTTATTTTTGCAAAAACGATAAGTGTTCAAAGGTAAACGAACAGCTTAAGAATTTTAATAGTCATTTCTTTAATTGCCGATAACAACAAAGATTTCTTGACATTAACCAGCATCCATATACAACATTTATTGCGACTTAAATCTTTAAAAAAAGTAATTATCAACAGCAAGCACGATACTGAAAGCTTGATATTCAGAGTGCGACTTCTTGACGTACCTGAGCTAATTCAAAACAATGGTCCACAACAAGTTTTTCACCACAGCTTTGCCTAATAAACGGCCATCGTTTCTTGAAAAATAATACTACTTCTTCCTCTCGCTGCTGACACCTCAAAAGCGTTGGGATATTTTATTCAGCTCTAAAAGGGAGCCCTTTTTGAACTTAAACTGTAAATCACGAGCAAAATCACCCGCCATGTTTGTTGGTTGACTCATACTGGTTACCAGTCTCCCTACCAAGTGGATCCTGTCATCACGTGCGCCTTTTTAACCAATGGAAAAGTGTGAAATGAAGTTCCGTTCGGCGAGTTCAAATTCACGCGGACTTTCAATAGCAAGAGCGAGCAAGAGCACAAGTATTTTACATCCGAAATTGACATTTTAAACGCGGATTGTTCGTATATTTTGTTGTTACGTGCTTCCAGTCATGCCCGAGAACGATAAGTCAGTTGGATTGTGAAAGGTAAAGGTACGTTCCTGCTTCGTAATGTGTCTTCTGATGGTAACCACGTGCTCAAATAATGAAGCTGGAGATCAAAGTTAACTTATAGTTCGTTCCGATATGAACAGGAATTTAGTTCAAGATGCATGGAAAACCATTTATTGGTTCCTTGTTGTTTACTGGAGACATGACTGTAGTCGTTGTTGCAAATGGATGATGGAATCTTACACGAATAAGCTTTAACGTATAACTCGATCAGATTCTGGTGAATTTAATGCAGTAGAACATTAACCGGACGATAACTCGAATTCCCCGCTAAGTCAACTAAATTTGCTTTTCGTTGATCAAAATTTCACTGAAATTTACCCCCATAACTCGAATTCCCCGCTTAAACTCGAACTGTTTTCGTTTCCCTTTAGAGTTCGAGTTAACAGCCGGGGTTCTTCTGTATTCATGGACATGTATGTTTAAACGCCCACAGTTTACTATTTAAAAGTAATGTCATGTCTCTTGTAGAGATGTGTCCGGTTTATGGAGTGTTAACGTGACACCAGTAATGGCATATAAGAACAAAAGCTGAACTGAAATGATTTTTCATAATGACAAATTTGGATGATCTTTCTTGGCTTTTCTTGTTTGATTTTAGATTTAAGAAATTTATAATATCAATTGATTGGACTTTCTGGACACTAAATCATATATAAGGCCATTAGAATTAAGGAAAGGATTGTCCAGTCAGTGTTCTCCCTATGCACCATAAGATGTGATTTTGAACATTAGTCTCATAAACTTGTTTAAATGTAATTTTCATGCTTTCTCCAGTTGATAATTTTATCATTAAATGTGCATATACTGTTTTTCCTGGCAATGGAATTGTTGAATGATGACATGATGTTTAACCTGTAAGTAAAATTCCCAAGAATTCCTAGAAATTCCTAGGAATTCCTAGGAATTTCCAAGCAATTTTTGCCTTTTAAATCCTTGTAGGTTGGAATTCCTAGGAATTCCTAGGAATTCCAAGTCTAGTTTCATTTGAACTTGGAATTTCTGGGAATTTCTGGGAATTTAGAACCAGAACTTTTTAAACTGGGAATTCCTAGGAATTCCTAGGAATTCCAAGTCCGAATTTACCGTGAAAATTCACACCTCAAATTCCTAGGAATTCCTAGGAATTTTTTCCTAGGAATTCCCAGAGTTATTTCACAAGGGTAAAACAGAGTCAGGTTTTCAGGGGTGGATCCATGAATTTTTGATTGGGGCCAAACTTTGGTTCAGAAATCATATCCAACAGTTACCAGCGCCGTACAAACAACTTATTGATGAGATGAAGCGAAACTAACTACGAGAGATCGACTGGAGAACTGACAATTTGACTAACAATAGACGACTGCTTAACTGTGCCAATAGACGGATCGAAACGCACCAATTACTGATTACGAGTCTTCATAGCCAATAACACCGCGGCTTAACTGACAGACGACCAATAACATCTTGACTTTATTGACCAATCAGATCAATAACCAGAGTATATAATACCATCTACTGACGTGATACAACTCACTTTGACTCTGAAGATGACTACTGCACAGGTTGTCGAAACGTCAGTCACTGTCAACAACAATAGTCCTATTCAGGACTATGTTCACCCGGACGATCAAACTAAACCTACTTCAGAAAGGACTGTTGAATATTTTTGTGGCAAATTACTTCTCCCCAACACCCCCTCCCACCAGTCGCAGTTGCACATTATAATTGCTTGACCCCTTACCATCTACTGCTTTGGGAGCAGAGGCGAACAGATCATAGGAGGGTACCCAAAAACAATTACATTTTTCAATATCCCTGGAATTTAGTTTAGTGGCAAAATACAACCGGTGTTTCATTTAGAAAAAAATCAGCCAGTTAAAAAGTGGTAAACAGTGTATGATCCTGTCGATGTAAGAATTTCAGTCTCAAACAAGTGTCAAAATCATATGAAAGATTATTTATTGGGTGTATTAGAAAATTTCATCAACAATATGCTGTTGTTGCTGTGCACATCTTGACCATAAACATTAATCATTTCAGTGTGAACACACTGAATGGCCTGCTTTTAAAATGAACAAGACTTTGTATGGATAAGGCCAAAGTTATAAGAATAACATTCAGTTTAAGGTTTGATAACTGTAGGCAATGTTAATTCGTTTCTCATTCCATACCACGCTGTGGTCGAGGACATGGAGAGTTTAGTGAAGAATTTCAACAGCTATTAAGGGTACAACTAGTAAAAACCAAAGGTTACAGAGTGCAGGCAACAATGATCGAAGGTTAAAATGCTTTTTCTTCATCACTGTGCTTTCAGTGACATAGCCAGCCCATAGATCTGTAGGTCCGGGCCAACAAATTTTTGGATTGATCACTCTACGTCTTGTTATAAATTATACGTTGTTGGGGTGAGCTAAAAAGCTTTAAAAGAGCTCAAAGTGGAAATGAAAGTCAACTAGGCCTACAACTAGTTGAAAAGCTGACTATGCCCCTGGCTTTGCACAAGTTTCATGTGATAGATAGTCAAAACATGAGTAATCAGATTACAAGTAGCAGGTCCAAACCAAGTGATGAAATTGCGTTCTGTGCATTCCGCTCATTCTTAGTGGAAGTTTAAACGAATGCTGGCTACATACATGCGATGCATGCATAATATCAACCTGGAGATTAGGACTGTGGGTTCTTCTTGTTGCCCGCAACAAAACTAAAAAAAACATTCTTCTGACATTCCTCCAGTCTTAAATGCCAGAGTCTGATATTTAGGTCTGTGCAGAAACCTCCTTTTTCCAAACACTTTTTATGCTCTCTCAAGTTACTGTCAAACCCCACTTAATGGACATCTGCTGAATAAGGACACCTCATTATTATGGACAGTTTGCTTGGTCCCTTAAGGAAAGCCCTTACATTGTTTTCTAAATTCAACCCACTTAATACAGATGGCCATTAATGCAGACAACAGACACTTGTTTCTTGTCTAATCGACAAATTCTCATGTAGAAAGTCAATATTGCTAATGTGGACAGTTGATAATTTACCAACTGTGCACCCTTATAAACCAGCTTTCCTTTTTTCAAAATAAAAAAACAGTCAGTTGACAGCAAATCGCTGTAACCAGCGTGTTGTACACCGCATAGGATTTGAAATCATGTAGATGCCAACCTCGTTCCCAGGGTTCTCTCCTACCCACCCTACGGAGCGAGAGAGAGAGAGACCCTGGAAAATGCTGGTCATGTGTCTCTCAGAATCTGGGAGATTACAAACAAACAATTTGGGGAAGGGGCAGGTAAGTGTGAGATTTGTCCCTAAAGAGTGTATACAGGTCAGTGTAGCCATGAAACTGTGTAGCTGAGATGACCTGATCTTGAACGCCGAAAATAATGCACAAAATCCTTTGACAGTGAAAGCGTAACTTCCTGCAGAATATCTGGATGTTAATCCGATGTTTATCAGCGATGCTTTCATTTGGCACATGCAACGGAAATCGCGGAGGATTCATCTTTTGTGCAGCCAAAAATAATTTAGGTATCCTGGTAGTAGTATTCATACCGAAAAGCACTACATTTTCTATGTTGTGGAGGCCACTTAAGAAAACAAATGTACAGTATCTGTATATGTTTTCAAGACTACTATTATGGAGGGCGCCGAAAAAGCGTTGCTGTCCTCACTGACCTCGAAGCAACAGGAAGAGAGAATAAGCGACTCGGACAGTCTGGCTGATTGTTAGCTATTGTTCAAATCGAAAGAGGTAAAGAGAATCTTGAACGAAAATATCTTTAGCTAAGGCTCTGTGTTTTTGCAGTTTTTTGTTTGGTCCTCGTTTATAATTATCACTGAGGATGGCCGTAAGCTTCTTTGCTAAAAAATATGATATGGCTTGTACGACTGCCAACCGTTTATTGTTTCTTAATAATTTTCTGGATGTTTAGGTATGCTTTAGAGGATTTTTAGAAATCACTGAGCCACAGGTGTTTTTAAATAAAGTTTTCATATGGACCATAAACAAGAAAGCCTTTCACTTGGAAGGTTATGTTGTCTGTTTTGTCTCTGTTTATACTATTTCCTGTTGTCTTCCATGTCGCGTTGGTATATAATTATTTTCATCTTTGATCTATTACAACTTTTCTTTTGCCACATCATAACAAAGGTTAGGGGGTGGAAAATGCTGACACTTTAGGCTATAGCTTTCCGTGAAGTCACTAGATCTAATAAACTACTTTGATCGTAAATGTGTTAACTGAATCCCTTGCTCTCGATGCAACTGCCATGTTTTGTTCCGGGGTTTTGTCACGCCAAACCGCTAAGACCGCTTGGTATGGGTTTATTTGGGCCGATTACCAGCCGCTTTCAGACAAACATTATTTGAAACTTTTAATACAGAAGTTCAACATACAGGGATTTTACCTTCAAAAAATTAACTCAATTGTGTATAACTCAAGATCGTATATTTTTAGCAATTGGTGTCATTGGTTAAACGGTCTTAAACCAGCGACAATGCTAGTTTTTTTTTTCCTTCCCTGGTAATTCACTTGTTTATCTGATAGTTTGGTTTAGGCAGAAATTTCCCTTAGTTTCAGTCATAGTTGTAGTAGGGTTGGCAAATCTATCTTGCTGTTGCGATCAGTGCGTGAATGTTGTGAATAAACGAGACACAAAAAAGGTGAGACAAAGGACTCCTCCCTCAGAATTAATTTTGTTCTGGAGCCAGGTGACCAGTGTTTTCCAGGGGCTCTCTCTCTCTCTCTCTCGCTCCGTAGGGTGGGTAGGAGAGAACCCTGGGAACGAGGTTGTGTAGATGCAAGTTTCAGACTATGCAGGCATCAAACAAGTTATTCAGAGAATGGTTTTTGCTCAAGTAAAATATAACTGAGCAAGTTTTGAGTGATTCCGTGGATATAGTCCACAGTATTATGGCTTTGTAAAGGTTAGAGATGCTGAATTTGACCATGCTAATATCTTATTTCATTTTCATAGTATTTTGTTAAATTAAAGGGTGTATCAGGGGCATAGCCAGGATTTTTCAAAGGGGGGATCACAGAGGCTACTCAACAGATCACCATCCAGGGATCGCCGACTATATATGGTTTATACCGCTGCTTTCCCTCGTGTATCAGCGGGCTCAGTCGTATTATAGTGGCATGTAGGCCCTTATTAACTAAAGACAAGAGCCGTTGACAAAAATACTTTACAAAAATCAAATTTTAAAAAAGTGGACTTCTCAACAATGGCTTTTACGGCCATACTGTCATGGCGTTTTCGCCACCTGAATATTGTAGGTTGTTGTTTGCTCAAAAGAAGGCCTACCAAGGGGGGGGGGGGGCACGGGCACCCCAGGACCCCCCCTGGCTATGCCCCTGTGTATTTTTGTCTTAAATAAAACATGACCCACTTAATGCTGACACCTTGTTAATACGGACAGGTTGTACCTGTATGAATGGGCCAGGACTGTACTTTTTATTACTCATACTAGGTGGTCTGGGCCGTCTGGGCCCACTACTGGTGCAAGGGAAGTCTGTAAACACTATTTTCACTTATGTATCGGTCAAATCAAAGCTTCAACATCCCCCCCCCCCCCCCCCCACAAGGCATACCCCAGGCATTTGACACCTTTGGCGTCCCGGGGAGGAGGGAATTTGATCATCAGAGTCTTCCAGGGGGCCAGGGGGTGGGGAATTTGATCCCCATGCGTTAGGGGTGGGGAATTTGAACTGTACCCTCGATTTCATGTGAAATCTCTGGTGTGGTGAGCTATCATGGGGGACATGGTGTTAGAGGATTTTCGTGGAACAGATTGTGTCTTTGTGGCCAATTGGTTACAAGAAAAGGGCTTAAACAAGCATTGTGCTGTATTTTAAAGGTATTTAAATTTTAATATTGGATGCAGGCTTTGAATATGTGTTTACAATGACATACAATACCTCAGAATACTTATACTGGCGATTCAAGACTACAGGAAAACCTCAACAGAGGTCAATTACTTTGACCTGCCGGATGTATGTCAATTAATAAGGTGAGCGATGATGCATGTCAGTGAAATGGTAATGATATAGTAATCTCAGTAGGTGAGACTTTTTACATAGAATGCTTTGTATGTTGCATGACACACAAAGAAAGGCTGAGCATTCAGTGACCTTGTTGCAGCAATTTTCGCCACTTTGCACGAGCCTTTTGTTCATAGTAAATACTCTAACAGTGTTTCTCAGTTTTTGTTATATTGAATGCTGATTATTTGCTGTATTTAAAGATTTTGTTCAACAACTGAAGGCATTTCTGCCATCCTTCTGTCATTTATGTGCCTGTGAAATGTCCCTGGGGTGGGGGCATTTGATCACCTGAATGGACCCTAGTGTGGGCATTAGAACGGCATTTTGGCCCGGGTAGGGGGAATTTAAACAATAATTTTCAAAAGAGTCAAATGTCCGGCGGGTTGCCCGGGGGGGGGATGTTGAAGCTTCGATTTGACCGATACATTATTTCCTGTTGCTACAAAACATTTCCATAAACTGATCATCACGGACAGTGTAATGCATCTGTTATTACAGATATTGTGATGAAATAGATCACTGGCCCATCAATGTCTGCATTGCTCTCTCAAGGTATGTCCTTTTATTTTGTCCTTTTAGAAGTACCATTTTGGAGGTGCTATTTAAGCGTGACACTTCCGGCGTGACATTACGTCATACTCACAACCTCTGAAGTACAATTTACAGCAAATGTCGTACATGATCACCACTCTTAAGCTTTAAGTATAATGCGAAATAAAAAGTTCTTTTTCAAGTCCTGAAAGCAAAACATGTTTTTCGCATCCAAATACATTGAGCACACAAGTCAAACAACAACAATTTTCTTGCCAACGTTTGCTTGTTTCATTACACTCGCTCCTTGCAACACAACGAACAAAAATGAACTTCCATTTTTCAATAGAATTACGTATACGAAGCACAAGGAAGAATGCACTGTTACGATAGCTAGGCGGTTAATTAATACTGAGATTGAAAATTCTCACCTGTGCACGTTCCATGCCAGCTTGCTCGATCTTTTTTTGAGAGAACTCTGGGAACGAGGTTGTCGTCATATGTGCACGTGATTTCCCGAACATTCCCCCTCCCCCTCCCCCTTCAAATTCTTTTAGTTTGCTTTCCACGCGACAAACCCTGATATTTCAGACCAAAAAATGTCATTTTCCGACCAATTTTCAGACCTGGCCTCTAAAATCCATACTCTTTTTCAATACTTAATTTAATACTTAGATACAACATATAAGAACAGCAACAAAAAAGACTTCTTAAAATTCGATTTCTCTTTCCTACATCCTATAGCAGCTCCTAGTCTTGACACACGAGAACACAGAGGAAACAACACCATGCAAGCAGTCTGCAAGCCTGCACCCTGAACCCATGGTTGAACCTGGAAGACAGCACAGCACCATCGGAACCGTTTATACGCCCCAGCCCAGCAACACTTGCGGCAACACACTGTAACTTCTGAGTATTCAGATAAAAATATGGGATATCCAACGGGGACGAACAAGAAGGTTATTCTATGTGGATGAAGGTCAAGGTGGATTGAACTTAAAGCGTAAGGTCAATACGAATACGTGAGATTCTGCTTGCAAATCCTAGTGTAAAATTATTGTTAGGGTTAGTTTTCATATCTATTATCTTTTGCTTGTCGGATTGTTACACGGCATGTCTGAAAAACAGCTTACTGAGCCATTTACCGTGTTTAAATTTGAATTGAATTAATAGGTGGTGAGAGAAGAAGAGAAAGTTCAAATTTTTCTAGAGTGTCATCAGTCTCCTGGATTTGCTGGCCACAACGGACGTGACAGGACCATTCAAAGAATCAAGGAGAAGTATTACTGGCCTGAGTACTACAAGGATACAGTTGAAATGGTAATGCCCTGTGTTGCATGACAAAATGCGACTGTTAACTAACTCGTCCGTTGTCTTTTCTTCGGTTAAAATCACAATACAATACAACACAATAGTCTTTATTTATCCACGGTAAAATTTATTCAGGTACAAAGAAGTGTGAATCTATTTACATCTAACAAATGTATATGAAATAAATGGAATAGTTAATTTATTCACAGAATCTTGAAAAGTATAAGGAGTTGTATCAGCGACAAGTAAATTTGGAACTGCAGAAATTGCAGAAATCGCAGTTTTTGCGGGCACCCTTCTACCTCCTCTAACACTTAACTTGTAAAGCATACAGCAAGAAAACCACCCTACAGAACGATCTAAACTATGTTCGGATAACAATGATACCGTAAACGTGCTAAACCTTTCATATAGCAGCATGCAAAAACAGTAGTGTAGCAGCTGATCCTAAGGTCTCTCCTAATTGGTCACTGAAAACAATGACATGTCATTCTTCCCATTGTTTTAGTATTGTTTGGACGCGAATGAATATAAACTGACAACAACTCAAATATGTATAGCCTACCTTGCTAATGAAGCAATTGTAACAGCATACCATCTAACACCCCAAAGAAAGGGTTACATAACCCCTGATCAATACATTTAAAAAATTCGATGAATTTCTGAATATAAATGACTATATGACTATAATTTTTTCCCTGTCGGTAGTAGGTAATTCTTATCTCGTTCTGTCGGTTAACCCAGACCGTCCCAACACACTGTACCTTTCGCGGGACATTCGTTTCCGTGTGTACTTCTGAGTCATTCAGATGGAATCCTCAAAATATGACGATCTTGTACGATATTTAAGAGAAGAGGCATACCCAACAGGGGCGAACAAAAACGCTAAATATGTGTTGCGGAGATTGGCAAAGAAATTTATTTATGATGAAGATTGTAAAAGACTATTCTTTACGGATGATGCAGGTCAAGGTGGATCAACCTTTAAAAAGCGTAAGGTCAATACGAATGAGATTCTGCTTGCAAATACTAGTGTACAATTATTGTTAGTTTAATATCTATAGGTTTTGATTGTTACCAGGCATGTCAGAAAAACAGCTTGCTGAGCCATTTACCGTGTTTAAATGAAGTTGATTGAATTTGAATTGAATTAAAAGGTGGTGAGAGAAGAAGAGAAAGTTCAAATTTTCCTGGAGTGCCATCAGTCTCCTGGATTTGCTGGCCACAACGGACGTGACAGGACCATTCAAAGAATCAAGGAGAAGTATTACTGGCCTGAGTACTACAAGGATACAGTTGAAATGGTAATGCCCTGTGTTGCATGACAAAATGCGACTGTTAACTAACTCGTCCGTCGTCTTGTCGTGGGTAAAAATTACAATACAATACAACACAATAGTCTTTATTTATCCACGGTAAAATATTTATTCAGGTACAAAGAAGTGTGAAAGTGAGGGTTTTTGGAACTCGGAAGTGGCCTATTATTTGTCATGCTGGGTTTCCAGTTTAAGCTATCCATCAGTTAGGACCCGGGCTGCACGTGTAGTTTTTGAAGTTTATCCGATAGTTTTTTGCTACAGATTAACAAGAAAACATTACAACTTTGTAAATAAAACGTAATGTTGCTAGGGGCACAAATTGTCTGGCCCGTTTAATAGCAGCAATGTCAAAGGCAATTTTTCTAGTAACCTTATTGCTTATGGCTATCCCATGAAAGATTTGCAAATGACTTCCCTATAGATTTAGCTGTTGCAACATGATTTATGTTTGGTCACACCTCAGCCCCAAAACTCAGACCTAGAAAACTCACCCCCGCCCCTCCCACCGCCAGATAACTGACTAGAAAACTCAAACCACCCCCAAGTCGGAAAAATTAGACATAGAAAACTCAGACCCCTTCAAACCTACAAGGAAACAAGAGTGTGAAGATGAAAAAAGATGTAAACAGCATTATCAACACATGGTTTTATGTCCATTGCAGCTTGCGTTGGGGGATTTTTATACTGAAAACATCGTAAGAAAAAAATATGGTCAAGTAAACAGACAAACCTCAATTGAGACTGTTGCTAAAACATTTTGAGGTAGCTTTTTACAAATCCAGACTGATATATATTTGCGATTTGAGCCTGAAAACGTTTTTAACATGTTCTTTTCAACATGTGTGGTTAAGTTTTTCAATAAATCAAGACTATGGACATCTCCAGGAAACCTATCAAAGTGCAGTGTTTGTTGTGATCAAGCTGGTTTGTAACCTCCGAAAGAAAGACCCCGAAAAAAAACAGACGAAAACGAGGACCCCGGAAAATTGGGGGTAAAGACCCGAAAACGCAGAACTGAAATTGAAGACCTCCTTTGTTCTTTTCGTACACACATCTGCGACGATTTGGAGCTCCTACAATCTAATCTGACCAATCTAACATATTCTGTCAGGGGATTTGACGATTTTGTCACCGATTTCCAGAAAATTCATGCTCAAAGTCAGCTTCCATACAAAAACTGGCCTCCTTTTAGCAATTTGCAAGTGCAGTGGGATAGTCCTTCTGCTACCTGAAATGCTTATATGTTGTGCTTAAATCGTAGGTGTATCATTCATTTTCAATATTCCGTCAGTGGATTTGTCATTTTGGAGCTAAGAGGCGCGAATGAGTTTTATCGAAGCTAGGTGGGAAAAAAGAGGCCTTTCTTCTCTTATTCGAATTCGGAGCGTATCGAAAGCGCTTATGCATTCGAATTTGCCGCTTCGGTGGTCATGGATAGCTAATGATGTCCACTGATTCTACGCTGTAAGTGAGCCCGCCCTTTAAAACGTACTGTTTTAAAAATTCACGGAGACTGTATTTAAATTGAGCACACGCAGACTCTTCCGACCCACGGCATGACGGGCTCAAGGACAGGTGATCCTAACACGGCACTTATTTTTATTATTTTTTGTAGATAAAAAACTGTGACCAATGTCAGGGAAAGACAACTGAAAAACCACACCACGACGTCCTTCCGAGTCATCCAGCAGGAGCCGAATCGGCCCCTGCTCCAGTAAATATGGTTTCCTCGGAAGGTTGGGATGTCGTTGAAATAGATTTGATTGACGCCAGGAAGACATCCACGAAAGGAAATCGATACCTGCTGATCCACACAGACAACCACAGCAAGTTTGTAGCAGCCGTTCCTCTGCCCGATAAAAGTACCCGGAGCGTGGCCAAGGGGCTCCACAAAACATATTGCACACTTGGGGCTCCGGCGCAAATTATATCAGACCAGGGGCGCGAATTTGTCAATCAGGTAACTGATAAATGGTTAAGCCCCTAATGTTGTCAAAGCCAAGAAAACATTGAGAAGTAACGTTTAATCGCATTTGGATTTGTTGCAGGTGTGTGAGCAGCTTACGGAGACTTTTCAGCTGCAGCACAGGATTACCTCAGCGTTCCATCCGCAGTCAAAGGCCTTGGATGAAGGAACTAACCAAACCATTAAGAGGTTAGAAAAATAGAACATTGTTTATAGAGGAATAATCTACCTAGAGGAATAATGCTCTGATGAAATGTACAGTTCTCATATAATTATCGTCTCAGATAACGAGCAGATACCTGACGATCCCACAACGGCGACGTCCATGAAAACGTCGCTGAAAAGTAGACTTCGATCCTTTCCCTTTTTTTCACTTCGCGATTACTCCAAGGGGCCCAGTCACCTAAAAGAAGAAAATTAGTTAGGAACCGATCGCGAAGAGAGGGGACCGCGCCCGAGTTCTGACAGGGGTGTTAGAATTTATCGCCTTGCTGTTCCGTTCCCAAGTAACTGACTTCAAATTTGGTCAATTCACGCCCTAGTTATGCGGGGACGGCAAAGAAATGTACAAAAAAGCGTGATGCACGTGCAGAATTGTTGTTTTTCTCATTAAACCTTTTGATGTTTTGACGTTCCCGTCGCCGTCGTAGTTTGGTAAGGTCCCTGATTACGGAACCGTCTTCTACTCTACTCGGAAACACGGGTGGAAACAGTTCGTCGCTCGTGAACTCTATTACATTTTAAACAACATCAAGCTAAAATTCTATTAAAGTTGGTTCCCTGACGTTTTTTTGTATTGTCCTTTGCTCGAGATTTTACCAATTCTTTTGATTAGTGTAGGTAGGCCCAATCACTGTGATGTTTTTCCTTTTTTTAGCATTTTCAGGAAAGTCATAGACAAAAACAGAGAGGACTGGGATGATTGCATTGACGACACCTTGTTGGAAATTAACAGCACAGTCTCAAGCAGCGCCAATGTTAGTCCTTTCTTTCTAATGTTTGGTCGTCAACCAAACATTATCAAGAAGGGTGAAGCAACCAGCCCTTCACCAAATAGCATGCCTAGACAAGTTGAGGCAACCAAGCCTTCAGTGTCTGCCTCCACACCTGTACCTGAGAGCATGCACAGAACAGACCATGAAAATGCAAAATAAATGAATTAATTATACCCACAACAGAGATCACTTTCGTTACTTTCGTATTTTAGCTTTGATGTTACAGTGCTATGTGTTTCTAGTGGTACTAGTATACAGAATACTTCAAGGAAAGAGCTTGCTTGGACCTCGCTTCAGAGGAGGTTAAATGCTACACTCCAACTTATGTGGAAGGCCCTAAACAATACACAATTTGCCTTAAGATATCTGACCACCTGAGCCTATGGGAAGAATCACCCGCCAGTTACAATGATCCTAACAAGTTCATACAAGCCTCCTTATTAGGAAATACCTTTAAGTTTTTGCTAAAACAATTAACGATTGGAATAGTTTAAATCAGGCTCTGATTGAATCTGAAACGTATGATGGCTTCAAAGCAGCCATAAGTAATTGTTTAATTAGGGTTTTGTAGAATTTTGTTTTAGTGATGGTGCTTATTTTCACTTATGTTTACTTTAATATATTTATGATATATTTATAAATAAACTGTATGTCAATGCTGTGCGCTCTACCTGACCACATATATCTCTCAGGGGCACCCAACGACTGTTTTTGTTTCTGTAAAATATCTGTTCGGAGAAGTAATGTCAGGCGGAGGTTTACCCTAGCGCTAGGGTAACCCTACCTGCCTTGTAAACAGGGCAGAAGATCGCTTCCAGGATAGAATGGAGAAATTAAAAGAATTAGAGATTTTGTCCCGACGCCTTATCGCCATTATATATACAACGCTCTAAATTCAATTTCAATTCGTTTATTGCCATCTTGTTTAGGGTATTGACAGCCTACAGAACCTTCAGAAGAGTCTCAGAGAACAGTGCTGCTCGCGTCTAACCTTTAGTTGATATTGGCACCAACCGCTTGCCTTAGGAAAAACTGTTTGAATGCACATTTCCACGAAACACTTAAATATAACTGACTGGTTCCTCTTGCCGGATCTCTAATTAAAGAGATGCTGTAGCCCCCCTGGGGGGGGGGGGCACTGCCATGTATTGGCTATATAGGTATGTGCCGCCGTGAAGGGTATGGTTTTGAAGCAGTTTACTCTGGGATAAGGTATATAAATCAGAGAGTTTAGCTCTAGAATAGGGTGTCATTTTCCAGGAAACTGATCAATTGGTTGAAGATTTCAGTCTAGACTGGGGAAACCGGGAATTGCCACTCAAAAATGTGAAAAATCAAATCGGTTTGGGTTTGGCTGGACTGTGTTTGTGACCTCAGTAGTTTCTGGAAAACAGGTACTCTGGAATGGGGGGGGGGGGGGGGGATTTGGGAGTTTAGTACCAAAAGCTCTGGTATAGGCTGAGGTTCCAGGGACCCACAGCGACACATCCCCACCCAAAAATTCCTTAAGTACTCCCCCGGGGCTGTAGCAAGACGTCACTTGATGTGTAAAACAAAACTGAATGCAACCGTTTACTAGGAACTAGACAAATCATTCAATTGGACAGACTTGAGAAATGAACTTCGAATATAAAAAGCCTTAATGATTTACAAGTTTTAAAAGAGTCTTATTCCTGAAAAGTTATCGTGTAAATTTATATTTTTGAAATTTATGCATTGACCCGGGTGGGAAAACACATTTCACTAGGGATATGTGTTCCCAGGTAGGGAAACACATTTCCCTAGGGATATGTGTTCCCGGGTAGGGGAAACACATATTGCTAGGGATATGTGTTCCCGGGTAGGGGAAACACATATCATTAGGAACATGTGCTCCCAGGTAGGAGAAACACATATCACTAGGGATGTGTTCCCAGGAAGGGGAAACACATATCACTAGCCATATGAGTTTCCCTTGATATAACGTAATCTCGGTATGTTGAACTAATTTTGCCAGTCCGTTGGCCCTAGCCTGTGGGCAGACGAAATTAAACTCTGTTTAACTCCGTCTGCGAAACAGCGCCGAAATCCTTGTTCGGGACAGCTGTGTACCCAGATTTGAGTACGCGCCACGATTGGCCAGTTAAAAAAGGCCTTTGTTTTGTTTGTCGCGATTGCAAATCAGGTTGAAGAGAAATTCGAAACGCACCTCCGGTAATTCGTTGAGTCCGTTGGGGGTACAGAACAAGGATCTCTGCGCTGCTTCGCAGTACTAATCAGAGTTTAGTTATCGTCTGCACGCAGGCTAGTCGGCCCCGGTTATATCAAAGTTGTATTATATTAACATTCTAACCCCACTCCTGGGGTACTTGGGGTTCAAATCTCCTCACTCTTACCCGCTTAGGAAGGCTTGGCACTAGTTTATCGTGATATATTCACACCTCCAAGATATCTCGAGTTGTCTCTTGGAGTGAATTGAACTGCCTGCAATTAACGGCGGAATGGCACCCAACTCGGAACAGCCCCTCAAATTTTCCAAGTTTCTGAAGTCGAAGTGGCTCACGGACGCTCAAGATTTTGAAGTTAAGGAGCCCACTATCGTTGTAAACATTTCCGACTCGGAGGCAATTATTTCAGCGTCGTCACCGCACAAGGTTTTACGACCAAGAAAGTCGACCATTCTTCGAGGTAATTTGTGAGTCTTACTTTTCTATGGAATAAAATGTCCATCAGACCGTTACCCTTTAAAGTTATAACATTTATTTACTATGGTCATATTAAGTTGTAATATATTCAATTTTTTTCGCGTGCGATATGCAAATTTTTTGCCTCAAATGCGTGTTGTACTTGTTTTTGTTTTCGTGCTTTTTCGGTCTGCAAATTCTTTGAGGAACTCGAAACAAACATTTTCACGTGGAAAAGCTCTCTTTTTTCTTGACATAGAGATTCCCAAGCTCTCTTTTTCTTGACATAGGGACAATTTTCTTCCCGTTGCGTGACATGGAAAAAACATACTGTATCGAAGACAGCATTCTGGTGTATGTCAACATATTAGTGATGTTGTTGTTGAAATAGAAACACAGCTATCTCAAGAATCGTCCTAAGACCGTAGGGTAGCTGTAAATCCTTTGAAAACAACTTGCAATTCGGTCATGACTTGGCATAAAATGTCGCAAAAGGAGTCGCTTAATTCATGGATGAATTTGGTACATTTTTGTGAAATACGTTGTCGTCGCCTGGGCGTCCTAAAACGTCAATCAAAGGAACTGTATCTCCAAGAACTAGTAAAACTAAAGAAAAAATAAACTTTTATATACAACGGTTCACGACCTTTCACAGTGCAATTTATGGGCCACTCATTGAAAACTGGTTCCCAGAAGATAAGCAAGGTCACAACACAAAAGCAAAATATTCTTTTGATTTTTAAAACCTGCTACCATTTGCATGTGCCAACTAAGCAGCTCGCAATAAAACGGAAAATAAATGCGGTGCTTCGTTTCGCCTTCTCTTCCACCGTTTTAAAGGCTAAAGAAAGGAACAGCGAGAGGCAAAAGAGTATTAAATAGTGGAATCCTTGTTAAAGCTTTTGGTTCACGTTTCCGTGCCACTCTCGTCATGTATTTACACTAGAAGGGAAATCTGTAACACATCGGTATTGTAGGGCGCGTTCACACTGGGAGAAGCCGATTAATCCGCTCCTGTTAACAAGTGTTGTTAGACTGACCGCGCCCATTTTATAGGCAACACGACTTGAAGCGTCTAATTGTAACATTGTTTCACTAAGGTGTGAAGATCGTCAGTGGAGAGTCTCTTGTCCTCATTAAGCTCCCGGATGAAGACAATCTTGGTGGCGTCATCCTTGATGAAGGATGGTACCAGCTGTCAGCCCAGAACTCTACTTACCCACGTGATGTACCGCTGTACAAATCACCTCAATTTGAAGTAGGAAATGTGGAATTTGATCCCTACATAGTGACTGGAACAGAGAAACCCAGCCAAGGATGTGGTGTTAAAAAGTACAACATCAAAGTAAACGTCTGGTTTAGCCCTGCTAAGACCCACTGCGGAATTCATAATCACCAAACAGACCCAGGGATGCTGGAGGTACACACTCAGGTGTATGGAACAGGAAGGATGCAGAAATTTCACGAGAATGATTTCAAAAGTCTGTACGAAGAGGTGATGATGGCTCCTGGGTTTACTCACGATCCGTTTACTGGGGTCAAGGAAAATGGCGACCTCTTTTATGGCTGGCATCAGTACTATAGTGACACCGACTGCATCTGGATGGCAATTGAGTATCACCAAGCATGAAACTCTGATTTCAAAAGTGGCCAAAAAAAAATTAGCCGTGTAAACTATGATTAGATTTGTAAGAAGGATAAGGAAAAGCGAAGAGTACTAATGTGAAAAACCTTCTGCAGATTTTATTTGACTAGCCACATCACAAGACAGAGTTTTGTCCAGACTCGAATATTAGAACGCTGTTAAGTCAATTAATCTTGGGAATTTTGACTAGTTAATATATTTTACAATTAAATTAAGTTAAAGGTCCTTCCGTTCGGTTTGTGTTTATTGAGTGTAATGTCTTTCACAATTATCCACATAAAACAAAATCAACATTCACAAGGAAAAATAACCTTTGATGCACTTAGTTATACCCATTCTAAACTGTTCAGCGCCTTATTTTTCTGTAAGATCGTCGAAATCGAGCGCTTTCTACAACGTGCGGCTATCTTCAGCTGCCATGGTTTCAAATGTACCAAGTGTAATCTGTCGAAGAGAACCAAATCTCCCTAGCTGTGAATACTGATACCTGCTCTTCTGTATCCTGGAAACTAAGACACTTGTCCAGTTCTTAATAATCAAAGAAACAGCTACATGCTACTGGTCACTGACAAATTGTAGTTGCCATTTGCTTATTATTTGATGATGGAGAAACCTTTGTAATTTTGTTGATATCTCCTTTATTCTGGCAAAACCAAAACGGGTGAATGAGCAGTAATTGAACAAAACACGCACAGCTTTGATTAAACTGCAAATAAATCATTTCTTGACAGAGTGACATAGTTTCTCGGTCAATTTCAGATAACTGATCCAAAAGGATTCTTTTCTGTCTAATATTCATTTTCTCAGTACAAATAAGTAAAATACAAGCTCATTTTCCGTGCTATAATCTTACATGTATAATATATACACTTATACTCTGTCCCTAGGAGAGAGACTAATGACTCACCCCTTCCCCCTTTGGTGGCACGTTCCCGAAGACATAAATAATCTAATCTCTTTGCAAGGGAAACTAGAGCGATTTTCGTATGACCTTGAAATGAAAACGCGTAAACAAAACAGAAACGACAAACGAACGGAAATAGAGCGATTTGATTGGTTTATCGAACGGACAGACAAACGCGTCTGGCTTTTCATTGGTTAAGCGAACGCTCAGGTGAAAAAACTTCATGCCCGAGAACTTTCTAGAAATCAACCGATACTTCGCTTTGACGTCATACTACAACATGATTGGCCAACCGAACAATGCCTTCTCCATATTAGGGTTTCTTTGGCGGGAAAACAAAGAGGCCATGTTTTGATCTTTTCATTCATTGGCTGATGAAACAAAGAACGAACACTTACCGAAACCTTTTTTCAAGGTCATACGAAAATCGCTCTAACTGTACACCTCTACCATCTAATAATCATGCGTCAATCGAGCGCAACCTTTTCCCTGGGCTCCTAGGACACTTAAGATATACCTATTAATGGCCCACCATTCCTCACCCTACCCCGTCTAATACTACTCCTTTGCCCTGTCTCTCCTCCCTCCCTAGTTGATAGTAGCCACGCTTGTTCCTCCCGAGTCTGAAATGCGTTTGCGCAGAACTCCGACCAATCTTTCTAACCTACAAAAATAAAGAAATAAAAAAGCAAATGTAGGAACGCGCGAGTAAATTTAATTATTTTGGGAA
This sequence comes from Porites divaricata, assembly GCA_038088405.1. Classification (NCBI taxonomy): domain Eukaryota; kingdom Metazoa; phylum Cnidaria; class Anthozoa; order Scleractinia; family Poritidae; genus Porites; species Porites divaricata. The sequence goes on from JBBMOI010000011.1 coordinate 1,087,640, forward strand.
AATATAACGGAGGTTGGACAACATGGGCCCTCTTCACTTTGGACGACAGATGAAAATTTAAAAAATATATATGGTAGGTTTCAATGGCTGACTAGCCTAGTAAAGAATATTTCAGCCTGTAAATTAGGAAGTACAAGCAACTTCCACGCAAAATTACAGAGTCGCCAGGGGCAACGGAAGAGAGAGGGGGTTGAAAAAAAATGGGGGAAGACGGGACAGTTCCCTCGCCATTTTGTCTGATGCGTTCTCTCCCTCGCGCCGTTCTTAATATTTGAGAGTCAGAAAAAGGGCAAGTAGGAGAGAATAAGAGCGATCAGATCGTAAACTTAACGGTAGTCTCATACGGAGCCAAACCGTTTTTTCATCCAGAAACGATGCTCCTTGCGTTGCGTGACGACACTGTAAAGGCCACAAAGGTTGCTAGAGGAACTACTGTTTTTTGTTTTTTTTTTTGTTTTTTTTGTTTTTTTTTTGTTCTGTTTTTTTTTTTTCAAAGAAAACAGCTATGGTGGGTACCTAACAGTAGGGGTACCATTTTATGTACTAGTCAACTCTTTGAATGGTAAATGGTGTTACAATACTTCCATTCACTCCATATTAGTTTTCGAAATTTTATTTTCAACTGATATTCCTTTTGACTCTTTCAGCATTAACTACATTAACTCAAAGATAATATTTTAATTTTCATATCCCACCATTTACACCTAACTTTTAGTTATTTTTTAATAGAATATTTTTTTTTTTTCTCTCCAACTTATTCACTCTACTTTGTTTAAATGAATTATATTTAAACTATGCAAGCCTGCATGGAGAGAGATTATTTTGGGAATTTAGTGTGGAGTCTATCTAGTACAACTTTCCTTTTGTGTCTCCTCTCAGTCTTTTACCATTTCTTCAAATTCCTTCTTTCCTGGACTCGACACGGGAATGTCGGGCATATGACCTGGTACCGGGTTAGAAACATTCCTGCTCAGTTGTGCTATGCCCCTGATGATTCACAACTTTTTGGAGCCTTGGTGTCGATGCATCCATTCGCCCAATGTACCCGGGTCTCTGAACCTTTTCTTTCCTACTCTACCATGTTTTCTTTTATCTAGAAATTACCTTTCTCTATTTCCTGGAATTCTACACTGAAAAGTTTTAAGAACGAAGTAATTCAGAATGGGCGTTTTTTTTTTGTTGTTTTTCTTGGAACTTGAATTCCCTGTTCTTCTTTTTAACACCCTCCTTTAATTAGAACAGCCACTGATTTTGTGTTTTGTTTGTTTGTTTGTTTGTTTTTTTTTTTGTTTTTGTTTTTTGTTTTTTCACCTACTTTCAAAATTTTAAAGAACGAAATGATATTATAGTTGATTAGTTTTTGTGGCTAGCAATTTATCTTCTTAAGGTTTAAACTTTTTAAGGTGTGTTAAAGCCTTCCCCCCCCCCCCCTGTTTTTTTTTGTTTTTTTTATTTAGCTGAGTCAACTTGTACCCAGGCTCCTGTCACTTTATACTAAAACAGCAACTCGTTTTATACCTACTTTCACAGTTTTGGGGAATGTAATTACATTATAAATGAATATATTTTATAGTTGGCAGTTTATCTTCTTTTGTGGGTTTTTTTTTTTCTTCTTTTCCCGCCCATATTCTTAATTTCATTCAGCTGGGGGAGGTTCATCCCCAGGCTCCTCTCATCTCAGTTTGTGACAGCGACTCGTGTTTTACCTGCTTTCGGAGTTTTAAAGAACGAAATAACATTTTAGATGATTATATTTTCTGGTTAGCATTTTTTAACGTCATTTTTACGTAGGGTATCCCCCTCTTTCGTTCAACCATTTTCGTTTTCATTCAGCTGAGATAAATTCGTTCCCAGATTCCTCTCATTTTGTACGTCATCACGCTGACGATTACCTATGGCGTGAGCAGCAAAAGAATTTGTTTTTGCCTCTTTTTCTGGGTCACATCCATGAGAAGATGAATTTTTGTCTACTGGCTGAGGAGTCTCCCCTTATTTTGCTTGCTAATTGGTCTGCTGCAGAGGCTATCAGATGTATCAGTTGGAGTAAGTATTCAACTACTTTCTTTTTTCCAAAACCTTTCAGTACTTTCATGGGTCAATCTCGCATCCATCGACTTGTTACGGTTATAGCTAGTGAATCTATTTGCCCTGTAAACCTATTTCCCATTAAGGTCCTTAACTTTATATTATATTAACCCCTCAGTTCTTTTTATTTTATTTTGCACTGTGTATTGTGTTAGACGTGGCTGCGTTGCAGTTTGTTGGTCGCTCAATATCAGTGTTTTTTAACTTTTAACATTTTACTTTGCACTGTATTTGTGTTAGATGTGGCTGCATTGCAGTTTGTTGGTCGCTCAATATCAGTGCTTTTAACTTTTAACATTTTACTTTGTACTGTATATTTGTGTTGGACGTGGCTGCATTGCAGTTGTTGGTCGCTCAATATCAGTACTTTTTCTAACAATTTAACTATTAACCAATTTTATTTGTTTTTATACATACAACACTCTTGTATACACACATCCTCCCTCCCCACCTTACCCACTATTGTAGTGGAGACTTGGAAACCCTTTCATTAGGGATTCCATACCACACCTGTAAAGGCCACAAAGGTTGCTAGAGGAACTACTGTTTTTTGTTTTTTTTTTGTTTTGTTTTTTTTTTCAAAGAAAACAACCAGCAGGTTGCCTGGGGGGGGATGTTGAAGTTTTGATTTGACCGATACATTATTTCAAAACAAAGCAATTCTGGGTCACAAATACAGGCCTCTTGTCTTCAACATAGGGGTAAAATGAGCAATTAATAATTTATTGTCTAAAACAGAGTCAGGTTTTCAGGGGCAGATCCATGAATTTTTGATTGGGGCCAAACTTTGGTTCAGAAAGGACTGTTGAACATTTTTGTGGGAAATTACTTCTCCCCAACACCCCCTCCCACCAGTCACAGTTGCACATTATAATTGGTTGACCCCTTAATTACCATCTACTGCTTTGGGAGCAGTAGTAAATACACTAACAGTGTTTCTCAGTTTTTGTTATATTGAATGCTAATTATTTGCTGTATTTAAAGATTTTGTTCAACAACTGAAGGCATTTCTGCCATCCTTCTGTCATTTATGTGCCTGTGAAATGTCCCTGGGGTGGGGGCATTTGATCACCTGAATGGACCCTAGTGTGGGAATTAGAACGGCATTTTGGCCCGGGTAGGGGGAATTTAAACAATAATTTTCAAAAGAGTCAAATGCCCAGCAGGTTGCCTGGGGGGGCATGTTGAAGTTTCGATTTGACCGATACATTATTTCCTGTTGCTACAAAACATTTCCATAAACTGATCATCACGGACAGTGTAATGCATCTGTTATTACAGATATTGTGATGAAATACATCACTGGCACTGGCCCATCAATGCAAAAGTAGTATAACAGCCCCGGTTGCTTTACTCCAAGCACGCGAGACTCAACGCTTCTAAGAGCGTTCTTGTTAATCATTAGTTTACAGCTGCGATAATTTTCTCTTGGTTTCCTATTCTAGAATTACTCAAACTGTTATTACGTCTTAAAGATCAGTAAGAACAAGTTTATTTTTGCAGGTTTTTGTATAAAAGTTTCATATTAATGGCATTTATCTGTAAGGATATCACACCAAAGGGAACAGCACTGGGTTAAAGACGAACACATCATTCCCCTTATACGACAGCTCTGATTCCTGAGTCTGCTCTTTGCGTCTGAATCCATAGCAGGATCATCTCTCACGCCGTCAATTTCCTCGATCAATTCCTGACGATGAACAACGTGAACCGCAAAGCCGCGAGCAGTCACCAGGAAGAACAGCCAGGCAGAGATCAAAGAAATCACCAACAGAAGCTTCATTTTGCTGTAAGAGGACGAAAATGTAATACAGTCAAACCTTTGTACAACGGTCACCCCAGGGAAATGGCAAAGTGACCGTTAAATACAAGGTGATTGCTATATACAGGCCAACTTTGCAGAAAACATAAGGCCACTAAAATGTTTTGTAGTGTATATATACAGGGCCGTTGATCAAATATAAAACACAAACAGCGGTGATAAACATTGTGAGTTTTCGCATTTTTATAAACCTAACGTTTCGTATGCTATTCAACATACTATTTCAAAAGTGATCTTAAGTGACTGTTAAAGAAAATGACGAGACTAATTGATTGATTAACTAATTGATTGTACTACCTTGCACAGCCAATTATGAAGCAGCTGTAAACAAAGTCGGTTAGTTACAGTAAGTTTAGTCTCCGAGCAAGCTCTCCATTTGGGGGAGTAGCGAGAAGTCACGCGAAAAGAGACGCGAGTGCGAGAGGCGCTCACTCGCGTGTTCTCTCGCGACTCACTTGCCTCGCCATAAAATTATAGAGAGCTTGTTAGCACAGGCTACGGTAAATCTAAAATCCCATGATGTGACCGTGATGATGGTATGATCAGCACAATTTTGAATAATGGTGATTTGTTATCCATTGTCAATTTATTAATCCCGGTTACTTTATATATTTTTCGCGTTTTCTAGGCGAGCACACGATGCGTGCATGGAGCGTGAGATGCACTTCTGTTGTTGAGACGTTTTCACGGCCATCGTCGTTGTTGTTGTTGCCTTTGTTGGCGCATGACGATAATGACTACTTTTTAAAAGAAACATCGCAAAAACCATGTGACATTGACCTGGAAATTTCCATGAAAATCTTGTTCCAAGCTTACATCTGTCGAGTCAACTTTATTTAAATTTGGAAATATAACAAAAAAAATACATTGGGACTGGCCTGCAGTTAGCGAAGCTATTCGAGGCAGGCCAGGCTACATAATTTATATTCTACAAACTAGACAAATACAAAGAAATTAGACTTTATATAAGCATATATATTTTACAGTAAATAAATGCTATTTTACTTAAATAGAAGGACAATATTAAAGTGAAATTTTAAAAATAAAATAAAATGAGTTCTCAGTTACTGCCCGCAGTTTCGCCGCTCGTGTGTTATTCTGTGATCATTGTAGGCGTTTTTTTTTACGACATGACAGACCACTCAAAGACCACTCTGTCGAGACTGTCCACAGACAATATCTTAACTTATTTCCTTTACTTTTGCCTGCCTTTGTTTGTTGTTATTTCTCTGTTTTAAAACTCTAATATACTCCCAAAAAAGTTGTTGACCTTAACATAATCGACTCAACATGTTCAAGGGCCAGTTTCTCGAAAGTGCACGTAACTTTTCGGGACCGAAATCAAATATTCAAATCGAAATATAGAGAATAAAAGCGTAGATCCTGGCTAGCAAACTACTCCATGTTTTTTATTAACTGACAGTTTCAACTTTGAAATCTATCTTGCCCGTAATCAACAACAGCTTTGCAGGCCCGTTAATAATCGGGACTTTCGAGAAACGGGCACAAAGACCTAAATAATCTTTAAAAAATAGAAAAATGAATTAACTTACCAAAAGAGACTCTTCTCAAGATGTTTATCCAAGTCAAACGGAATGAAACTTAAGAGGAAGGCAACTGAAACGACTTTGAATTGATCTCTTCGTTTGAATTGATCGTACTCGAGTGAAGGATCGATCAAATGACCTGCACAAGCTGAAGTGTAAGAACTATATTAAAGTCCAAAATCAAAGTTCACAAAAATGATTGGAATGACTAATCATGCAAGCAGAGAAACCAAATGATTGTCATGATTTTGGTCAAAACATTGATTTTTTTTTCATTTTCGGTTTTTGGGCAAAAATGATTTTGAAATAATGTTCGGGGATCTTTTAGATAGAAAAGAATCGTTTCTAGCCTATAAAAGCCTTCACTTTGCATGATTTTGGTCCAAAAATTGAATTTTTTCATTTTCGTCTTTTTTTTTTTAGCAAAAAATGATCTTGAAATAATGTTTGAGGATCTTTTATATAAAAAAGAATCGTTTCTAGCCTATAAAAATATGCACTTTAGATAATCGCAGTTTAGCTCGTTTTTTAATTTCAGTTTTTGGGCAAAAAAAAAATAGAAATAATGGTTGGGGATGTTCTAGTTTGACAAGAAGGGTTTCTAGATTATGAAAAAATATTTTTTATGGTCGTAATCACCCTTGTCGGAATTTGAATATTTATTTATGATTTAGCTCGAAAATGTTTTGTCCTTGGCCAAAGTACTAGGCCTTGAAATCAATAACATTTTGGGAGTTTCCAAGCCAGGGACCAACTCTAGGTGTCCATTTTAAAGAGGTGTCTGTCTTAAAGAGAGTCACATAAAGGGAGTAAAGAAAGACAGGGACCAACTCTAGGTGTCCTTTTTAAAGAGGTGTCCATCTTATAGAGAGTCAAATAAAGGGAGTAAAGAAAGGCAGGGACCAACTCTAGGTGTCCATTTTAAAGAGATGTCTGTCTCATAGAGAGTCAATTAAAGGGAGTAAAGAAAGCCAGGGACCAACTCTAGGTGTCCATTTTAAAGAGGTGTCCATCTTATAGAGAGTCAAATAAAGGGAGTAAAGAAAGGCAGGGACCAACTCTAGCTGTCCATTTTACAGAGGGGCCCATCTTATAGAGAGCCAAATAAAGGGAGTAAAGAAAGCCAGGGACCAGCTCTAGGTGTCCATTTTAAAGAGATGTCCATCTTATAGAGAGTCAAATAAAGGAAGTAAAGAAAGGCAGGGACCAACTCTAAGTGTCCTTTTTACAGAGGTGTCCATCTTATAGAGAGTCAAATAAAGGGAATAAAGAAAGCCAGGGACCAACTTTAGGTGTCCATTTTAAAGAGGTGACCGTCTCACAGAGGAGTCTGTTCAGACAGTCAGTCACAACTGTGTAATAATAGTATTGGGCAGTATCTCAGGTTCATTAAAATCAACTTATGCTACCTACCTGGCTCCAGGGGTCATTTCTCTAAATACCTAGGATAAAAAAACCTGAGATCACTCTTGGTGTAAATACAGCAAAGTAGAGCAATAAAAAATATTCTTCTAGTATATAACTCAAGTGTTACTGTTCTTATCACTCTCAGTGAATATTGGCTTTAGGAATATGCCACTATTTAGTTTCAAAGAATCATTGTTAATTGTTATATTCCTAGACTTTCACTCAACAAAACAGGGACTGTGATTGGTTGATTCTTGGTCACGTTGCCTCGACTAAAATCAAATGTATCCTGATCGTGATACATTAAGCAATGTACCCCGCTTGGGCTACATTACAGCACATGATCAAAGCATGGTGGAAGGTGGTGTTACAGAAGGCAGGAAAAACACTGCCAGTTTTCTTTTTCGTGAATGAACACAACAACACAAACACGAAGCCTCAAACTAAAAAGCATCGATTTTTAAAGTCACCCTAGAAGAGAAACAGCAGCTAGTGGAGGAAAAAGATGCAGATAATGTAAGGAAAGTAGTTGTAAATAATTCATTCAGTGGTTTTGAGAATTAAATTTGTGTTGTCATTAATAATGTGTCGACTGTTCTGGTTCGCTCCAGTTATTCTTTTGTTGCTGTTGAAGTGAAAGTCTAGAAATATAACAAAACTCTTAATGTCAGTTCCCGAGGGAAACAGTTAGTTTTGTTTTCCCTCGAGTCCTGATGTTTCCCGAGACGAAGTCGAGGGAAACATCAGGACTCTCGGGAAAACAAAACTAACTGTTTCCCTTGGGAACTGACATTAAGTGTATAATATTGCAACACTCCTTCCCTTCCCACCCATTCCTGGTGCATCACTGTCCAAGAACCCCAGAGGGACACTCCCTTATTTGGTCTAGATAGATACGTGCTGCTGTCTGCAGGGTATGGTTTTCAGGGCTTCGAGTCTTTAACAGGGTATACAACTTCACTATTTGGTGTTGTTTTGGACCACAAGCCTTCAAAAGAGTGTGAAGGTTGCAGAGGACCAGTTTACATTTTGTGGCACCAACAATTCTTTCCAAAAAATTTAGTTCCATCATAATAATTTGAAAAATTCCCTAAATCTGAATTCAAAACAAAGCAATTCTGGGTCACAAATACAGGCCTCTTGTCTTCAACATAGGGGTAAAATGAGCAATTAATAATTTATTGTCTAAAACAGAGTCAGGTTTTCAGGAGCAGATCCATGAATTTTTGATTGGGGCCAAACTTTGGTTCAGAAAGGACTGTTGAACATTTTTGTGGGAAATTACTTCTCCCCAACACCCCCTCCCACCAGTCACAGTTGCACATTATAATTGGTTGACCCCTTAATTACCATCTACTGCTTTGGGAGCAGTAGTAAATACACTAACAGTGTTTCTCAGTTTTTGTTATATTGAATGCTAATTATTTGCTGTATTTAAAGATTTTGTTCAACAACTGAAGGCATTTCTGCCATCCTTCTGTCATTTATGTGCCTGTGAAATGTCCCTGGGGTGGGGGCATTTGATCACCTGAATGGACCCTAGTGTGGGCATTAGAACGGCATTTTGGCCCGGGTAGGGGGAATTTAAACAATAATTTTCAAAAGAGTCAAATGCCCAGCAGGTTGCCTGGGGGGGGATGTTGAAGTTTCGATTTGACCGATACATTATTTCCTGTTGCTACAAAACATTTCCATAAACTGATCATCACGGACAGTGTAATGCATCTGTTATTACAGGTATTGTGATGAAATACATCACTGGCCCATCAATGTCTGCATTGCTCTCTCAAGGTATGTCCTTTTATTTTGTCCTTTTAGAAGTACCATTTTGGAGGTGCTATTTAAGCGTGACACTTCCGGCGTGACATTGTGTCACTCACAACCTCTGAAGTACAATTTACAGCAAATGTCGTACATGATCACCACTCTTAAGCTTTAAGTATAATGCGAAATAAAAAGTTCTTTTTCAAGTCCTGAAAGCAAAACATGTTTTTCGCATCCAAATACATTGAGCACGCAAGTCAAACAACAACAATTTTCTTGCCAACGTTTGCTTGTTTCATTACACTCGCTCCTTGCAACACAACGAACAAAAATGAACTTCCATTTTTCAATAGAATTACGTATACGAAGCACAAGGAAGAATGCACTGTTACGATAGCTAGGCGGTTAATTAATACTGAGATTGAAAATTCTCACCTGTGCACGTTCCATGCCAGCTTGCTCGATCTTTTTTTGAGAGAACTCTGGGAACGAGGTTGTCGTCATATGTGCACGTGATTTCCCGAACATTCCCCCTCCCCCTCCCCCTTCAAATTCTTTTAGTTTGCTTTCCACGCGACAAACCCTGATATTTCAGACCAAAAAATGTCATTTTCCGACCAATTTTCAGACCTGGCCTCTAAAATCCATACTCTTTTTCAATACTTAATTTAATACTTAGATACAACATATAAGAACAGCAACAAAAAAGACTTCTTAAAATTCGATTTCTCTTTCCTACATCCTACAGCAGCTCCTAGTCTTGACACACGAGAACACAGAGGAAACAACACCATGCAAGCAGTCTGCAAGTCTGCACCCTGCACCCATGGTTGAACCTGGAAGACAGCACAGCACCATCAGAACAGTTTATACGCCCCAGCCCAGCAACACTTGTGGCAACACACTGTAACTTCTGAGTATTCAAATAAAAATATGGGATATCCAACGGGGACGAACAAGAAGGATAAGTACCTCGGTAAGACTGCCTTACGACACTCTGCACAGAAATTTATGTATGATGAAGATTGCAATAGATTATTCTCTGTGGATGAAGGTCAAGGTGGATTGAACTTAAAGCGTAAGGTCAATACGAATACGTGAGATTCTGCTTGCAAATCCTAGTGTAAAATTATTGTTAGTTAATCACTAGTTTTCATATCTATTATCTATAGCTTGTGATTGTTACACGACATGTCTGAAAAACAGCTTACTGAGCCATTTACCGTGTTTAAATTTGAATTGAATTAAAAGGTGGTGAGAGAAGAAGAGAAAGTTCAAATTTTCCTAGAGTGCCATCAGTCTCCTGGATTTCAGTGCTGGCCACAACGGACGTGACAGGACCATTCAAAGAATCAAGGAGAAGTATTACTGGCCTGAGTACTACAAGGATACAGTTGAAATGGTAATGCCCTGTGTTGCATGACAAAATGCGACTGTTAACTAACTCGTCCGTTGTCTTGTCTTCGGTTAAAATCACAATACAACACAACACAATAGTCTTTATTTATCCACGATAAAATTTATTCAGGTACAACTGGAGAAGTGTGAATCTATTTACATCTAACAAATGTATATGAAATAAATGGAATAGTTAAGTTATTCACAGAATCTTGAAAAGTATGAGGAGTTGTATCAGATCGACAAGTAAATTTGGAACTGCAGAAATTGCAGAAATCGCAGTTTTTGCCGGGCACACTTCTACCTCCTCTACCACTTAACTTGTAAAGCATAGAGCAAGAAAACCACCCTACAGAACGATCTAAACTATGTTCGGATAACAAAGATACCGTAAACGTGCTAAACCTTTCATATAGCAGCATGCAAAAACTTTGTCATAAGACGCGAATGAATATAAACTGACAACAACTCAAATATGCATAGCCTACCTTGCTTATGAAGCAATTGTAACAGCATACCATCTAACACCCCAAAGAAAGGATTACATAACCCATGATCGATACATTTAAAAAAATTCGATGAATTTCTGAATATAAATGACAACAACTCAAATGTATAAATAAACTACCGCTAATGAAGCAATTGTAACAGCATACTATCTAACACCGTAAAGAAAGGGTTACGTAACCCAGTCAACCCATGATAAATACATTTAATAATACGATGAATTTCTGAGTATAAATATCCCTACACTGTTGGACCATGTTGGTCAATTCTTTACCGTCGGTCACGGTAGGTAATTTTTTTCTCTTTCCGTCGGTTAACTCAGACCCTCACAACACACTGTACCTTTCGCGGGAAATTCGTTTCCGTGTGTACTTCTGAGTCATTCAGATGGAATCCTCAAAATATGAAGTTCTTGTACGACATTTAAGAGAAGGGGCATACCCAACAGGGACGAGCAAGAAGGATAAATATGTGTTACGGAGATCGGCAAAGAAATTTATTTATGATAAAGATTGTAACAGATTATTCTTTGCGGATGAAGGTCAAGGTGGATTGAGTTTAATACGAATACATGAGGTTCTGCTTGCAAATCCTAGTGTAGAATTATTGTTAGTTAATCACTAGTTTTAATATCTATAGCTTGTGATTGTTAGAGCTGCTATAATCTAATCTGACCAATCTAACATATTCTGTCAGTGGAGTTGACGATTTTGTCACTGATTTCTAGCCTCCTTTTCGCAATTTGCAAGTGCAGAGGGATAGCCTACCGCTACCTGAAATGCTTATCTGTTGTGCTTAAATCGTAGATGTATCATTCATTTTCAATATTCCGTCAGTGGATGTGTCATTTTGGAGCTAACAAAGTGGCGCGAACGAGTTTTACCAACGCTAGTGGGGAAAAAAGAGGCCCTTTTTTCTCGTATTCGAATTCAGAGCGTATCGACAGGTGATGCTAACACGGCACTTATTTTTATTTTTTTTTGTAGATAAAAAACTGTGACCAGTGTGACAGAAAGACAACTGAAAAACCACCCCACGACGTCCTTCCGAGTCATCCAGCAGCAGCCGAATCGGCCCCTGATACAGTAAATATGGTTTCGTCAAAAGTTTGGGATGTCGTTGAAATAGATTTGATTGACGCCGGGAAGACATCCACGAAAGGAAATCGATACCTGCTGATCCACACAGACAACTACAGCAAGTTTGTACAAGCCGTTCCTCTGCCCGATAAGAGTACACGGAGCGTGGCCAAGGAGCTCTACAAAACATATTGCAGACTTGGGGCTCCGGCGCAAATTATATCAGACCAGGGGCGCGAATTTGTCAATCAGGTAACTGATCAATGGTTAAGCCCCGAATGTTGTCAAAGCCAAGAAAACATTGAGAAGTAACGTTTAATCGCATTTGGATTTGTCGAAGGTGTGTGAGCAGCTTACGGAGACTTTTCAACTGCAGCACAGGATTACCTCAGCGTTCCATCCGCAGTCAAACGCCCTGGATGAAGGAACTAACCAAACCATTAAGAGGTGAGAAAAATAAAAATAATCCACCTAGAGGAATAATGCTCTGATGAAAGTTACAATGCTCATATAATTATCGTCTCAGATAACGAGTAGGTACCTGACGATTCGACAACGGCGTCGTCCATGAAAACGTCGCTAAAAACTAGACTTCGAGAAGAGAGGATATCCTCTCTTGACTTCGATCCTTTCAATTTTTTTCACTTCGCGATTATTCCAATCAAGGGGCTCAGTTAGGTAGGAACCGATCGCGAAGAGGGGGACCACGCTCGAGTTCTGACAGGGGTGTTAGACCCGTTCTCAAGTAACTGACTTGAAATTTGGTCAATTCACTCCCTAGTTATGCGGGGACGGCAAAAAAATGTTCAAACAAAGCGTAATGCACGTGCAGAATTGTTGTTTTTCTCATTAAACCTTTTGTTTTTTTTACGTTCCCGTCACCGTCGTAGTTTGGTAAGGTCCCTGATTACGGAACCGCCTTCTACTCTACTCGGAAACACGGGTGGAAACAGTTCGTCGCTCGTGAACTCTATTATATTTTAAACAACATCAAGCTAAAAAATCTATTAAAGTTGGCTCCCTGACGTTTTTTTGTATTGCCCTTTGCTCGAGATTTTATAAATTCTTTTGATTAGTGTAGGTAGGCCCAATCACTGTGATGTTTTTCCTTTTTTAGCATTCTCAGGAAAGTCATAGACAAAAACGGAGAGGACTGGGATGATTGCATTGACAACACCTTGTTGGAAATTAACACCACAGTCTCAAGCAGCGCCAATGTTAGTCCTTTCTTTCTGATGTTTGGTCGTCAACCAAACATTATAAAGATCTAAGGGTGAAGTAACCAGGCTTTTACCCAATAGCACGCCTAGACAATTTGAGGCAACCAAGCCTTCAGTGTCTGCCTCCACACCTGTACCTGAGAGCATGCGCATAACAGACTATGAAAATGCAAAATAAATGAATTAATTATACCCACAACAGAGATCACTTTCGTTACTTTCGTATTTTAGCTTTGATGTTACAGTGCTATATGTTTCTAGTGGTACTAGTATACAGAATACTTCAAGGAAAGAGCTTGCTTGGACCTCGCTTCAGAGGAGGTTAAATGCTGCACTCCAACTTATGTGGAAGGCCCTAAACAATAAACAATTTGCCTTAAGATATCTGACCACCTTAGCCTATGGGAAGAATCACCCGCCAGTTATAATGACCCTAACAAGTTCATACAAGCCTCCCTATTAGGAAATACCTTTAGGTTTTTGCAAAAACAATTGACGATTGGAATAGTTTAAATCAGGCTGTGATTGAATCTGAAACGTATGATGGCTTCAAAGCAGCCATAAGTAATTTAATTGATTAATTTGGGTTTTGTAGAATTTTGTTTTAATGATGGTGCTTATTTTCACTTATATTTACTTTAATATATTTATGATATATTTATAAATAAACTGTATGTCAATGCTGTGCGCTCTACCTGACCACATCTATCAGGGGCACCCAACGACTGTTTTTGTTTCTGTAAAATATCTGTTCGGAGAAGTATATGTCAGGCGGAGGTTTACCCTAGCGCTAGGGTAACCCTACCTGCCTTGTAAACAGGGCAGAAGATCGCTTCCGGGATAGAATGGAGAAATTAAAAGAATTAGAGATTGTGTCCCGACGCCTTATCGCCATTATATATGCAACGCTCTAAATTCAATTTCAATTCGTTTATTGCCATCTTGTTTAGGGTATTTGACAGCCTACAGAACCTTCAGAAGAGTCTCAGAGAACCGTGCTGCTCGCGTCTAACCTTTAGTTGATATTGGTACCAACCGCTTAGGAAAAACTGTTTGAATGCACATTTCCACGAAACACTTAAATATAACTGACTGGTTCCTCTTGCCGGATCTCTAATTAATAAAGAGATGCTGTAGCCCCAGGGGGGGGGGGGGGCACTGCCATATATGGGCTATATAGGTATGTGCCGCCGTGAAGGGTATGGTTTTGAAGCAGTTTACTCTGGGATAAGGTATATAAATCAGAGAGTTTAGCTCTAGAATAGGGTGTCATTTTCCAGGAAACTGATCAATTGGTTGAAGATTTCAGTCTAGACTGGGGAAACCGGGAATTGCCACTCAAAAATGTGAAAAATCAAATCGGTTTGGGTTTGGCTGGACTGTGTTTGTGACCTCAGTAGTTTCTGGAGAACAGGTACTCTGGAATAGGGGGGGGGGGGGGGGATTTTGGGAGTTTAGTGGCAAAAGCTCTGGTATAGGCTGAGGTTCCAGGGACCCACAGCAACACATCCCCACCCAAAAATTCCTTAAATACTCCCCCGGGGCTGTAGCAAGACGTCACTTGATGTGTAAAACAAAACTGAATGCAACCGTTTACTAGGAACTAGACAAATCATTCAATACGCTCTTCTCACGTATGGTAATATGCCCGTCCAACCTCGTTTTTGAGTACAAGTTCTTTTGAAATGCTAATCAGACGATGTTTTCGTATTTGAATTTCAAAAGAATTTTTACTCGTAAACGAGGTTGGACGGGCATATTACCATATGTGAGAACAGCGTATTGGACAGACTTGAGCAATGAACTTTGAATATAAAAAGCCTTAATGATTTACAAGTTTTAAAATGGTCTTATTCCTGAAAAGTTATCGGGTAAATTTATATTTTTGAAATTTATGCATTGACCCGGGTGGGAAAACACATTTCACTAGGGATATGTGTTCCCAGGTAGGGAAACACATTTCCCTAGGGATATGTGTTCCCGGGTAGGGGAAACACATATCATTAGGAACATGTGCTCCCAGGTAGGAGAAACACATATCACTAGCTAATTTTGCCAGTCCGTTGGCCCTAGCCTGCGGGCAGACGAAATTAAACTCTGTTTAACCCCGTCTGCGAAACAGCGCCGAAATTAAATCCTTGTTCGAGACAGCTAGCTGTGTACCCAGGGGTGCTTACCATTTGACAGAAAAATCCGGTTGGAGTGTGAAAAGCATAATGGTAAGCGATTTACCAATTTACCGCAGAAATGCCACATCCGTTACGGTTTTAATCCAAAAAAGGGGCGAACTTGTGTAGCGTGAGTCTGGAACCGAGAAATTGGTAAATGGTAAGCAACATTTCGTTTGGTTCGTACCAACCGGAATGAAAGGACTACCTCAAAACGTACTCCTCAATTTTCGGTTGGAAATTCCGAAAAGTGACCTTACCATTTACCTTCCATCCGGAATTTCCGAAATTTTCTGTCAAATGGTAAGCATCCCAGATTTGAGTACGCGCCACGATTGGCCAGTTAAAAAACGCCTTTGTTTTGTTTGTCGCGATTGCCAATCAGGTTGAAGAGAAATTCGAAACGCACCTCCGGTAATTCGTTGAGTCCGTTGGGGGTACAGAACAAGGATCTCTGCGCTGCTTCGCAGTACTAATCAGAGTTTAGTTATCGTCTGCACGCAGGCTAGTCGGCCCCGGTTATATCAAAGTTGTATTATATTAACATTCTAACCCCACTCCTGGGGTACTTGGGGTTCAAATCTCCTCACTCTTACCCGCTTAGGAAGGCTTGGCACTAGTTTATCGTGATATATTCACACCTCCAAGATATCTCGAGTTGTCTCTTGGAGTGAATTGAACTGCCTGCAATTAACGGCGGAATGGCACCCAACTCGGAACAGCCCCTCAAATTTTCCAAGTTTCTGAAGTCGAAGTGGCTCACGGACGCTCAAGATTTTGAAGTTAAGGAGCCCACTATCGTTGTAAACATTTCCGACTCGGAGGCAATTATTTCAGCGTCGTCACCGCACAAGGTTTTACGACCAAGAAAGTCGACCATTCTTCGAGGTAATTTGTGAGTCTTACTTTTCTATGGAAAAAAATGTCCATCAGACCGTTACCCTTTAAAGTTATAACATTTATTTACTATGGTCATATTATTTTTTCGCGTGCGATATGCAAATTTTTTGCCTCAAATGCGTGTTGTACTTGTTTTTGTTTTCGTGCTTTTTCGGTCTGCAAATTCTTTGAGGAACTCGAAACAAACATTTTCACGTGGAAAAGCTCTCTTTTTTCTTGACATAGAGATTCCCAAGCTCTCTTTTTCTTGACATAGGGACAATTTTCTTCCCGTTGCGTGACATGGAAAAAACATACTGTATCGAAGACAGCATTCTGGTGTATGTCAACATATTAGTGATGTTGATTCTTCCCACCCCCGAGGATTTACAAAGAAATAGAAACACAGCTATCTCAAGAATCGTCCTAAGACCGTAGGGTAGCTGTAAATCCTTTGAAAACAACTTGCAATTCGGTCATGACTTGGCATAAAATGTCGCAAAAGGAGTCGCTTAATTCATGGATGAATTTGGTACATTTTTGTGAAATACGTTGTCGTCGCCTGGGCGTCCTAAAACGTCAATCAAAGGAGCTGTATCTCCAAGAACTAGTAAAACTAAAGAAAAAATAAACTTTTATATACAACGGTTCACGACCTTTCACAGTGCAATTTATGGGCCACTCATTGAAAACTGGTTCCCAGAAGATAAGCAAGGTCACAACACAAAAGCAAAATATTCTTTTGATTTTTAAAACCTGCTACCATTTGCATGTGCCAACTAAGCAGCTCGCAATAAAACGGAAAATAAATGCGGTGCTTCGTTTCGCCTTCTCTTCCACCGTTTTAAAGGCTCAAGAAAGGAACAGCGAGAGGCAAAAGAGTATTAAATAGTGGAATCCTTGTTAAAGCTTTTGGTTCACGTTTCCGTGCCACTCTCGTCATGTATTTACACTAGAAGGGAAATCTGTAACACATCGGTATTGTAGGGCGCGTTCACACTGGGAGAAGCCGATTAATCCGCTCCTGTTAACAAGTGTTGTTAGACTGACCGCGCCCATTTTATAGGCAACACGACTTGAAGCGTCTAATTGTAACATTGTTTCACTAAGGTGTGAAGATCGTCAGTGGAGAGTCTCTTGTCCTCATTAAGCTCCCGGATGAAGACAATCTTGGTGGCGTCATCCTTGATGAAGGATGGTACCAGCTGTCAGCCCAGAACTCTACTTACCCACGTGATGTACCGCTGTACAAATCACCTCAATTTGAAGTAGGAAATGTGGAATTTGATCCCTACATAGTGACTGGAACAGAGAAACCCAGCCAAGGATGTGGTGTTAAAAAGTACAACATCAAAGTAAACGTCTGGTTTAGCCCTGCTAAGACCCACTGCGGAATTCATAATCACCAAACAGACCCAGGGATGCTGGAGGTACACACTCAGGTGTATGGAACAGGAAGGATGCAGAAATTTCACGAGAATGATTTCAAAAGTCTGTACGAAGAGGTGATGATGGCTCCTGGGTTTACTCACGATCCGTTTACTGGGGTCAAGGAAAATGGCGACCTCTTTTATGGCTGGCATCAGTACTATAGTGACACCGACTGCATCTGGATGGCAATTGAGTATCACCAAGCATGAAACTCTGATTTCAAAAGTGGCCCAAAAAAAATTAGCCGTGTAAACTATGATTAGATTTGTAAGAAGGATAAGGAAAAGCGAAGAGTACTAATGTGAAAAACCTTCTGCAGATTTTATTTGACTAGCCACATCACAAGACAGAGTTTTGTCCAGACTCGAATATTAGAACGCTGTTAAGTCAATTAATCTTGGGAATTTTGACTAGTTAATATATTTTACAATTAAATTAAGTTAAAGGTCCTTCCGTTCGGTTTGTGTTTATTGAGTGTAATGTCTTTCACAATTATCCACATAAAACAAAATCAACATTCACAAGGAAAAATAACCTTTGATGCACTTAGTTATACCCATTCTAAACTGTTCAGCGCCTTATTTTTCTGTAAGATCGTCGAAATCGAGCGCTTTCTACAACGTGCGGCTATCTTCAGCTGCCATGGTTTCAAATGTACCAAGTGTAATCTGTCGAAGAGAACCAAATCTCCCTAGCTGTGAATACTGATACCTGCTCTTCTGTATCCTGGAAACTAAGACACTTGTCCAGTTCTTAATAATCAAAGAAACAGCTACATGCTACTGGTCACTGACAAATTGTAGTTGCCATTTGCTTATTATTTGATGATGGAGAAACCTTTGTAATTTTGTTGATATCTCCTTTATTCTGGCAAAACCAAAACGGGTGAATGAGCAGTAATTGAACAAAACACGCACAGCTTTGATTAAACTGCAAATAAATCATTTCTTGACAGAGTGACATAGTTTCTCGGTCAATTTCAGATAACTGATCCAAAAGGATTCTTTTCTGTCTAATATTCATTTTCTCAGTACAAATAAGTAAAATACAAGCTCATTTTCCGTGCTATAATCTTACATGTATAATATATACACTTATACTCTGTCCCTAGGAGAGAGACTAATGACTCACCCCTTCCCCCTTTGGTGGCACGTTCCCGAAGACATAAATAATCTAATCTCTTTGCAAGGGAAACTAGAGCGATTTTCGTATGACCTTGAAATGAAAACGCGTAAACAAAACAGAAACGACAAACGAACGGAAATAGAGCGATTTGATTGGTTTATCGAACGGACAGACAAACGCGTCTGGCTTTTCATTGGTTAAGCGAACGCTCAGGTGAAAAAACTTCATGCCCGAGAACTTTCTAGAAATCAACCGATACTTCGCTTTGACGTCATACTACAACATGATTGGCCAACCGAACAATGCCTTCTCCATATTAGGGTTTCTTTGGCGGGAAAACAAAGAGGCCATGTTTTGATCTTTTCATTCATTGGCTGATGAAACAAAGAACGAACACTTACCGAAACCTTTTTTCAAGGTCATACGAAAATCGCTCTAACTGTACACCTCTACCATCTAATAATCATGCGTCAATCGAGCGCAACCTTTTCCCTGGGCTCCTAGGACACTTAAGATATACCTATTAATGGCCCACCATTCCTCACCCTACCCCGTCTAATACTACTCCTTTGCCCTGTCTCTCCTCCCTCCCTAGTTGATAGTAGCCACGCTTGTTCCTCCCGAGTCTGAAATGCGTTTGCGCAGAACTCCGACCAATCTTTCTAACCTACAAAAATAAAGAAATAAAAAAGCAAATGTAGGAACGCGCGAGTAAATTTAATTATTTTGGGAAAATATAACGGAGGTTGGACAACATGGGCCCTCTTCACTTTGGACGACAGATGAAAATTTAAAAAATATATATGGTAGGTTTCAATGGCTGACTAGCCTAGTAAAGAATATTTCAGCCTGTAAATTAGGAAGTACAAGCAACTTCCACGCAAAATTACAGAGTCGCCAGGGGCAACGGAAGAGAGAGGGGGTTGAAAAAAAATGGGGGAAGACGGGACAGTTCCCTCGCCATTTTGTCTGATGCGTTCTCTCCCTCGCGCCGTTCTTAATATTTGAGAGTCAGAAAAAGGGCAAGTAGGAGAGAATAAGAGCGATCAGATCGTAAACTTAACGGTAGTCTCATACGGAGCCAAACCGTTTTTTCATCCAGAAACGATGCTCCTTGCGTTGCGTGACGACACAAAGAACGTCTGCGCACTACAAATCTGGACAGCAAAAATGATACAGCAAACTCCATATCTCCCCTAAATCAAGGATAAGCCGCTCAAAGGCTAAAACGCTCAATGTTCTCATCCTTGACCTGGAGGGGAGGGGAAGGGGGAAGGAAGGGGCAGGGGGAGGGTGTCGAAATGTTCCATCAATCTTTCTTAAGATTGTAGCTCAACGTCACGCGCTCTGTTACTAAGTTGTCTTGAACTTACTTGTCAGCTCTGTCTTTCTCCCGTTGTCTGTTTTTAGAAGATTCCTCCAGTTGTTTAGCGAGCGTGTTTCTTTCCTGTGACACTGACTTAAGTTTCGCAACCACTTCATCATAACTCCGCTGTGCTTGCTGGATGTCTGTATCACGGGCCCTTAATCGACTTTCAAAGTTATCCATGGTTTGGTTGAATTGGTCGCGAAGAGATTGCTCTTGCGTTAGGGATCCGTGTAAACTGTGAAATAAAATGTTGGTAGAGTTTTTGAAGATGTAGAACAGTGAGGTAATTTGCCAGCAGCCGTTCGCCTTTAACGTTCTTATTTCAGTCAGCACTGACAAAAGGATTCACAAGTCGCAAAAAAAAAATTTGAGTTCCTAACCTGTAATAAACTCTGATAGTTTCAATTTCTTCTTCAAGTCGTTTGCTCTTCTTCAGCGCTAAATCTCTCTCTTGTATCGCATGGGCCGACTGATTCTGTTACAGAGAGTAAAAAATGGATTTACAAATCTTAATCCACAAATTCCTGTGAAAAACCCTGCAAACTGACTAAAGTCTAAAACTGGGATCTTTATATTGCATGTGATGTCATTGCAACCCAGCTCTATACCACCAGCACGCATGAGCTGCAAACCTTACGTTGCTTGCTACGTCATACCTCCAATTCACATTTTGACAAAGACCACAATGCACCTTGTTTAACCCCCCAAATTTTTCATAACCCTTGTTTCCAGTTTCTCCTGGGTATTACAGTTGTCCCAAGATAAATCGAAGAGAATGGTTGGGAAAAAATTTGGGAAATAAATAGTGCATTATGGTCTACCTGGAAATGCTGATTGCCAATTTTTTTAGAGCCTCCCACGCACAAACATTCCTTTGGCTTGTCACGCAGTCCTCCCCAACATTGGGAAGGAAAGCCCTCCACTTTATTTTAACCAAATAAACAAAACGTTTCAGATAAAGAATCTCAACTGATGCTAAATATGGGCTCGTTATCCATTAATTGTGTATACCTTGATCATCAACATTAGTCTGTTAATTTTAATTACTTTATAACAATGCTTGTCAAACCCAAAAGCTCCCTTCGTGAGCCTGTAGAGAATGCTTTTTCCTGAAAATTGAAGCCAATCTTGATACGGTGTGGTCTGACAGTGTATACTTTACCTGAATGGCCTTAAGCCTTTGTCTATCAATTAACTTGTGCTGGTTTTTCATTATTTCAATTTCTTTCCGGAGATTGATGACCTCTGCTTCCAGTGCCTTTGACTGCAAATGAAAAAAGATATGGAATTACTTCAACGAACATGATCTTACAGTGTAAGCATAAAAAATATTTGTTTAGCCCGCCCTAGCTGAACTCCGAGCAGTTAAATCTCACAGCAACACAATAAGAGTTACGCAAAAGAATTAGTTCTAACTTCCTGCGAAGTACAACACACTCATAATTTGGCCCTATTAATTTAAGCTACACAACCTTCTACAGACTGTTAAAATCAAGCAATCTGAGAATTAACCTTTTCCACAGCAGCATCTCTTTCTGCGATAACAGCTTTAAGTTCTTCCGTCACCATTTTCTTTCTGTTTTTCTGTACTGTCCTTATCTTGGAAGCCATTAAATTACCATGTTTGTCAATTGATTCAGGAGTTTCAGAGGAGGCTATTCTACCAAGTAAAGATCTCATGGTCTGTTGAAAAAATATATACAATTTTATTTTAATGTTTTAATATTCAGAATCATGTAAAACTATAACATGAAACTTTCTTTGTTGGCACAAAGTAAGGGAAGATTAAGAACACTTACTGGTTCGGATTCTTCTTCATCATAGACACTATCAACACCAGAATCAAAACTGTAAAACAAGAATGAAACAAAACAATATTAACAAAGCCACAGATCTAGGTGTCAATATTGTACTAGCCATTGCTGTAGATTGAATAGACCATTTTACAATTGTGGACTTAGTACTAATTCTTGAGTGAATTTCTTAATAACTTAAAAATAATAGTTAGCATAGAAAAAAAGGTAATGGTGTGATTTGGATCAATGAGCAGGGCTGTGACTAAGGCCTGTGGGCTGGGTTTTTTCCCTCATCAAAATCGAACATGCCAATAGAACCCAAAGAACTTTCTAGCAGTTCAATCCGCCACCTACTAACTGCATATACCTTACTCTTTGGAATCTTAGGTCTCAGGCTCTTTCCACAAGTTAGAACTGGCCAACAGTCTGACCAGTTCAGTTGAAAGAGAATTCCACTATTAATCACAACTATCCAGCCAGTTCAATGGTCAGGTGTGGTAGGTTCAAGTGAAGATTTTAAGAAAAAGTTGACATTTTATTTTCAAATATGATCAGTCCAGCTGGCAGGTTCTGACTGTAGGAAAACACCCTTAGTAATGGTGTTGAATAGGGCCAATATATACAGCTGGCAGGAGCTCATCCAAGTTCAGCATGGGGTACCTAGAAGTATTGCAAGGACCAGCTCCTACATGGCAGGACAAGAAGGAAGAATGACTGTTTATTTTCATACCCTGTATGTTCTCTTTCAGTTCTTCTTAGTTTATCCAGTAATTCCTCACGCTCACTGTAAGCCATCTTCAGTCTTGCATTCATTGCTGCATCACGTTCTTTTTGAGCTTGATAGATTTTCTCAACAAGAGCTGAAAAAATGGATGAAAACATAAAAATCGGTCTGCCACCAGTGTAAATTAAAAGTACCCCAGTAAATTACTTCAATTATCATAGCACTTTTGTCACAAGCTGTTAGCCCTCATTGTTACTTTTTCAATTTCCCCCTTGGTTTTAGGAATGGTGCCAAGCATCTTTTTTTACTGGAGCCAGCGTTTTCATTATTGGTACAAGGTTCCAGATAGCATCCATTTAAGGCTAGTTGCTTAGGCAAGACCACTTAACATTTCTTTGAACTTGATTCCTTGCAAACTGTTCTGTACTAGCCACCACATGTTATTCATGAAAACTGAAAAAACTCTAGCCTGCCTGAAGGATATTACTACATGTGTATGTAGCTGACCTGACATGGTGCCAAAGTGGTGCAAGTGTTCTAACCATTAATAATATATAAAAATTAGATTACATATGAGCTGAACACTACTGATTTGACAACAATAATAATCAATTCCTACCTGCTCCTCGAGCAGCTATTTGAGACTCTGTTTGAGCTAACAAGTCATCTCGACTCATCTTAGATGCTTGAATTTCTGTTTCTGCTTTCGTAAGCTTATCTGTAAGCTGCAAAAAATTATGGAAAAGGTAATGTTTTTTACAGGTTTCAGTCTGTCAAGTAAAAATGTCGGACTGTACTATTTATTTTTGCCTGAAATCTACCTGCTGCCCTTATTATCGGGGTGTCTGTTATAGCAGGGTGTCGACAAGGTGAGAGTTTACTGTACTGTTCATTTTCAATAGCACTACTGTTAAATTAGAAACCAGCGAACACTCAGATAAATTACTCCTGGAATGTTACTAATGGCAGAAATAATTATAATACCAATACAGTTAATTAATTTACAAGTGACAAACGGGCAGATAGGTGATGGAGGACCATAAGGCAGGCAGCCTTCTTTTAATTGTCAATAATAATACTATAGTATTTTTGTGAACTTTGTCCTTCCTTTTCTTTTTATTTCTTTTCTTGTAAACGATAACAGTTACCTGTAATGAATTGTAAATGTAATGTATTTGTAATTGTTTGTGTGTGCGAAATAATAAAAAAAAGTTTATCTTCAAAAAAAAAAAAAACTTAATAATAATAATATCTTTTTACTTATCAGCGCTGTCGTTAAAAGCTTGGGACCGGGGGAATCTGCCATGCAATATTAAAATGGCTTAAAGTAGACTCTAACTAAGTATTAAAAAAGATGGAAAAACCACATTTACAACCAATAATTCTGGTGTCCAGGATTCTCATTACATTTTAAAGTAGACAACTAGGATGTAAAAGTAGATGGCTTGGTAATCAGGTACTGTAGGAAATTTGAGGCTTTTACTGCCTTGCTTTACCCTTTTTCTGCATAAAATGGACGACTTATACCTTGAAGTAGCCAGTTTTGCAGCCAGTTGCTGGCACTTAACCAGTACCCTTGGCATCAGTTAAGACTTAAGCATCTTGGACATGTTCCACACAGTGACAGTTTTTAACAGGAATGGTGAAATTATGTAGGAAAAAGGGAACAATTATATCAAAACTGTAGGGAAAGCTCTTATATAAAAAGAAAAATATTCAAGAAATTTTACCTGAAGGTTTAAACGTTGTGCTGCTGACAGTTCTTCTCTGAATGAGGTATCACTTCCAAAACTGCTTAACATCGGGTTTGGTGAATATCTTCCATTATCTCCATACATACTTGACACTCTTTCCTTGTACAACTGTTCGGTTTTTTCTGCTAACTCTGCCTCAAGATTTTGCCTCAAAGATTTCTCTGCACTCAGAAGTTTATCTCTGGAGAGAATTCACAACATCAAAGAATTATTTTTTTAAAAATAGTAGCTAGGTGGCATTTGTTGTTCCTTTTCCCAGTCTTTCCAGCTAACAGAGATCTCTTATGCAGAAAAACAAATTCCAGAAAGGAGCAAGATAAGGAATGTATCCCCTTCCTCATATTTTTCTCTCACTAAGTGAAGCTTACTTGAAACATTTGTGGTTCTCTTTCCCTGCTGGCAGAGATATCTTACAGTGAGGTATAAATGAGAAGTATTAGTAGGGAGAGAGAGAGAGGTTGGATGGGGGGGGGGGGAGCGGCATTCTTTCCATGCATTTCGCACTCCAAATATCAGCTGACCAACTGTGCAGATTCATGAGTGGTTAATTAAATTCACAAATATAAAACATTAGCTTTATAAAGTTCATGTCAAGGTTGAGAAATCAAATAAAAATTGTATCATAATTTACATTCAAAAGCAAGATCTACTATTAAAGGATATAACTAAATGCTGCCAGGTTAACAAACAAAACCACATGTGCAAATGTACTTATCTTCCAAATAATCCAATTTCCACCTTGCCAAAAAAGATACTCAGATTAAAGTGATAAGTTTTAGAACAGCCCACTCAAGCTTTCAAATGGCATAATATTTTATAGTTTATGCATGGGTAATCTTTTTAATGTATTGAGAAATATTCATTTTCAGTTTAGTCATTTTAACAAAATTATAATGATACTCAAAGAAAAATAACATACCGTTCTTTACAGCTGAAAGCCAATTATCGATATACAAAAATAAATATGACCACCAGCAAAAATATCATTTCTTTGTATTTGTTTTATTGTTCAAAATAAAACATAAAAAGCAGGTGGCTTATACAACTTTAGAAACAGCACTTGTACTGTGAAAAGTTAAGTAAAAGTTTACTGAAAAGTAATGCTTAAATAATTTTCATATCACGGTGTGTACTCTGTGATTGCTGGCTATGGGCATTTTAAGACTTTTACGTAGTAACTGACACTTTCGACCAACAAACACAGCCAGTTTTTAGGCTTTGATCTCTTCTTTGACAACACTGGAAGTAGCCATTTAAATTCATTTGTACAGATTTTAGTATTTGATACGTATTCAATAAACTGACATCAGCAGGCACAAGCTTATAATCAGCGTCGTTTTAGCGCTCGGTTGCTATCGAACAATATTTGCTGAGATTCTCTCTGGTTCACGTATCATATCGAAACAAACAATCCCTTGAACACAAGAGCTTAGGAATTTATACACTCGAGAAACTCAGCTTAATACTAAAAACGCTCAAGAATTATATATGACACTAACAACGTAAAGTAATTACAAGCATAATAATTACAGCTCACACACTTTTCTTCGAGGTCCAATCGAAGATTTGCAATTCGCTGTCGAGCTCCTTTCATTGCGGATCTCAAGTTTTGTCTTATTTCATTCGCGTCATCAAAATCAGGCTTGTGGTCCGAATAGCCATTTACCATACTACTATGGCTCCTGTTAAAGGAAAGATCTTCGCTGTTGTCTAGGTACTCAAAACTCTCGTGAATAGAATCCATCTTGGACGCAGTTGTATGCCGAAAAGAATTCGGTCATGTTTGACATTGTTTCAACCAATCAGAGAAAAGAAATTGTCAAGGACATTTGCTGCGGGATACATGTAGTACACGTAACAAGCTATAATTAATGGTGTGTCCCATGCCCAGGCTCCGAGATAGTCTGGCGAGAAAGAAAAAAGGGGAGAAAAATTCTTCTTTCCCTTTTCCCGCCCCACCATCTTTTCGCGTTCCTTTCACTTTCGCGTCTTCACTATCTGACAGCCTGGAACATTATACTACAGTTATATGTTTTAAAAACCCGGCTAAATTTGCAATAATCTCAGTCTACAGACATAACAAAAAAATTAACCATTAATTCACTCTGTAAGGCAAAACAAAAAATTTAGCCATTAACGGCTAAATTTAACTTATATATTAATAAAAACCGAGAACTTAGCCGTTAATTACTAACTCCCTTTATTATATAATCACCAATGAAATACCAGGTGGGCTTTCGCGCGAAAACTTGATATTTGCGTTTTCCACTCTGAACGGGATGCAACCCTTTTCTTCAATTACATCAACAATGGACCGGGAAACTGACCATGTTCTACCTTTCCTAGATGTTCTAATCAATAACACTGACCCACAACAAAGTGTAACCACCGTTTACCGGAAAAAGACTTTCACAGGTCTGCTCACCAGTTATCGGAGTTTTTGCCCCTACAAATTGGGGTTAATCAAAACCTTGATTCATAGAACTTTTAAGATAAACAACACTTAGATGGGGTTCCATTCTGACCTTCACAAATTGTTTGTCATTCTGCGGAGGAATCTCCAGTTCCCTGAGAACCTTATCAACAAATATATTTCTAAATATATTCAGACAGTAGTCAAGGGAGGGAAAACACAGCCCTATTCAGGAGTCTAGCCCCAGGAAACATCTAAGTTCTTCTTTAAAATCCCTTACGTTGGGCACTTCTCAGTCACGGCACAGAGGAGTATACGCAAACCTGCTAAACGGTTATGTAAACCTATTGATTTAAGGTTAGTCTTTACTACTTTAAAAGTCAGAAATCTTTTTAATGTGAAAGATGCTGTCAATGAGGGGCTACGCACGCGTGTGGTCTATAAATTTTCGTGTGCAAGTTGTAATGCTTGTTATGTTGGTGAAACCAGCCGACACTTCTCCACACGCGTGCGCGAGCACTTACTTTCAGACAGGTCTTCGAACGTATTTGAACATCTGCAGAGTTCACAGTTTTGTAGAGCATCCTGCAAACAGGATTGCTTCGAGATCCTGGACTCTGCAGCCACTAAGTACCAAGTGAAGCTTAAGGAATCCATGTTTATAAAATGGGAGAAGCCCGATCTCAACCCTCAGGTGAAACACATTAACCTGACTCTCTCCCTGTAAAGCACTAAGCGTCACTCACTTAATTTTGTTTTAGTACGCAATATTGACAACGCAATGTAACGAACTTTGTAAGATCGCGCGCGCTTTAAATTCAACGGCGATTTTAAAATATGTAACACTGAAGATGACGGATGTACCGTCGAAACATGTCTGAAAAAATAAAGAAAGTTGTTATGTTCATACGACTATCTATATTGTTGCTGCTATCTAGACCTTTTGGATATCTAGTTCACATTTGAAAATAACATGTTATCTTCACATGTGAAAATATCAATTTTGCTATGGCTACATGATAAATCCCGCCTTTCACACCAAAAAATTATTAAAGTGAAATGGCTTGGTATTTCATTGGTGTTTATATAATAATAAATATTTCACTCGTATCTCCGAGCGGCCATGTAATATCCTCTATATGTATAATAAAGGCTAATGAAACTTCGAGATGTCCGGGTCGGCTTCATGGCTGAAGGTATATGATAATGAAAGCGTAGGGAATTCTCGATTGGAAGAATAAAAAAAGATAACTGAAACTCTATCGTTTAAGTAGTTAAAAGATTTCTTGAAATGTCACGAAAAGAAGCGCCTTATAGCTATATCATACTAATTTATTAAACATTAAAGGGAAAATAACAGGGAGAAGTCTTGTTTTAGCGATTAAGTCTTTAAATGCAAAGTATGTCAGGTACACTGAATAGGTATTTTTTTCTGTCGAAAATCGCATAAAAAAGGGTAAGCGGCTGGACCTTTATTTGGACGGAGAATTACTCAACACAGAAAATATACAGTTTTTACTTTTAGCTTCTTAATTTATTTCTTGATTTTAACGCAACTGAAAACCTGCCTTGCTTAATTTTTTTCATTCTCAGTTAAAACAACATCAGGAAGAAAATACCGTTGTATTTTTTAGTTGTTGCACTTACGTTAGAGGAAAACTGTTTTTGCGGAAACCTTTTTCAGTGCCGATCGTGAAATCGAATAAACAGAAAATATGGCAAAAATTGGAAATTTGGTACCACCCGGTGAGTGATGGTTTCGTGACAGGGGCTATTTCAGGTTTTCATCACCTAAATTTTATACTAGGGTTTATAATTGGGTTTATACTGCTACATATGGTTTGGAATGTTAGTCACTTGAAATAAGATCAGTATTTCTCTCAGCGCCGGTGACGTGGATGAATAGTCCACTAAGAAAGGAACAATTGGTGAAAGAAATTCCTCTCAATCGCCTTGGTCTGTCGAAGTAACGAATGAAAATGGAGGCTGATCTAGATGTATTGACTTCTGGACTATCAGCAGTACTTGGTGCAGATGTTGTATTACGTAATGCGGCAAGATCTGAGGATCGGGATGAGGAGAATCCTCGTCTCTATTGTAACTTAATTGTAGAAGACTTGTTCAGTCAAAGTCACATTATGAGACCGACAAATTTATTGATGTTGACGGCTGGACCGAGCGAAATGTTCGATTTGTATGTACGTCGTGTTTCTGGCAAACCACAAAGCATTCGCGTATCAGGGAACCACACTATCCAAGAGGCCAAGGCTGAAATAGAAAGAATCGAAGGAACGAAGAAGGAAGAAATGATTCTGGTATACTCAGGTGAAGTACTTGACGATACTCGAACTGTGAGTGATTATGAAATCCGACCCGAAGAAACCCTTTTTTTGCTACCTTGCTTACCTGACGGAGGATCTTCCTTGACCTACGTGTTTGATAAAAGTGATCTCGATCCTACCTTCCATTATGACTTTAGGAAAGTGAAAAACGATGGTAAAAAGTATATGAGAGGAGGATTCGAGTACAAGCGTCCGTATGGCTGGAACAGGCTTGCGGTGAAAGTTCTTGGTAAATATGAAAATGACGCATGGCTTGGTCCTAACGGGATACGCACGAGAGCAGACCCTGCCGAATGGCCTGTTTCGTACCACGGAACAGATTCAAAGAACGCTAAGCTGATTTTAAAGCAAGGTTATAAACCTGGGCCCCGAATGAAGTTTGGCAAAGGCATTTACACTAGCCCTAGTCTGGAAATGGTTGAAAGGCTTTATGCTCAAGAATTTACTCATGACGGAAAAACCTACAAGATCGCGTTACAGAATCGTGTCAACCCAGATCAGAAAAATGGTCGTCTCGAAATCATCCCTGCTTCAAAAACAAGGCAAAGAGCTGATTATTGGCTTTCACCATGTAGTCACGAAAATGATGTTCGTCCTTATGGTATCCTCATACGGGAAGTTCAAGAGAATACCTCTAAAGCGAATACCTCTAAAGCGAATACCTCTAAAGCGAATACCTCTTGCATTCTTGCTTAAGTGAAATAAGGGCCAAGAAAATATGACAGAGTGTGATCGTGGAAGCATGGTGTGAACCCGAAGATAAGAATGGGTCCAACCTCAAGAAATACTCTGGTTTCAATAGAAAAACATAATCTTCAGAGGCTGAATCTGCAGAATCTATATCGGGACAATATATTCTCTTTCAATGTTAGTCATAGACCTCTGGAGCCTAAAAGGTGCTAAGGTCTATTGGCGAACTGGCCTTTGTATTTTTTGGTAATTGTTAAACACACGTGTTTACTTTTAAACGCTTTTACAATGGAACAGATTAGTAGTGCGTCTTGGGGTGGTAATCAATGCAAGAAACGAACTTACTTCCAGGGATAGAAATTATTATTCTCCTGAAATCAGCACTATTTGTTCTTTGCCACCATCAATTTTTAGTATCTTTCGTTATCCTGCTTTGCAAACTAAAAACCTTCAAGTTTCTTACTCGATCGAAATATTTGAGATCTTAAATAGGGCCCGCGGAACGGATTTTCAAGTGGGGGGGACTAATGCGAACGCGTTAGCGTGAGCCAACTAGGGGGGTCCGGGGACATGCTCCCCCGAGAAAATTTGAAACTGAAGTCTTCTGAAATGGCTAGAAATGGATCTAAAACTGCCAAAAGTGAATTTAATTTTTAATTCTTATAAAACAACGAGTAACAAACTGGCCTTCACGTTTGACCAAATTTAAATGAATAGACTAACTTCTAAGCTAAACCCAACAGACGCAACGGATGAGTGTCACCCGGACATTTTTAAGTTCGATTTACGCCGATTCTTTGAAGGTGTCAAAGTGGCTTTTTTGATTTTCATTGAAAGCTGTAAACTCATTGGCAACATCAGTAAGACAAAGTTTGTCTGTTCTCAGATTGCTAAATCTTGTTTGTGTCATCGTCGAGCGTAGCCACGTTTTCAGTCTCCGAGCAGAAGAAAAGGAACTCTCGCCTGCTGCACTGGTTGCCGGATTTACAAGAAGAAGTTTACACAAAGGGTTATGATTTCAGTTATCGTACACTTTTCGGCTTCAGAAAGCTTCTTGATCTTGGCTAAAATGTCATCAAAACAGGTAAATTCTCCGTCCTTCATCAACACTTTAAATATTTCCAGTTGAACATTCAATGTTCTAACATCAACATCCTCTCCGTAATTTGTTCCAAGAAAATGCAACTCCGTCGAATAATCGTGGCAATTAAGGCAGTTAACTAAAAGAGACTCCATCTTTGCATACACGTCGAAACTTGCTTGGCTAAAACGGTTATCAATTGCTAAAGTAAAAAAAAAAAAATAGTGACCTAATCAGCCAAAAAAGTAGGGGGGCTAAAGCCCCCCCAGCCCCACCCCTGCGGGTGTTGAGCTTCTCCCTTTTATCGTCATAGAGAAAATTCTACTTTGTAACTTTCAAAATTAGGTTAGTGTTGGCGCCAAAAAATTGGATGAACTAATAAGTGAAATTTTCGACAAATCGTTAAAAAAAAAATTGGAATTCTGCTCCGTAATGGGACTCACTTCTTGCAAAACTCAGTCCAATTTGCTGAAACTTTGTCTGAAGTGTGGGACGAAGAGAAGTTGGACTGTGACACTCCCGGACTAGCCTAACAAAGGCGCGTTTCTTTACTAAAATCCAATCCGGATTTTTAATCCGAGAACGGATCATATTTCATTTCTTTACCAAAATCCCAAAATGGATTATTGATCCAAACGATCCACAACGGAGGTGGATTCTTTGGATCATATCCAAAACCGGATACTTTAGAAACATGATCCCTGTCCCATACAATTTACTTAATAACGTTTTTACAGTAAATTGTATGGGACTTTTGGAGCACCTCAGGCAGCATCCGAGCGAGGCGTTATAATCCTTTCTTATGACTCGGATTTGATAATTAATTTCCTCTATACAGATGCGACTACCGGTCTATATAATAGTTGTCATCAAGTTGTAATAAATAGGTCTCAGTTTTCGCGAGAATATTGAGGTTCGTGTTTATTTACTGCCGTCTGGTTGTCAGCAACACGCACTTTGGGAAACGAGATAATTTTAAAAAATTGTTTGACTCGATAGTCACGGTGAAGACTCTAGTTGGAAGAAAATATTATCCTTCCCGCCGCGTTTTGCGAAAATGCGAGGCCCAATACGGACATATTCAGTTTTTTTCCAAAGCTGTCCTGACTAAGCTGTAATGCCGTCTATCGCAAAAAAAAAGGACAGTGCCGACCAAAGTAAAATTATTCCTTTCGACGAATACATTTTTCTCGCTCGCTGCGGATTAAGCCGCAAAAACAAAAATGAAAAACAAAACCGGATCGAAGAAAACAAACGAAATCACCAAAAAACCGTCTTGGGAGAGTAGCCTGTTCCCCGCTCTCGACCAATGGCCTGTTCACAGGCTACGCGAATTAAAGCCTAAAACATCAACAGTGGGTTTTAAAAGGTGAAACACGAATTTTCGTTTGAAACGTTCCCTGTACGGGGCTCGAGATGACTTTCTATTCGTTAACGACAATATTGGACGCAATATGTTTGTGTAGACTGCCTATGCCGAAAAGAATTCGGTAATGTTTGACATTGTTTCGACCAATCAGAGGAAATAAATTTTTAAGAGTGTGTCCATGAGAGAACCAGGCAGGGGGTGATAATGCTCAAATCACGGATTTCGCTCAAACTTGGCACAATTGATGGGTTTGGTGAGATATTAACCTCGACAAAAAATAAGGTCGCAATATTGAATTCCCTGGGATTTACAGGGACCCCCCCTAAAAATCACAAAATCTACTCATTTTTGCATAATTAATTAGCTAACTTTGGTTTGGCTTTTCAACAAGTAGAAAAGACAACTTCAAATCTAATCAACTTTATCATCTTCTATGTTTATCAGACTTAATCCTCAGTAATTTATTTTTACTCCCTAATTCGATCTCTTCCTATTATTTAGCCTAAAGTAAGGTCATCTTCTCACTGTTTTGGCCAAACCCGAAATTTAAGGTATTTTAGTCGCTAACATCTCCCATGAGCAACAACCTATGTACTTAATTCTCACATATTCTTTGAAAGACATCTTTAAGGTTATCAAATCAATCCTAAAATATTTGGGCAATCTCATACTTTAACAATAATGACGTATTATGTACATTTGACTTGACGCTTATTTGTCATTTGACCAAAATTGGAAGAAACGTAACATTCGTTTTTTTAAACAAAAATAGCACAAAGTTGGCAAGAAGTCACAAATCAGATGCCTCATCATCGATACTAATAGCGGAATTGTTAGAAAGTGTCACCTGAGGCATGTTTTCTGTGTTATTTATGGACGTTTTGATGGATATTTTGGAACGCTTGAGTAAACACAAGGAGCGAAAGATTTAGTTCAAAACTTTGATCGGTCCAAATTGTAGGTGCTACAAGACCCAAAAACGATAAAAGATAGTGAATAAATGTTACATACACGTCTCTCAGATGCTTTAGTCCAGGTTGGCTGTTCCAGTTTCGTCTGGTCATCTGTGGCGTTACTCTGCGTTACCTTGTGACGAGGTAATGAAACATCTTGAAACATTGCAAAATTAAAAGTGTCGGCTTTTCACCGAACATTCGAAGTCTTTGACATAAGTTGTAGTCAGAGGGAACAAAATGATTCTCAAAGGACAAGAAGGATCACTGACAATCCGTCTATATCTATGGAAAACAACCACCTGCTCGAACACCCTCCACCTTTGACTTTAGACTCTGCCTAAATGATGGAATCTGTTACGCTGGACTACCGGACTACGGAATGCGGAATACACTATCTATTGTTTGTACGCGCCAATATCCTGTTATAACTGGCGTGTTGAAAATAGGTTGTGAAAGTCGTGTTACTCGAAATTTTGAGTTTATTCGATGTTGACATTAATTACCATGATAATAATTGTCCACAATACCCCCTTTTTATAGTCAGACCGTGCCATGCAATTTTCGACAATTAATAACTTGCTATTGGGTATACTTACTTACTTACTTACTTACTTACATTTTAATCCTCGTAGTCTTACAACTATACAGGATGGTATCTGTATCTGGGTAAATTATTGACTGCAAAAACATAATAATAACCGTTTAAAAGTGTTGAGGAAAAACTTCTGAGGTATACAAAAGACCCAAAAGGGGGCACTAATACTTGCAAAAAGAGTAGGCTATTTTTTTTTAGCTATTCAAGGAAGGTGTAAATTAAGAACAGGTTTTTGAACACAAACTAATACACAATATTCACTTCTCATTTAAGCTGTCATTTGCGGATTCATACAGTATAGAAGTTCTCTTAACGGACA
Organism: Porites divaricata; assembly: GCA_038088405.1. Lineage (NCBI taxonomy): Eukaryota > Metazoa > Cnidaria > Anthozoa > Scleractinia > Poritidae > Porites > Porites divaricata. The sequence continues at coordinate 1,121,480 of JBBMOI010000011.1, forward strand.
CTCTCGTATATAGCGAATAGCTCTACTTACGACCGCCATCACAAAACCCCGTTTCAACTCCCACACAGACTCTGAATTTTTACATTCCCGTAGGCGGCCGCGGACACTCATAGGGTTTACTGGCGAATTAGATGTTAGCTTTGATTTAAAGCTCTCGTAAGCAGACACCCGGAAGAAAATCTTATCCGCCTCTGAATGTTGTGCTATTTTTTTTATATTGTGTCCACAGTCATATCGCTGTTTGTCTCTGTTATGAATCATTCTTATATATCCGTTTCAGAGTTACCGTTTTTTCACATACACGTCCGGTTACACTTGAAAATACACACTGAATTGTATGCCTTTACCTACTTTCAATAATGCAGTGGTCTGATCTCTGCGTTCCCTGTATGTCTTGCGCTCCTCGAAGTATCAGAGGGACTTTAGAAACAAAATAGATTTGTCTATAGTATATTGTAACTTAAAAACTGCATCAGTACATTCACTCCAAAAAGTAGATGTTTCCGCACTTTTCCTCGTTAGAGACCTCCTGCAGTTCGAATCTCGTAAAAGCCTAATTTTCCTTGAGCAACCCCACGGGCATTATTTACTGGGTGTCTTCCGACCACGCACGGACCGGAACATCAAATGTCTGTAAAAAAAGGCCCTTCCAAGGATGTCTAGGATGAGAAAATTGACCTTACCTGGGTAGGGTGAGAAATTTGAAATCTAAGTATCACAGTTGAAGTAGCTCTTGAGGGAATGTGGGAAGGGTGTTTAACATATGGAAGCGGTTGTTTGAGAAAAAGATCTAACTCAATGTGAAAGTGTGGTGTATTTTGAATTCTACTTGGGAACATTACTGCCATAGTTAGGCTTTATAAGACCCCCAAAAGCCCGTGCTAGGTAAAAAATTTAGTGTTTATGACAGTCAAATCTGGTGCCAGCAGGGTAGGGCATTTGTACGCAATTTGGCCACTCCCCCGGGGAGGGGGGCTCCAGTATGAAACAAAATGGAATTCTTGTCGCAGGCTAATCTGGACGTGTCTCACGCTTTATTCGTCCCTTTGAGCTGGTCTGCACCAAGATCCGGCTTCATTTCGCTGCTATTTGACGTGCAACTAAAATAGACAAAAATATTTCTTTTCAAAACACGAAAGAAAAGCGACTTCTATCTCCGAGTTTGAAAAGAAATGGGATCATTTATAATCACGGTCTGAATAGAGTTGCCAATAGATTTGGAATTATAAAATTTTTATTAGCATACAATAACAATAAAATTATCTCAGAGAATGTCGGAAAGTCATATTTTTCATATTTTGTTCACTGGACTCTGGCTCCTGGCTCCTGGCTCCTGGCTCCTGACTCCCGATACAATGTTTCCGTATGATGGCCAACCGCTGCTTAAAAATGCGGGCTCCAGTTAATGTCTCAAAGATGGCGGACGTTTTGTTGTTGTTTGTAACATGTGAATTGAGCTACAACAGTAGCAGAAATAATTCTTTCCATGGATTACAAATCGGCTTTCTACTTTTCGTATTGTTTTCTCCTAAAACAACTTGATTTGGATTTTTGTGCGTAAACTGATGGCTAAGGAATTTTAGTCGTACAGCGAGTCACGACGCTGAACTACGCTGAACTGGGCATCGCATGGGGAACAAATCGAAGTGGGCACAAACTAGCAGTTGAGACATCCAAGAGATACGTATATGGATTTTATTGACCGTTTATATTGTTTTTAGGGCGAAATTGTTAAAGAAAGTAAAACTGTGAATTAAATCTTTGTATGTTGTTTTTCCTTGAAAAGATCGCGTATATAGCTATCAAAAATCATCGTTAGAGTTTCTTGCACAATAATTTCAACAATTTTACCTTTATTAATGTTAAATCATTGTCTGATGAGTTTTTTTGTTCGATTTCTCCTCATTCAGAGACAAACGCACGAATATTGTGAGGGCCTGAATTTTGATGAAATATGCAAAAGTCGTTCAGTCACATGAACAGTTTATGTCAACACATGGAAGAAAGTGAATTGCCCAAACTTTTTATGATCTTTTTCGGAACTTAAGTGATGGCTTTAACTACTCATGCAACAGTTATAAAGATAAGCTGTTGCTCATCAGAGATATTGGGGAATAAAATACCCTAATTTTACGACTTGCTCAAAACTTGGAAATGATGACCCAACTTAAGGGGACTAAGAGAGGAGAAATCGAATCGGCGACTTTAAAAAGTTTATTGTGCTTAAAGTCTTATGAACTCAGATCATCTCTCAGTGCATTTAAGTTCCAGGTGGCTTTTCTGTTTGTTGCACTGGCATCGTAAAGTTAGCTAATTAATTATGCATAAAACGGGGAAAATGGCGATTTTTACAGGGGGTGCCCGGATCTCCCAGGGAATTTAATATTTTGACCTGAAATTCTGTCACATAAGTTAACTCCTGATACCTAACATTTGTGCCGAGTTTGAGCGAAATAGGTGATTTGAGCATTATCACCCCCTGCCTGGTTCTGCCTGGTTTTCTCATGGACACACTCTTAAGGACATTTGATGCAGGATAAATGTAACATACATAGCAAAACGATTATGGCGGTCCTTTCTGTTGATGTTTCACGGTTTTTACTCATAAACTGCTCAGAAGCGGGTACAAACTAAATTCTTTTACAAAGTATTTTGAGCACAGAACATTAATCAAACAAAACAGTTGTTGCATCATTCTTCCAGAGGCAAAGAATTTTGGCTGAGCGTGACCTTGTTAACCTTGTTAACGGGTGTATATAAATATCTGACATAAATGCAAAATTTGCAATAAATTTACTCTACATTTATAAGAAAAATTTAGCCAAAAAGTCACTTTGTATATTCTACAAAGTTTGATCTCCTCTACATATATATTTCCCTGCTAGCAGAGGTCTCTCACGACGAGGCAAAAATGAGAGAAAGGAGAGAGACCTCTGCCGGCTTCCGAAGCGTTGTTTGATGAAGCCGCCGACCAGATTTCTGGTCGAAACTTACCGGTTTCAAAACCGGTTTCGTTTTTATGTGTAATGCGCGTGCCCTGTTAGACTGAACGATGACAATTATTGAGCCCACAATGGAAGGTGTTGACAGGCCAACCATGACTCATAACCTCGTGATTATGTGATACGTGACCTTATTGTTTTGCTTTAACGAGGATTTAGGTTCAGTATTTCTGTTTCGACCGCCGCTGCAAAGGTAACTCCGAGTGATATGCCCTCTTATTTTGAATTGTAATCCTCAGAAAAGAGATTTACTGTCTTTTCCAGACTCTCAGCTGGTTTAACGGACGTCCTCGCTTTCCTCAAATTTGCGAGATTGTGGAGTTCTCTACATTTTTTGAAGTTTCGCTTGCAAACCGGTTCTGTGGGTTCTGTCGCACGCGACAAAAACGTCACTGGTTGTTAAGGAAACGCAAACGCATGCGTGATAGAAAACGCTTCGAAAGCCGGCAGAGGTCTCTCTCCTTTCTCTCATTTTTGCCTCGTCGTGAGAGACCTCTGCTAGCAGGGAACATATATATAGAAAAGATTTTGCCATTAATTAACGGCTAAATTCGCGGTTTTTATAAGGTACGTATAAGTAAAATTTAGAAACCTACCTGCGATCAGGCTTTTTTTCAAGGGGATCGCCTCGCAGGCTACCTTTGACCCCGCAGATATAGCTACAAAGTTTATGTAGGCCCTCGGGTTGTGTTGATGTCTAAATTATTCTGATTATTTCAATCACTCAACTCTTTTTCACCCAGACTCCACAAAGGTAAATGTTTAACAGGCCACAACAAATATGGAAGTGTGTTTTCCCGCGCTTTCTTCTCATCGATCGAAGGTTCTATTCACAAAGTTAAAAATGTCCAATTTGGATCTTTTAAGCGCCGGATTCTCAGCAATCCTTGGTACCAAAGTAACCCCGCAAGGAGACGATGGGGATCAGCTTTCTATCCACGAACTTTTTAGCCAAACGTACGTGATGAGACCCGTCGCCGCGAAGCTCGAACCCGGCGAAGGAGAATTCTGTCTGAGGGTGTCGACGTTGACTGGTCAAGTGCTTAATATTCCAGTAAAAGGAGACGACAAAATAGAGCAAATCGAAGCTAAGATTGAAGAGAGACAAGGTATACCAGTAGATCAGGTTCGACTCATATATGCGGGACGACGACTTTACAGAGACCAAACCGTAAAAGAATGCAACATTCAACCAGATGACATGATTTACATGGTTCTTTACCAGGTCGGCGGAGGGGGTCCATTACCTCGCGTGTTTGATACAAACGAACTCGATCCCGACTTCGATTACGACTTCAGCGATGTCCAAGATGATGGAAAAAAGTATATGAGGGGAGCCTTCAGGGATCAAAGGTCTGCAAGAGGGTGGGATCAGGATCACAGCCTTAGGATCAGGGATCATGGCCTTGGGATCGGGATCAGCGCCGTTTTTCATAGAATCAGGGATCAGACTGCAGAAAGCTGAGTGTGATAGTGATTAAAATAAAAAAAAATGTGGATTTTGGATTTTTTTTGCAGCTAGAACGGCTTATTACATGTTATTAGCGCTATCTTCAGTTCTGACTTGTCACGCAGTTGTTGATAATTTTCGAGTTTTCGGTATTCGATTTCATAATTGTCTCTGTTGTCTGGTCTGTGCCCTTGATAACATCATTTGTAACAAGGCACACATGGTGATCACGTTGGTCCATTTATAGATGTTGACCCTTTGTCTCACCGTTTTCGGCTGTCGAGAACATTGTGGCAACCTGTTCGCTATATTTTTGTGTATTTCGTTGACAAACCATGGGGAAAAAGAAAAGAAAGGACGACCGCTCACGTCGAAGGTAAAGTGATTTTAATTTTGACTTACCGCTTTGGTACTTGCTGAAATCTGCAGCATTTTTCGCTAAATTTAATTTCACGAACTATTAACTTTCTAAATCATGGTCACCCTACCAACGAAGTTCGAGGAGGTCATCAAGTAGGTTAGTACAATACTTGATTTTTCCTTAATATCGATTTTGTTTTTCTTTTTGACAATATTACAATATTAAGACACAAGTACACAGAGGATTGCTCGAGAATTTCTGAAGAGACCGACCATAGCTCTGCATGCCCCTGCATACTCTGGCATACTAGTTCATGCTGAGAACAGATCCTAACAATTGATCATGAATTGATCGCATCGGGAGTGGATCCCTATCTTCAATGAATATAAGCTATACAGATTTCTTAAATACAGGTGAATACTGCGGCGGTTAGGATTTGCTTCGAAATGACGATTTTAACGTCCTGGCATACTGACGAACCAGTCAAGCGAGTTAGAGTTATGGAAGTTCTACTTTAAATGCTTCAAAAACAGTTCACAGTTTAAATGAAATGTTAACTCATTGTTAACTGGGTCAAGTGTCATGTTTGGTGTCGTTCCGAGCTGATTTCTCTGTGATTTAGGCGTCATTTTGCGAGATCATTTCTCGAGTTTAAGCAGGCCGTCGAGAAAGGCAATTATGATCTCGCGAAAGAAGATGGATACCGCAATTAAATTTCCCTTTCTCAAACACCAAATCCTCCTCGATTTCTAGAATTTTACACCCTCACCAAGATACACAAGCCGACCCCGGTCGGCAGACCGATAGTATCAGGGTGCGATGGCCCAACAGAGAAATTATCATCATTCGTCGACAAACTTCTTCAGCCTATATTACAACAACAAAAGTCGTATCTTAAAGATATTACTGACTTTACGAACTACAGGGAAAATACGAAAGTTCCAGAGGACGTCATACTTGTTTCAATGGACGTAACGAGCCTTTATATACACCTATTTCAATTAAGGTTGCTTCAGAGAAGAATGATGCATGATCCATGTTTCATAGCCCGCGGTGCATTATTATTGTTAATTATGTGCCCACAACAAGCCTAAAAACCTAGAAAGCAAACGCTCCTGATGCTTCTATTGCCTTTTCACAAATGGTCTCCTTTATTTCAATGAACGTGAACAAGACTAATTAAAACTTCCTGCTACAAAAGGGTTTACCATAGTGCACTGCAGGCTATGAAACATGGTTCACGGGAGCAACCTTAATTGAAATAGGTGTATACAAATATGAATACACACGGTACGCAGAGCATACGAAACATTCTACATAAACAAACCTCCTATCCCTACACAACTACTAGAACAAGCGCTAAGGCTAATTCTTCAAGAAAACTCATTCCAGTTTTATAGAAGAAACTACCTCCAAACACATGGTACAGCCATGGACACGAAAATGGAAGTCGCCTTTTCTAATTATATTCATGAGCAAGATAGAGACCGAAATCCTTAGCCAAAGTGAACTAAAACCGCGCTCGTTTGGAAACCTTTTATAGACGACACATTCTCGCTCTGAACTATAAACAGAGGCAGAATAGAACAGTTCATTGAACATGCGAACAATCGTCATCCTACGATCAAATTTACGGCTGAAATTTCCGATGAGACAACATTCCTACATCTACAAAGGCGCAAGATTCGAAAGAGACGCAATCCTTGATGTGCGGACTCATTTTAAACCAACTGAGAGATTTCAATATAAGCATTTTAAATCCTGCCCCTCATGGAAATACAAAATTAAGGCTTCATCAAAAGGAGAGGCCCTAAGACTTCTGAGAACAAACTCTTCTAAAATAATGGTACTTTGAAGAGAAAATTACAAACTTCAAGTCACATCTGCTACAGAGAGGTTACCCATTGGATCTCATTAACACAACCCTTTCAAAGGTTAATTTCAAAGACAGGAAACTAGCCCTTCAACAGAAGCAAAAGAGAAGCCTGCGAATCTTGCCTTTTCTCACACAATATACCAACCATCAGTGCTTGATCTCAAGCAAATTCTCATGAAAAACTGGCATTAAATAGAACAACAACCATTACTGAGCGAAATCTACAAAAATCCGCCCTCATATCGTACAAAAGAGGGGTGCGCTCAAAGGCATACTCGTGAGAGCCAATCTATGAAAAAGGCTATTTTAAACACGGGCTGGGGAGTTGTGTAGGCCTGTCAGCCCCATTTTACGCAAAATTACATAGGGAAACTCGTGGGATCAAGTATTTTTACGGGATCAGGGATCAAAATCTACCGCAATTTTGGGATCAGGGATAAAAAAATTAGGTCAAAAAACGGGATCAGTTTGAAAAAAATATACCTTGCTACTACCCTGGAGCCTTCGAGTACAAGCGACCGTACGGTTGGAAAAGAATTGCAATCAAAGTTGTTGGAAGGTACGGCAATGACGACTGGCTTGGTGCAAATGGTTTGCGTACAAAAGAATCCTCTGGGGAATGGCCTGTAGCATATCACGGAACAAACATGAGCAGTGCTAAGTTGATTTTAAAAGAAGGTTATAAACCTGGACTGAGAGCTTTGTTTGGCAAAGGCATCTATACTAGCCCTAGTCTGGAAATGGTTGAAAAGCTGTATGCTCAAGAATTCACTTGCAAGGGGAAAACCTACAAGATTGTTTTACAGAATCGCGTCAATCCTGATCAGAAAAATGGTCGCCTCGAAATCATCCCTGTGTCAGAAACAGGGGCAGGAGCTGATTACTGGTTGTCCCCAAGGGGTCATGCAAGTGATGTGCGTCCGTATGGCATCCCAGGAAACGGCAAAGCAAATAACTGGCGATTCAAAGCCTGCTAACTAGCTTAAGACTTAAGTACTGTAATTTTATGTTAATTTATTCATGCAGTCCCATGAATGAGTCTTCAAGAACCTCTGCCTCCCTACCTCCTGGCCACTAGCCTGCGACCGAAGCTAGCTGAGTGAGGGACTAGGAAGAGGAAAAGGCCACTTTCCCTTGCATTATTTTCTCTTGCTGTCTCATTGCTATTGTCAGCCTCCAGCCATCTCCCAAACAGAGAGCCCATTCACAGGCTATCCCCCCCCCCCCCCCCCCACAAGATTGTGTTGTGAGTCATTAAAATGATTTTTGAGGAGTTACTGATGCCTCTTGGTACCAGTACTTGAGGAATTCTAGGAAAGAAGTCACAGGGAATTCCTGATTTACTCCTAAATTCTCTGGTTTTCTATTTTCTTTTGAAACAAAGAGAGTTGATATGGAAGAAATTTTACCTTAGATCAAGAGCGACTCAGGGTCCTTTACTGTCTTCAATGATTGTTGCAGTTAAAGGGGTGTGTTGAATAAGGCCCTTTAGGATTGATGCAATAGTAAATTCTTTCGTTTGTTCATTAACAAATACAAGGCAATTTTGGAAGAGAATTTAGCAGGTAATCAGCAGTCACTTATTAAAGGCATTTTTCCTTGCACCCATTCATTATTGTTAAAGTTTTACCTCAAATCCTTTAAATTGTTAACTATGGGTCTTGGAAATTTATGCAACTTATCTAATGTTTGTTAGCTAATGAGGACCATACTCTCACAGAAGGATATTTTCCTTTTAAAGTACACAAGTCTTGCAAATTTTTAAGGTTCTCTTGTTGTTTTGTTATGCTGGTAAGGAACAAGGTAATTTGGTTATTTTCATTGAAATCTCTAAGTTGCTATTGAACTTGATTGAACATTAATTTGCAAAGTATGTAAAAATTGTGATTCCACATAAAAAAATGAAACAAAGGAATAATGATGTGAAGTATATGAAATAATTCGTATTTTGAACTGCGGTAGCAGATGAAAGTAAAGAATGATCATCGCAGTAAATTTTCCAATTTAAGCAATTGGAAAGAAAAAGCCTGAAAAAAAAAAAAATCAGGGCCTCAACGGGATTCGAACCCATGACCTCCGCGTTGCCGGTGCGTTGCTCTACCAACTGAGCTATGAAGCCACACATTGGGAGCGAGGTCAATTTATTGAGTTCATGTCTCCCGTGAGGAATGAAATGATGTGAAGTATATGAAATAATTCGTATTTTGAACTGCGGTAGGAGATGAAAGTAAAGAATGATCATCGCAGTAAATTTTCCAATTTAAGCAATTGGAAAGAAAAAGCCTGAAAAAAATCAGGGCTTCAACGGGATTCAAACCCATGACCTCCGCGTTGCCGGTGCGTTGCTCTACCAACTGAGCTATGAAGCCACACATTGGGAGCGAGGTCAATTTATTGAGTTCATGTCTCCCGTGAGGAATGAAATGATGTGAAGTATATGAAATAATTCGTATTTTGAACTGCGGTAGCAGATGAAAGTAAAGAATGATCATCGCAGTAAATTTTCCAATTTAAGCAATTGGAAAGAAAAAGCCTGAAAAAAATCAGGGCTTCAACGGGATTCGAACCCATGACCTCCGCGTTGCTCTACCAACTGAGCTATGAAGCCACACATTGGGAGCGAGGTCAATTTATTGAGTTCATGTCTCCCGTGAGGAATGAAATGATGTGAAGTATATGAAATAATTTGTATTTTGAACGAATTATTTCATATACTTCACATCATTTCATTCCTCACGGGAGACATGAACTCAATAAATTGACCTCGCTCCCAATGTGTGGCTTCATAGCTCAGTTGGTAGAGCAACGCACCGGCAACGCGGAGGTCATGGGTTCGAATCCCGTTGAAGCCCTGATTTTTTTCAGGCTTTTTCTTTCCAGTTGCTTAAATTGGAAAATTTACTGTGATGATCATTCTTTACTTTCAAAGGAATAATGTTACACTCAGTTTATAAGCCTTTGACAAAGGAAAATAAAGTTTGCGAAAAATATATATTGTTCCAGGTGTAATAGCTGCTAATATCATTGTGGAAAACCATGTTTTAAAATAAATCTCGTGCTAGCTTGGTATCAAAACTTATGAAATGAGTTGTTTCAGAAAATTTCTATTAATCTACCTCAAGGGGGGTTATTGGAAATTCCAGGGGGGAGGGGGTCTTAAAGGACAAATTCTTTTGAAATTTCCAGAGGAGTGGAAGGTTTCAAACCAAACTCCTCTAGGGGTGGGGGAGTATGGACGTTTTGTGGAACATCACAGTGAGTGTTTAAAGAGACACTAGTAGCTCTCCTCCTTGTTTATTATTGTGTATTTTAACAGTACAGAGTCTGACCAGTGAAACAATTTCTGATCCCATCCTCAACACTACAGCATGACTACAGACGAGAAGAGCTCTTCTTGTCTGTGTCACTCGCAATGGAGAAGAGCTCTGGGTTCAAGGATCTTCTGATCTTTGGAGTCTTAAGAGTACCATTTGTCACCTCTTTAGTATTGGAATCATAATTGGAGTTAAAAGAGTGCTTTTAACCAGTGAAATGTAAGAATTGCAGTTGTAAGTAAAACACTCAAGGAATCAGAGTAAGTTGCAACAATAAAAAAAAAAGATTTTTGATTATAGCTTGTGATCTTGTCTATGTTGCTAGCAGACAAAGAGTAAAACAATTACAATGCTCAACCATGTATGGTATGATTTCTTTACTCTTCTGCAATCTAGTTTTCAGTAGAAAATAAGCAATGGAGTGCTCCTGCTTCTGGTTGTGACTTTGGCTTGGCCACTCCTTAATCCTCCTGCTTACTAGAAAACATTGGCTGATGATTCACAGAAGGCTAAATCTTTGTTTATCAGATGCCTCATTCTTCTCAGTTTACTCTGCCATTTCTCGATCATTTAACTCGGTCATCTCTGTCAATGTCATGGGTCTTTTCCAAGACACTAGACGGATTTTCAAATTACACCCATCAAAGGCATGTTCTTTTAGTTGCAAAACATGTTGTAAACTTGCACTTGATTTGAAGACAACATAAGTTTTCCCAGTGGGTCGAATGGCTGTTTTGTTAATATACTCCACTTTTCCGAACTCTTCAAAATATTCTCTTACATGTTCAGGATCAGTGTTTGGCTGAAAGCCCTCAACAAAAAGCTTCCTATGTCCATTTTTGATTGGGTAAGACAAGGCAGATTTTTGGACAATTGCCTTTTTTCCACATATGGTGTGGATCAAATTATCTGATGCTTGCTCTACACTACAAGGGGATTGAAATGCTACAAATGCATAAGTTGTATGAGGACGGGCAAGTGTCTGACAAATGAGATCAATCTTTTCTATAGCACCAAACTGCTCAAAATACTCTTTCAGTTCATCAACAGTTATATCTTGCGGCAGGGAACGGACAATGATTTCTTTGGTATTTTCAACAGCACTGAACTTAGAAGTTGATAGGTAAACTTTACAGGAGTTTTCTCCAATCTTGTGGATCTGAACCAGGGCTGCCTTTTTTGCTTCACTCATCTTTGAGAATCCCACAAAACAGAAGTCTTTTCTTTTCAAAGTTTCTGGGTCCAAGATGATAAAGTCAACACTTGTAACAGTCCCAAACTTAAAAAAGTAGCTTCTTATTTCCTCTTCTGACATACTTTGTGGAACGTCGTCTACTTTAATCTTGCAGGAATGTCCTCTCCACATTCCTTTTTTAACGTTAGGGAGAGTCGTCATCCATCGTCCTTCAAAGAAATGTTTTTGTTTAAGAGCTTTCTTTGCGCTCTCAACATTTCTAAAAGAGACAAACATCATATCCGCCCCTTTGCGTCGTACATTTTCAATTTCTCCAAACGATGAAAAGTATTCTCGTATTTTTTCTTTTATATTGGGCGTTTTGGGCGGAATATCACGGATAAATATTGCTCTTTCGTCTAGCAGATCTCGTTTCTTTTCATCGGAAAGAAGAGACGAATAAGCACGAAAGCCAGAGAATTCAAGTCGTGATTTTGACAGGCGCCGAAAAGACGTGGAGTTTTGACAAGGCATCCTTCTTGTGTATAGTCGAAGACTTAAAGTTTTTGGTAGACCTCGAAAGAGGGAAAAAGAGTAGTAAGCCATAATGTCAAACAGTATCCACAAAATTCACAATGCCCAATTTCAGGCAGGCGTTCCGTTCCCCTCTCCTCCCCAGACGTGGCGACTGTAATTCAATTCATCGGGTTGATCTTAGACAAAATTGAAAAAATCTTAGCAGGAAGTAGGTGCAGATTGTAAATTCTTGTTTTCAATAAGAAGCTAAAAATATTTTATATATATTTGTTTATTTATATCTTTTATATTTATTTTTTTACAATTTCCCAGTACCTCCCTATAGAGGATGTATAGATAGTGTTTCCAGTCCATCTCGGTTACTTTTGGAAGCCATATGCTTTGCAAATTTAGTCGAAATATCCGGTATTTTTCCTTACAGAATCAACTGAAATGGGTCTACTTGGCTCATTATTAGCATATCAGTCATCTTCTAGGTTGTTTCCAAGGCTTTTCAGACCTTTTATAGTAGTTCTATCTAGGAACAAAGGAAACCCATTTCTTCACCAGCACCAACATGGAAGTCCTTCGAGGAATTTCTGCACCGAGCGTTTTTTGTCTTCAGCGGAGCTCTCAGAAAAGAATAAAGACCAAGAAGGGGTGCCTCAAGCTCACGAGAGGACAATTTTCGTCACCAGCTTTAAACAGCCGATAGCAGAAGAAAGTCTTCGTGAGCATTTTGCTCAGTTCGGTGAGATTGAACGTTTCAAGTTGGCGCGAACAAAAACCACCAAGAGATCTCGGGGATTTGCCCATGTAACGTATAAGAATGGGGATGATTTCGTGAACGTCCTTCGTCAACCTCACGTAATGGGTGGCCGTCATCTGGTTGTTCAAAAAAGCCGCCCGATATTACAACAGTTTGAAAAAACGCCTTTTGTCCAGGTGCGAAATGTGGATTCCACCATGACAAAAGAACAGATGACAGAACACTTTTCAAAATATGGTTTCGTAAAGGCGATAGATTGGCCAGTTGATATCTTAGCCAACACCAAACGTGACTTTTGTTTTGTCCAGTTTTCATGTGCTGACGAAGCAGAGTTAGCCTGTAAAGATGTAAACCAAATTCTTGGCAACCAGGAAGTTCAAATTCAGAAGAGTAACTCAAAAATGTGCACATCCCTCACCAAAAGCAACAGGATTGTTGTTTCTGCTGATGCTGCGATCGAAGCAGTTGTGGCATATTTTGGCAAGTTTGGAAAGATTAGGTCAGCCTGGGCAAATTACAACACTGGTACAAATCCAATGTTCTCGCTTTTGTTTGAAGATAAACATACTGTACATGAAATAAGTAAGCAGACTCATTTCATTAACAGTCAAGAAATTTTCCCATCAAGGGGTTTACCCAAACCTACTCTTGCGTATCCCTTCGAGAAGAAGATTTTTGTCAGTGACCTGCCAAAAAGTGTCTCAAAGGAAGATGTAATCAAATACTTTCGTCAATTTGGAAGTGTCCAACATGTGCAGTTTACAGAAGATCAAGGGTTGGTGGAGAAAGTGAACTGTATTGTGACTTTCATGACACTTCAAGATGTCAATAAAGTCATGGTTGAAGAAGAACATAAAATAAGTGAGAAGAAAATACAAATTCGCCGTTTTGGATATCGAAAAGTTGATGATGCAACAATAAACATCATAAATGCTATCAGCTCTTTTGCAGTTTGACTGTCTGTGAAATATTGCAAGTAGTCTTTGGTTTTTCTTTCATCTTTAATGGTGATAAATCACCATCATGAATAATGCCATCCCTAATGGCCACAGTTGATAAAAGTTGTTATCTAGAAAGAATTCTTGTAAAAGTTGATGTAAGATTAAAAAAAGTACCTGACGTTTTCTGTATGTAGTGATTTTAATTTTTTTAAACAAATTAGATGAATATAAAGACCCAAAGTGACCTCATAAACCCTACAAATCTACCTAACTGGGCACGTAATCTTGTTATTTCAAAGGAACCTCATAAGACACTTCAGTGGCATTTACATGAGGAAGAAGTCTTTAAATGAAAACCGCAGACCGATCTGGCTGGAAAGCGAGGAAAAGCTGAGGAAATGCGAAGGTGAAAATCAGAAAAGAAGAGTAGGAGAAAGTTCAGAAACAAACCAGGTTTGCGATAAAAGAAACCCAGATGTCTCTTGCATGTCTTCGTCCCAGAACCTTTGCGGCTGTTTCCTCGGAAGGAGTGAAATGCTTGTTCTCTTCTTTCATGTGCAATCCAATATGGCGCCGTCCATTATTTTTGGGGTTCGCGTGGCACCAAGAAAACCAGCCTTCTTCTTCTGAGAACGAAGCAACGAACTGCCGAAAACTTTTTATCAGGAATTTGAAATTCAAAACCAAAAAGTACGATTTAGAGGAGTATTTTTCCTCATTTGGCGATATTGAGGAGGTTGAGTTACCAGTTACTAAAGTCACTGGTAGATGCAAGGGCTTCGCTTTTGTAACATTCCAGGATGAAACTGTGGCTAAACGGGCTTTGAACCATTCTCATACTTTTCAGGGCCGTGAGTTAAGTCTTGCATATGCTATAGATAATCCTCCACCTGCACAATGCAGAACCAACGTGTTATGTGTAAAGAATGTTACACCGGAGATCGACCGCGAACAAATTATGGAACATTTCTCCAATTTTGGCGCGGTCCTTGCTGTAGATCTACCAGTCGATCCTACCACATACAGAAGACATCGTTACTGTTTTGTTCACTTCACATACGAAGAAGAAGCTGAGGAGGCGGTTAAAAATGGAATCCAAGCTTTGGGGAATTGCTCTGTGGAAATCAGGAAAAGTCTGGCCCGAATGTCTCCAACGTTTACTGATAAAATCGTTGTGTATCCCCCGGAAGATAGTACAGTTAATTCAGTTAGAAATTACTTTGAGAACTTTGGCACAGTTTTGTCAGTTGTGTTGAATTTTGTTTCAGTTGGTGACAACCCTCAACCAAGATTAGTTGCACGAGTCTTATTTGACAACAGTAATACTGTAAACAATGTCATGAACCAAACCCATGTAATCAAAGGTAATCCTGTTGTGGTGATTCGTGGTGACCAAACCAGTAAATTCCAAGATACAGCAGACAGAAGAATATTCATTGATGGTCTACCGTCTTGGGTCACTGAGAGGGACATTAAGAAATACTTTTCACAGTTTGGTTTTGTTACTTTATGTCATCACTTGCAAGACCCGAAAACTGGTGGTAAACTTAACTGGTGTCTCCTTGCATTCAATTCCCCTACAGGAGTACACAAAGCAATGAGAATAAAAGAGCATCAGATTGGAGGAGAGACAGTTAGAGTGCGACGCAAAGGCTGGCAGAGTGAAAGGATCAGCAGTTTGATGAAGCACAAAACTGATTTCCATTATTAACTGCACAGAATTATTTCTGACAATCAAAGCAACAAAATAGTCACAGACCCCTATCTTTTCTTGAAAATTGATTTCTGTGATTGAAAAATAAAATAATGACAATCTATCTGTCCTGGAGTAGACTGTTTAGAGTCTTCTTTATCTTAAACCCCAAAGAGTGATCAGCATCAAATTTCTCCTTGTAATATCATTGCTTTGTAAAACAGAGTGGTCATGAGAATTAATGACATGATCACACAAGATGAGTCTAATTGATACTTCAACAAATTCTCCCACTACATATATTGAAATTGTATGGGATAACAAATGAGAATTTGAATTTTGATGTTAGGGTTTAAAGGGATAAAGGTAGAGGTATATCATACATTCTGTGCAAGTGGCATGGCCATGAGATACCTGGCTGTCTCGTGCTACACATTCCGACTTGTGAAGTTGGAAGACAAAACAAAAGACTGCTCATAGCCCATCCCAAGAAGTTTTACTGAAAATGCTATTTGAAATATTAGTTACCGATAAGCCATGTTTTGGTCATCATCTGGCCAAAAACATTGTAAGTTGGTCACCACACTGCTAGGGGCTGATAACACACCAGAATAAAGGCCCTGCTCGTACACACATATCTGGATATTTTTTCTCTGTTTTCAAAAAAAGTATGCATGCATGCATAGCCTATTTGAATTATTGTTTTTGCCCATCCACATGAAAATGCTAAATAGATGAAAATACAATAGTATCCCTTACAGAGCATGCACTATGCTAGTAGTATTATGATGTATCAGTATGACATCATTGTAATTGAATTACTCTGTTTTCGTCTATCTACACATAAACAAGAAGCCCATGCTTTTAAAAATCTCCCCTCTTGAGACTGTTTTTTGAAAACTTCCAGGCTAAAATGGAAGAAAAAAATCCCTGTTTTCAATAAATTATCTGGATGCAGGGCCAAAGTCTTGTCTCATAGAGTCAAGTTTTT
This sequence comes from Porites divaricata, assembly GCA_038088405.1. NCBI lineage: Eukaryota > Metazoa > Cnidaria > Anthozoa > Scleractinia > Poritidae > Porites > Porites divaricata. The sequence goes on from JBBMOI010000011.1 coordinate 1,137,567, forward strand.
TCATCGATGTAGGGTTCATTATGTTATTAACAGTAAAAAACAAGTCCAACTTGGTAAAAATCCTGGTTGCCTTTATTGAAGTATGTTGGATACAGTATTGAAAAACTGAAGGATTGGAAGTTGCATGCAATAATATGAAGTCCAATCCATGTTTATGATTATGATGTTTATGATCAAAGCACAACCAGTCGACTAGTGAAGCGTAAGCAGTTAGTTGTTATTTATTTTCAAGCAGAGGATCCCTGCTTTCACGATTTTTCACTGAAGAACTTGTAAACTGTTCTTCATAACAATTTAAACTTGGATTTATAACAATGTTTGCTTAACATGTTGATCAATATTATATTAAAATATTAATTTAAAGTGAAGAATCTCAATAAACATAAAAAGCAAAGATGCTCCAAAAAGATGACGAATCATGTTCTCCTTTAACTGCTCCAAATTAATTTTTGTCAAAACATTTTAACATAATGAGACAACAATAATTCAACAAAGGAACCTTGAGGAAAACAGCCATTATCATCATAATCATTTTTATAAATATCAACCTTTACATGATGTTTATAACCTTTTTTCTAACAATAAATGGTCCACTCTACCACCAAACACACAACTGAACTACTGTTAAACACATACTGTCACCACTAAAACTAGAGCTTGAAATTATTTCTGCCGCTTTGAAAGCTCTATCAAAATTTTCCACACTTTCATAAACACCAACAACTCTTTCATGAAATCGTCTACCCTCTAAACCCTGTTTTGTAACAAAGGAAATTCAAAGTCTTCCTTACACTGGATCACATCCATAATAGAAATCAAAATACAAGTACTGTTTTTGAACATGATGTTTTATGTAATCAATGCAAGTGTCCTGCATTGAACAGCTTAAATTCTGACATTAACTCTGTCCATAGTTTGAGTAATTCAGTTTCTAAGTTCCTAAACGTAGGCCTTCAGGACTCAATAAATGAATCCAGTCAAGTTCCTTGTTCATGACTTCCATTGGGAGCTGAGCTCCCGATCACAAATCTACTGGAGAAGTGACGCTCTTGAGTCTCGGAAAGAAGTCACAGCTTCTGGTCTACAGATTCATGGTGATGACAAAAGAAAACCCTGCACCCAAAGCCAAGCCAATAATAAGTAAGAAAGCCATCATAGTTCCTGCTGTCTCAGCATGCTTTGGTTCAACAGTGCTGGGAAAGAGAGAGAGAGAGAGAGAGAGAGAGAGAGAGAGAGAGAGAGAGAGAGAGAGAGAGAGAGAGAGAGAGAGAGAGAGAGAGAAAAAAAACATGTTATTTAAATGCACTTTCCTTTTCATGAACCTGTTACTTTGATAGGTACCCCTCACATGGACAATAATATTATTCTAGAGATTTTGAAATTATCTGCATAATTAGCCTGAGCAAAGAAAACAATAATGGAACTTGGCAAAAACAATATGACATGTACAGGGTTGTCAAAAGTAGCCAGCTGCCGGTGAAAATTGCCACCTACTTGGTTAGTATCGGTCAGCTACTCTGCTTGGCATTTCTTTATGGGATGGCGTTTTTTAAATAAAATACCCCTGGACTGGCTGCTCACTTTGACAACTCAGCCTTCTACTTCAATACTTTCTGACAACCCTGACATGTAGCAGAGACAATTTGGACAGATTTAAGCAGATCGGCAAGTGCTCCAAGTTTAACAATATTTTGGTTCCATGGCGAGTAGCAAAAATTTTTGGCAGCTGAATATATAACCCATAAGGAACGGCTGCTACAATTGGTTCATTTGAAAATTTCCTGAAAGGTGTTCCCCACTCTGTGTCAAGGCAGTAAAATATAAATGTGGTCACAGATTACTCAAGTCAACTTACGATGGTCCATACATCATGCACAAGCTTCCTAAATAACCATTGGAAATAGCAAACAGCATCATAAACACAATGGGGTAGTAATCCTCCTGAAAAAACACTGGCGCAATATGTCTGGGTTGTGCATTGCAGAGGGCGAATAGAGGAAGGAAGACTATTCTCAAGATGCAGAGAGCAGGCAAAATTATGCCATCTTTACCAGGCTGAAAAAGCAAAAAAAAAAAATCACCCCATTTAAGGTAACAGTGAAATATAAATGACAAAAATAATTATTCATCTCACCATAACTCAGTGTACAACAAATAAAATAGTTTTAAAAGCATGTTCTAAGATCGATAAAGTAGGGCTAAAAAAACTTGAATTTTAGTTTTTCCTTTGGGCAAGCAGCTCTTACAATAATATTTGCGTCTGGGGTCACTTCTTGCTTATCTTAGTCAATGACTTTGCTAGAGGAAAACTTTCCTGTACCCTTGCCCATTGACAAGGTGAGGTTTAAAAGTTAGTTGCCCAGCAAGAAAATCTACTTGTCCCAGACTATCAAAGGGAAGTTACGAGAGTTCAATTACCGGTAAGTGTCCTGGA